>OX155892.1:106781279-107188640 GCA_944588485.1 Phosphuga atrata
AAGACTAGACAGACAAGACTAGACAGACAAGACTAGACAGACAAGACTAGACAGACAAGACTAGACAGACAAGACTAGACATCTTATTTGTTTATTCACATAAGGAATGTTTTGCTTATGTGACCAGCACTCCATCTGGTTAGACATTATGCTGGTTTCATAGCTAGTTACATGGGTATTATTACATCGTATTATCACAACATATTGTTACATATTACACTATACTGCATTACTGTTACATATTTACACTATACGTTAGAATATTACATAAAAATTGTACAAATACTATAAGCGGGAGAAATTGAATGTCAGAATTTAGTCTAAGTGGTTAGATCGTGGTCCAGTTTTTTTAATTTTTTACAGTTTCTATTGAAGGTCATCCACCATTTGTTATTTTTCACGATTGTAGTCAAGTCCTCTTCGGTCCGTGGCCAGTGGCATCCTGCCTTAGCCATACTGGCTGCTGATTGTTCTCGCCAGTTCTCCGTGAGCGGACATCTAAAGAGAACATGGGCGGCGGTTTCCTCCTCACCGCATGCACAAAGCGGAGATTGTCTTTTACCAAATCTGTATAAATAGGCTTTAAAATTTCCGTGGCCAGTTATCAGCTGGACCATGTGATGTGTAGGTCTTATGTCTATGTTAATCCATGCCTCTATATTTGGTATGAATTTTTTGGTCCACAGACCGGTTGTGGCATTATTCCATCGCTCTTGCCATTCTCTCTTGATTTTTGCTGATATGCCGTTTTTTATAGCCTGTCCTGGAATTGTTTTAAATGTAATTGGTATAAGTTCGACTTCCTCGTTTGCTTTCTCCGTTCCAGAGGCCTGTCTTGCTAGGGAGTCCGCTCTTTCATTTCCTGCGTGACCCACATGAGCCTTTATCCAGTGCAGCTGGAGCTTCACTGTTTTTCGGACTTCCTGTATTAACTGCCATGTATCCAGAAGCAGTTCGGTTGGCGAGGTCATATGTTTTAAGGCTTCGAGAGCGGCTCTGCTATCCGAGAGGATGGAACATTCTGGGATTGATCTGTTGTTCGATAGAATGTGTCTTAGTGCCCTGTTAATTGCCAAGAGTTCTGCCTGAAATATGGAGCAATATTTTTCAAGCCTCATAGTCTCATTGTGAATCTCAACTTCTTTAACATACAAAACAAATGCAGCCCCTACGCCCGATTCTGATTTAGAACCATCTGTATATATAGTGATACTATAGGTGTTGCTATGTGTAAAGCAGTAATTTATTAGTGTTATGTCAGCTGGATGTTTAATTAGAGACATGTTGATTTTTCTTTCTATCGTGTTAGGAGACGCGTTAACTCCGGTGAGTTCTCTTATTGTGTCCTCATCCATGGATTGCTTGGATCCGTATAAAGCAATCTCTTTTAGTCTAAGGTCAACCGGAAGAAACCCGGAGATAATGCACGCAGCTTCTGTTGAAACAGTGCGGTAAGCTCTCGCTGCAATTATAGTGCATTTCCTCTGTACTCCTAGGAGTTTTTGTTTTTCCCTAATCCCACATGCACTGTACCATACTGAAGCACCGTATAGCAGCCCTGGTTCTATAGCGCCACGATAAATTAGTGATATATTTGCTCTCCCCAGACCCCATTCCTTCCTGGATACGAGCCATAGTTTTGAGCAGCGCTGCTTTGTTGTAATGCATGCTTGTTTTATGTGTTCTTTGAAGTTGAGATTTCTGTCAATGATGACCCCTAAATATTTTATGTTCTCCTGGCATTTAAGTGTGATTCCTCCAAGGCTAAATTGTGGTCGTCTTTGATTAGGTGATTTGCCAAAAAAACAATGCCTCCGTCTTCGAGGCGTTAAAATTTAGCTTGCAGTCGAGTGCCCATAATCGCAATGCATCCAAGGCCCGGTCTGTCTTTTCCTTCAGTCCAAATTTTGTGTTGCTTGATACCATTAACATCGTATCGTCAGCATATGCGATTATGCTGGTTCTTTCAGGCAGCTTTATGTCGAAGATCGTGTTGTACAATATTTTCCAATATGTGGGACCTGATATGGATCCCTGAGGGCAGCCTTTTTGAACGGACTTCCGGACTGAAATACCTGGTTCCGATATTATGGCACTACGCTCATGGAAATAGTCTCGTACTAGGTTGATTAGGTTGTTGGGGCATCTGTTGTTGATCAACTTGTGTATTATTAGAGGCCACCAGGCATTGTCAAATGCCCCAGTTATGTCAAGTGCGACTATGGCGCAGTACACCCTATTGGACCTGCATTCCTTAATGAAGCTTTTGACTCTATTTATAGCGTCTACTGTGCTCACGCCCTTCCGGAAACCATATTGGTTTTGGTGGAGGAGATCGTTGGTTTGTATGTGGTATTCAATTCTGGAGATAAGTAGAGAATCTAGGATTTTTCCAGCTACTGGGAGTAGACTAATAGGTCTAAAATCCTTAACCGAGTTTCCTGGTTTATTTGGTTTCGGAACTATCTTTACTAACTGTTCTTTCCAGCAGCTTGGAAATACTCCTATGTTAAGGCACTTGTTGTAAAGGCTCAGAAAAGTGGACGGTATGATGTTGAATGCTGCGTTTATTATGTCAGACGTAATGCCGTCTGCCCCAGGTGCCTTCTTGGGATTCATTAATTTAATTACTCGTTCTATTTCCTGTACCGTAAAATCTCTGTCTTCTGGTCCTCCTTTTTCTGTTAATACTTCTTGTCTTAATAAAGCCTGTTTTTCTGTGTCGTCGCCGTCGTCTTCCGGGAAAAATGCATTAAGAAGCTCTCGTGTTGTATCCTCCAAATTTGTTGGGATGTTTTTCAGGGTGTTTAGGAATTTTGAATTTGAGTTCTTTCCTCTTATAACTCTATACACTGCTCCCCATGGATTGCTACGCGAGGAGCGTGTGCAGAATTCCTGCCATTTTCGTTTCTTGGTGTCTGTGATAGCTCGCTTGTACTCCTGGTGTTTGTTTCTGTAGGCCGCATATCTAGTTTCTCTGATAGCTCCTGTACTATGCTGATATTTGCGTCTTAGATGGTTATTTTCTTTCCTGAGGGCTGTCAGTTCTTTTGACCACCATGGAACTGAATTCTGGAAAGATTTTCGACCAGGAATTGCATCTTGAGCGGCTTTAAAGATTGCGTGATTTAATGCCTTTGCGAAATCCGATATTTCGTTTGTTGATTTACAATCGTCAATTTTGGGTATGATAGAATTTACTAGTCTTATTATTATTTCCTCAAATGTTTTCCAATTTGCGTATTTTGTGCAGAAGCCCCTAAGATGTTCGTGCGTTTCTGACTCGAGGCCTATTGACCAACTTATGTATCTATGGTCAGATAGGCTGTCATCTTCGGGTAGATGCCAGTTTAATATCAGATCGCTTAGCTTGCTACTGGCAAGGGTAACATCGATTAAGCTCATGCCATTATGACCAACGAAAGTAGGCTCTGAGCCACTATTTAATATAAGTAGGTGGCACTCATTAAACATGTTTTCTAGTTGCCTACCTCGTTTATCTTCTGTTGAGCTTCCCCAGGAATGCGATTTCGCATTCATATCTCCTGCAATGAGAATGTCACCTCTGGGACTAAGGTGCTTAATTGCAAGACTAGACAGACAAGAACTAGACAGACAAGACTAGACAGACAAGACTAGACAGACAAGACTAGACAGACAAGACTAGACAGACAAGACTAGACAGACAAGACTAGACAGACAAGACTAGACAGACAAGACTAGACAGACAAGACTAGACAGACAAGACTAGACAGACAAGACTAGACAGACAAGACTAGACAGACAAGACTAGACAGACAAGACTAGACAGACAAGACTAGACAGACAAGACTAGACAGACAAGACTAGACAGACAAGACTAGACAGACAAGACTAGACAGACAAGACTAGACAGACAAGACTAGACAGACAAGACTAGACAGACAAGACTAGACAGACAAGACTAGACAGACAAGACTAGACAGACAAGACTAGACAGACAAGACTAGACAGACAAGACTAGACAGACAAGACTAGACAGACAAGACTAGACAGACAAGACTAGACAGACAAGACTAGACAGACAAGACTAGACAGACAAGACTAGACAGATAAGACTAGACAGACAAGACTAGACAGACAAGACTAGACAGACAAGACTAGACAGACAAGACTAGACAGACAAGACTAGACAGACAAGACTAGACAGACAAGACTAGACAGACAAGACTAGACAGACAAGACTAGACAGACAAGACTAGACAGACAAGACTAGACAGACAAGACTAGACAGACAAGACTAGACAGACAAGACTAGACAGACAAGACTAGACAGACAAGACTATACAGACTAGACAGACAAGACTAGACAGATAAGACTAGACAGACAAGACTAGACAGACAAGACTAGACAGACAAGACTAGACATACAAGACTAGACAGACAAGACTAGAAAGACAAGACTAGACAGACAAGACTAGACAGACAAGACTAGACAGACAAGACTAGACAGACAAGACTAGACAGACAAGACTAGACAGACAAGACTAGACAGACAAGACTAGACAGACAAGACTAGACAGACAAGACTAGACAGACAAGACTAGACAGACAAGACTAGACAGACAAGACTAGACAGACAAGAGTAGACAGACAAGACTAGACAGACAAGACTAGACAGACAAGACTAGACAGACAAGACTAGACAGACAAGACTAGACAGACAAGACTAGACAGACAAGACTAGACAGACAAGACTGGACAGACAAGACTAGACAGACAAGAGTAGACAGACAAGAGTAGACAGACAAGACTAGACAGACAAGACTAGACAGACAAGACTAGACAGACAAGACTTGACAGACAAGACTTGACAGACAAGACTAGACAGACAAGACTAGACAGACAAGACTAGACAGACAAGACTAGACAGACAAGACTAGACAGACAAGACTAGACAGACAAGACTAGACAGACAAGACTAGACAGACAAGACTAGACAGACAAGACTAGACAGACAAGACTAGACAGACAAGACTAGACAGACAAGACTAGACAGACAAGACTAGACAGACAAGACTAGACAGACAAGACTAGACAGACAAGACTAGACAGACAAGACTAGACAGACAAGACTAGACAGACAAGACTAGACAGACAAGACTAGACAGACAAGACTAGACAGACAAGACTAGACAGACAAGACTAGACAGACAAGACTAGACAGACAAGACTAGACAGACAAGACTAGACAGACAAGACTAGACAGACAAGACTAGACAGACAAGACTAGACAGACAAGACTAGACAGACAAGACTAGACAGACAAGACTAGACAGACAAGACTAGACAGACAAGACTAGACAGACAAGACTAGACAGACAAGACTAGACAGACAAGACTAGACAGACAAGACTAGACAGACAAGACTAGACAGACAAGACTAGACAGACAAGACTAGACAGACAAGACTAGACAGACAAGACTAGACAGACAAGACTAGACAGACAAGACTAGACAGACAAGACTAGACAGACAAGACTAGACAGACAAGACTAGACAGACAAGACTAGACAGACAAGACTAGACAGACAAGACTAGACAGACAAGACTAGACAGACAAGACTAGACAGACAAGACTAGACAGACAAGACTACACAGACAAGACTAGACAGACAAGACTAGACAGACAAGACTAGACAGACAAGACTAGACAGACAAGACTAGACAGACAAGACTAGACAGACAAGACTAGACAGACAAGACTAGACAGACAAGACTAGACAGACAAGACTAGACAGACAAGACTAGACAGACAAGACTAGACAGACAAGACTAGACAGACAAGACTAGACAGACAAGACTAGACAGACAAGACTAGACAGACAAGACTAGACAGACAAGACTAGACAGACAAGACTAGACAGACAAGACTAGACAGACAAGACTAGACAGACAAGACTAGACAGACAAGACTAGAGAGACAAGACTAGACAGACAAGACTAGACAGACAAGACTAGACAGACAAGACTAGACAGACAAGACTAGACAGACAAGACTAGACAGACAAGACTAGACAGACAAGACTAGACAGACAAGACTAGACAGACAAGACTAGACAGACAAGACTAGACAGACAAGACTAGACAGACAAGACTAGACAGACAAGACTAGACAGACAAGACTAGACAGACAAGACTAGACAGACAAGACTAGACAGACAAGACTAGACAGACAAGACTAGACAGACAAGACTAGACAGACAAGACTAGACAGACAAGATTAGACAGACAAGACTAGACAGACAAGACTAGACAGACAAGACTAGACAGACAAGACTAGACAGACAAGACTAGACAGACAAGACTAGACAGACAAGACTAGACAGACAAGACTAGACAGACAAGACTAGACAGACAAGACTAGACAGACAAGACTAGACAGACAAGACTAGACAGACAAGACTAGACAGACAAGACTAGACCGACAAGACTAGACAGACAAGACTAGACAGACAAGACTAGGCAGACAAGACTAGGCAGACAAGACTAGACAGACAAGACTAGAAAGACAAGACTAGATAGACAAGACTAGACAGACAAGACTAGACAGACAAGACTATATAGACAAGACAAGACGGACAAGACTAGACAGACAAGACTTGACAGACAAGACTAGACAGACAAGACTAGACAGACAAGACTAGACAGACAAGACTAGACAGACATGACTTGACAGACAAGACTAGACGGACAAGACTACACAGACAAGACTAGATAGACAAGACTAAACAGACAAAACTAAACAGACAAGACTAGACAGACAAGACTAGACTGATAAGACTAGACAGACAAGAATAGACAGATAAGACTAGATAGAGAAGACTAGACAGAGAAGACTAGACATACAGGACTACACACACTATTTTTGCTGATGTTAATACAATTCGTGTAATAATCTATAGTTGGATTCGGCCTAGATGAATTGGAAAATCCAGAAATTAAAATGTTAGTAATTATTAGTAATAATAAATAATACAAAACGAACTTTCATTTTCAACGTAAAGAGATTTAATTGCATTAAATGTCACATAAAAGGCTCAATTAGCCGTAATTACTAATTATAAATAGCTAATAATTTCCACATAAATTATAGCCGCAGTTTTTTTGCGCGAAATCTAAATAAACAAATCGCAAACAAAGTCATTACAAATTGAATCCGCAATGCATTGATTATAACTTATAAGTCGTCGCGTAATTATATGATAATGCCAGCTTGTCAACCGAAACTATCTGACGCCAATTAAACTAATTTCCTTCTTTCTTACCGAGACAATCTCAGACTATGCCAATTAGTTTTAATAAATTTAATTAAGACAAAACTTGCTAGTTTGCCATTTATTTATACAAACTATGCAGTTTTAGTCGACCAAAACTGGAATGTTGAATTATTACTAATAAAATGTAAAAAAAAAACGATCGTATTCCGCTGAGACGTGTTATTTAGGTGCACATTGCTCGCAGCTAGTTTTACTATATTGTAAATTACATTTGTTCTTTGATAACAATCTAAATTTGTATTTCATATATCTACATTGACAAATCGTTTAAATAAATAAATATTTATCTAGTTCAAGTTTATTTGGATTGCTTAAATTATACACATAGATAACAAGTTAGACTGCATTATAAAATTAGACGAGGCTAAGCAAAACTAGACTAAATATACAATACAAAACTTAATAGACCAAATAGAAAAGGCTTGATTATAAATACATGACTAACAAAATAATTAAGACTAAAGAAATAAGACTAAACAGACAAAATTGTACGAATTAGATATGCAAGGGAAAAAAGACTACTAGAGTAAAGTCTGAGTAAATTAATTTACACGATAATTATGACTAAAGGAACACGACTAGACAGACAAAATTGTAGAAATTAGATATGCAAGGTAAACAAGACTACTAGAGACAAAGACTGAATAAATTAATTTACACGATAATTAAGACTAAAGGAATAAGACTAGACAGACAAAATCGTACAAATTTGATATGGAAGGTAAACAAGACTGCTAGAGTAGACTGAATAAATAAATTTATACGATAGATACATTAGTAGGTACACAGACATCTTATTATAAAGACAAATCTATATTCTTTATTGTTATCTAAAACTTTCTAAAATCCAATTATATTAAATCTAATAAGTTCCGAAAGGATATTCCATAGTTAGTACTAGATACACAAAACTAGAGTGATAAACTAACTGGTAAATAACCAACGTCAAATAGCCAATATCTATATGAATCCAAAATAAGACTAAACTAATATACAAACACAAATAAATCTTGAAGATTTTAACATTTTCAATATTATTCCTTAATCAAGGTCAATCCTTGACTGAACTTAATTTCGTAATGAAGGCCTAATTGATACATGCATTGTAACAAGTATGTAGAATTAGCTTAATCTAGTCTAGTCTAGACTGTCTAGTTTTGAATATCTTGACAATAATAATAATCTTTTATTGGCATAAATGTAAATATTCAACAGTTCGTAGTGAATATCTTGACTATTTTGTTTGTTTAGTTTTGCCTGTACAGTCGTGTCTATGTAATAAAGTTTGTGTAGTTCTGTCTGTTTAACTATTGCTGTCTTTATAGTTTTATAGTAGTTCAAGTATTTTTTATTCTAATAGTTAACTAGTATGATTAACAATTAGGTTTCTACAAATTGTTTCTAGCTAAATATTGCAACTAGCGTGTTACAATTAGTTTAATAACCTAGCTAGTTTGTTTTAAAAAAGTGATAAATCATGTAGCTAGTTTGCTACAATTAGTTTGAATGCAAAGATGAACAATTGTTGCAATTAGATTTTAGAAGGAAAAGAAAGAGTAAAAAAAGTCACTGTATTCACCTGACGTGTTGTGATAAGATCTGGAACACACAGAGTGTGATAAGAATCTTGAGCGACGAGCTAAACAAGCTGAAACGCATGCTGAAGTTTCAGCTGATGGTCAGCAATCATCATCGGCTCCTCTCGCAATCAATCACATCACACAAACCGCGACACAGAATCACAACAACAACAATCCGCGCAAAAACCCGAACACTGCGCCCGTCTTAACATAAACAAACGAAACGTTCTTATCTCTCACGAGGGAAAAGTTTCGGCAATTTCCTCTCGCGCTCGCTCCTTTTACTTTTTTGGAACGGATAGTGATGTGGATGGACGGATACTTGGTCAGTGAAATGTTGTATAGTTTCTATCTTACCTTGCCCGCCTCGTACCTGTGCACACTAACCAATCGTTGCCGGTGATCTCTCTCCCACCACCCCGTTCGCATCAAATACTCCTGTAATTCACTCCGAAACCGAGATAATGAATAATCCATCTCGATAACTCGTTTCGTCATCATTATTATTATTCTAATTTATTTTAATTATTGAACTAGTTTTTTTTTTAACTTAATACACTTCAATCTGCTGTCTCTTAGTAAACAGCCGAATCCAGTTACATTACAGATGTAAAGGACGAGATAGTCTTAATTCTTAATACGACAAGTCTTAATTCAAAAAATAAGTCTTAAACGCCACCAGAGTTAAGGTAGACTAGACTAGACAAGACTAGACGAAAAAAATAGACTAGACAGACTAAACTAGACAGTGAAAGTCAGATAGACAAGACTGGACAGACAAGACCAGACAGACTCGACCAGACAGACAAGACCAAGCAGAAAAGACCAGACAGACAAGATTAGATAGACAAGGCTAGACAAACAAGACCCGACAGGCAAGACCTGATATGCCTGACCAGACAGACAAGACCAGACAGACAAGACCAGACAGACAAGACAAGACAGGCAAGACCAGATAGTGAAGGCTAGACAGACAAGACCCGACATGCAAGATTTGATAGGCCTGACCAGGCAGACAAGACCAGACAAATTCGACTAGACAGACAAGACCAAACAGACGGGACCAGACAGACAAGACCAGACAGACAAGACAAGACAGGCAAAACCAGATAGTGAAGGCTAGACAGACAATACCCTACAGGCAAGACCTGACAGGCCTGACCAGGCAGACAAGACTAGACAGACGAAATAAGACAGGCAAGAGCAGACAGACAAGACCAGATAGATAAGACCAGACAGACAAAACCAGAGAGAGAAGACCAAATAGACAAGACTAGACAAAAAAAACCAGACAGATAAGACCAGACAGACAAGACCAAACAAACAAGACCTTACAGACAAGGCCAGGCAGACAAGGGCAGACAGACAGGACCAAGCAGACAGGGCCAGAGAGACAAAACCAGATATATAAGACCCGACAGACAAGAGTAGGCAGACAAGAGTAAGCAGACAAGACCACACAGACAAGACCAGACAGACAGAAAGAGATACATATAAAATTACAATAATCTACATAGCAGGGCTGTACAACCAGTCGATCGCGATCTACCGGTCGATCGCTGCCTGATTTTGAGTCGATCTTTAGTTTCCTCACGCTTCGATGTGATTACTTAAAAATACATTTCGATAAATATAAAGTAACAATTAAAACACGCTTCTCGCACACAAAATACACACAATGTTATAGAAACTCGCTTTAAAATAATCAATTCCATACGTGGCAGTGCCTTTCAAAGAAGTTTGTTTAGATAAGGAAATGAGGATAGTGATAACGAACTTTTGCTGCAAACTGTCTCAGTAGAAGTCGATTTCTTATGTAGTTTCTAGAGTTATTAGAAGACTTCTAATAACTCTAGACTTCTAAGTTATTAGATCTAGAAGTTAATAAAACGTTTCCTCTCTGCAAAAGTTACAGTTACCCACAGTTAAGAAACAAAGAGTGGTTATTTGATATGTCATTCTTGGTAGACTTTAGTTCAAAACTGAACGATTTGAAACTTGAACTACAGGGTAAATGCAGAAATGTATTAGACATGATAAGAGCTCGATAAGAGCTTTTCATCAACTTATTTTACTGATGAATGCGAATTTAAAAGATAAAAAAATGAATATTTGATCATGAAGCATTTTCCAAGCATTGGAAAATATTTTCAAACACATCAAATCAAAATCAAATCAAATCAAAAAGTATTTATTCTTTAGGAGGTACATGTATTTATAATACATATATCTATAAGATATATGTATATATATACATATATCTATAAGATATATGTATATATCTATAAGATATATCGGAAAATGTGGAGCTTAGAGCAATTACTAAACATGCTCACCTCCACATCTCCAGACTGGAACCGCAACTCAACGAAACCGATGTAATTAACTACCTGAACGGAAAAAATTTTACTAACGTCGTCTGCAAGAAACTGGCTTCCAAGTACCCCGATCATTATTCGTCTTTCAAGTTGTCAATCCCGATGGAAAACTTAGAAGATATAAAACAGCCGAATGTGTGGCCCCGATACACTCTCATAAATCCTCAGACCGGAGAGGAACAGGGACGAGATATAAGTGGCGACTCGCAAGATTATTTTATCGGCAATCAAAGGCAGTTACACCATAAAATAAAGACATCAGCCTTAAATTTTAAACAAGCTAAATCCCCTGGGAACACACATGAAGTTGAGACAAGCATTATATGCCTAAACACACAATCTATAGGAAATTCAGTAGAGCGTATCGAATACATGCTTGAAGACAATAAACACTGCCAACAATTAATTCTAACAGAGCACTGGAAAAGTAGTGAGCAGCTTGGCACCATCAAAATAAGTAACTTTCACCTCGCGACATGTTTCTGCCGTGAGGAAGGAAAACATGGCGGAGTTGCTATATACAGCTATAACATGAGGTACACAATAAGATCTGATATAAATAAATTAGCAGAACTTTCAGTATTTGAATGTGCAGCTATCGAATCAATAATTGATAAAAAAGATGCAATAATCATAGGCATATACAGAGCGCCGCTCACAAATGAGAGGCTATTCAGGGAAAAACTACACATACTGCTGACTAAGATAATCAAAGAAAATAAACTCATTATTATAACTGGCGATTTCAATATAGACATTTTAAAGAAATCAAAAAGTAGTAGACAATTCACATCACTTCTGGAGTCATTTGACATGAAGTTAACATTAAAAGAAACTACCCACCCAAGCTCCAACACCTGTATAGACAACATTGCAGTATACACAGATAAGAAATATATAGCGGAACTCAAAAACTATCATATATCGGACCATCTAGCATTACGAATCATTTTCAAATCCGAAGAAAACCAAAAGGTTTTTAGATACATCAGAAATTTTAAAGAAGAAAACATGAGGCACTTTAAGGAAAACTTATCCAAAAATACATGGATGGGGGTTTGCAGCAACCATTGTACAGATGTAGACAGCCAGTGGAGCTACTTCATTCAAATGGTCAAAGTTCAGTTCAATGAATGCTTCCCGATATCTGCAATAAATAGTAAGCAAACAAGGAAAAAAGTCTTTTCATATACAATCCTGGACGATATTAAGAAAGAAATGGAACTGCTATATATTCTGAGCCGATATAATAATGAACTAAGGCAGAGTTATAACCGAGCACGAAGAAAATATACGAATTTACTAAAGCGTATAAAAAAACAGCATTATCAGAGTAAAATTGAAGAAAATGACAATATCGTAAAAGCCACATGGGAAGCAGTGCATGAAATTACGCAACTGAAACGAAAACCACAACAACTCGACCCACAAGATGTCGGACCATTTTTCACGCCAAACAATATAAATAATTTTTATGCGGACAGACCCATAGAGATAACGAAGCACTTATCAGAATACCCACACGTAATTAATCTGCAGAACAATCCACATTCATTGTTTATGAACCCGACAACCCAGGAAGAAATAATACAAGTGATAAAGAGTTTAAAAAATACCAAAAGCACAGGAACAGATGAAATCCCTATCTCAACGGTCAAATATGCAGCGGAAGAACTAGCAGTACCATTGGAAGAAATCATCAACAATGCTTTTAATGAAGGAGTGTACCCTAAAGTGCTGAAGGTATCAAAAACGATACCCATATTTAAAAAGGGAAGTAAGAACGATATAAATAACTATAGACCAATAAACCTAGTGTCTTCATTCTCTAAAGTATTGGAGAAATTAATATGTAGTAGACTGCTATCCTTCATAGGCAAACACCGACTATTTAATCAGCGACAACACGGATTTATTAAACGACGAAATTTAGAGACAGCCTATTTCCAGTTCCTAAAAGCAGTCATTCAACACCTAGAGGAACATCGTATCCCGTGCGGAATACTCTTGGATCTCGCAAAGGCATACGACACAGTGGATCATGCTATTCTAATAAAAAAAGCATATAGTTACGGAATTAGGGGTGTGGCTCTAAACCTAATTTCACACTACCTACAAAATAGAATCCAAATAACAGAAATAGAGACATCACATGGAAAGGAGAGATCGACACCAAGGACTATAAATATGGTAATACCACAGGGTAGCACCTTGGGCCCCTTGCTTTTCCTACTGTACATTAACGACCTTCCTGAATTAAATCTTCAACACACACCAAATATGACATTGAACTATGCAGATGACACAAGTATTATTATTGGAAATAGGTCAGAAGAAACAATAGCGACAAACGTCCACACCTCAATGGAGACAATGAAAACCTGGTGTGATGAGAACAGATTGATCCTAAATAGTGAAAAGACAATGACCATAATATTTAAAACCAACCGCGATAAAAGAACATACAATATCGATGATCCAATTCTAAATATTAATTTTGAGCTTCAGAAGAGTGTAAAACTGCTTGGTATCCATTTCGACGACACGCTAGGATGGGCAACGCATGTAGCACAACTTGATAAAAAACTAAATAAAGGGGTGTATGCCTTGAGAATATTAAAGCAGTTCCTGAATATTGAGACACTGAAAGCAGTGTATTACGCGAACTTTCATAGCCACCTTAGGATGGGCATAATGTTCTGGGGGAGAGGGGTACAAGCAATTGACGTGTTCAAGAGACAGAAAGATGCACTAAGAACTATATTTTCCCTAAACTATCGGCAATCCTGCAGAGGAAAGTTTAGAACAGCCAGGATACTAACTGCGACGGGCACTTACGTCTACGAATCGATAGTATTTTTAGCAAAAAACAAAATACTTTTCGAAGAATTTAATTTTAAGAATCCCAAGGATACGAGAAGCTATAACATTAATTTCAGAAAACCAAAACACAGGTTAACTATGACGCAAAAGTTACCACCCTACAGTATCATGGAGCTGTACAATATGTTACCTAAGTATATTAAATTACTCCCAACGACAAAACACCTTAAGACGGAACTTCATCGAATCCTCGTCGACATAGAACCGTACTCCGTGCAGGAATTTTAGTTAATGAAATAAACTATTTGAATTTGAATTTTGAATTTGATACGTCAAGAGAAAAAAAGAAAAAAAAACAAGAAAGATATATGGGTACGAAAAATGGAACAAAGCAAAAAAATTGTTTAAAAAAAAAGAAACCCAAAAAAAGAAAAGAAACAAATCAAAAATAAGTTGAAATCAAAACGCACATAATTTGAAAATATTGGTTAATTAATTACTACTAGTCACATCAATTTTCACTTTTAAGAACTCGTCTATGCAGTAATAACACTTCTCACGTAAAAAGTCCTTAGTCATTTTTCTAAAGGAGTTAAAAGTTTTGGCTTCTTTGATGAAGTTGGGCAGATTGTTATAAATTTTGATTCCAAATCTATTTGGTGCTCCACTGCACAGTGATAAGTTACTCCTTGGCATCCGGTAATTTGAGGCATTTCTTGTATTTATGTTGTGTATATCGAAGTTTTTATTAAATCGCTGTTTATTTTTGAATACATAGGACGCCAGTTCTCTTATATATATACAGGGCATTGTAAGTATATTATAGTTTTTAAAATGAGGCCTGCATGATTGAGTTATCATAATTCTTGCAAAGACGCTGATAACTCGCTTCTGTGCTATGAGAACACGTTGTAGGTGCGTCGTATGTCCCCAGAATAGTATACCATATGTAAACACTGATTCAATTTCAGTATAATATATATTCAGTAGCATTGAGTTGTCTAAGATTTCCCAAAGGTTCCTTAATATATAAACTTTAGTGTATATTTTATGTATGATGGCATCTGCTGTTTTCTTCCATTGTAGATTCTCCTCTAGAAAAATTCCTAGAAATTTTATACTAGTAGTTCTTTGTAGCACACTGTTGTATAATTGTAGATTTAAGTCTTCGTTAAGTCCTCTCTTTCTATTAGTTTTAAAGATTATATATTTTGTCTTGTCAGTATTTAGGTGTAGATTATTGGCAGCAAACCATATCTCCATTTTGCTTAGTACTACTTTAGCCATTCTTGTTGAATCTTCTATGGTATTTCCGCGAACAATAACGCTGGTATCATCGGCATATAAAGTGCATGTATCAGTTCCAATGTACTGTACCATATCTGCAGTAAAAATTGAAAATAGGATTGGAGCTAGCACTGTCCCTTGTGGAACCCCTACAGATGTTGATATTGTAGGTGAAGTACTATTCCCAATCCTTACATATTGATTTCGGTTCATTAGGTAGGATTTGAACCATTCACCCGTTTTCCCCCTGAATCCGTATGTATAAAGTTTATCAATCAAATTTAAATGAGGTACACAGTCGAAGGCCTTCGACAGATCACAGAAAATGCCTATTGGACATTTCCCATCATCCACCTCATTTATAATCATATTGTAACATTGTTCAATAGCGGTCGTGGTTGATCTTGACTTACAGAAGCCATGTTGGTGCACTGGAATTATATTGTGTTTTCTTATTTATGGAATTATTCTGCATTCCATGCAGTATTCAATGATTTTTGATAGCACCGACACCATAGTTACAGGTCTGTAGTTGTCCAATTCTGTTCTGTCTCCTTTTTTATGCAACGGAATTATCTTAGATGTTTTAAGGATAGTCGGAAAAACTTAGCTTTTAAAGGAACAGTTTACAATATCAGCTATTGGATCTATTAGTTCTTCATAAATCTCTTTGATAATATTGCATGGAAGGTCATCTGGTCCGGATTTTTTTTTTTTTTTTTTTTATTTAAGAATAATGCCAGTAATTTCATTTTTTGAGAACTCTGCTAGAAACATGCTTTTGTTGTTGTGAAAGATGTGATCATTCGTTATGTTAGTATCCTTAATATTGTTTGCTATTTTATCTGGAGCATTTTTGAAAAATATATTGAATCATCTAGCTATTTCTTCCAAATTAGTTATCGTCCTATTATTTTCTTTGATTCTTATTGTCTTTAGATTTGTTGGATATATCATTAATTGTTTGCCATAACGCTCTCTGTTTATTGGAGGCTTTATTTATTTTATTATTATAGAATTTTCTTTTAGTTTCAACTACTAGTATCCGATGTTTGTTCTTGTCCATTAAATATTGTTGTTTTAATATAGGAATTTTTTTCTGTAGAACAAACAAATCTTTTAATTTTCTGCTAGAAGTTGTTACTTCGTTTGTTACCCAGGTTCTAGGGGAGGGTGTTATCTTTTTCAGAGGAAAACATTCAAAGAAATGAAACTGTAAAATTTTAATAAATTCTGAGGCTTTCTCATTGCAGTCTTCTGTGGCGTAACAGCTTTCCCACGATTCTTCACTGAGACTCATTTGGAACCTTTCCTTGTTCTTTGTACAAAAATTTCTTCTGAGCTTCACTTCTTGACTGTAACCTTTATTTTGATTATTTGCGTTGCCAACGAGTATTAGCTTGTGATCTGAGCATATTGTATCCTTTACTGTAATGTCTGATAGGTAGTTTGACCGTGCGAAGATGTTATCTATAATACTTTGTGATTTGATTGTAGTTCTTGTATATTATTTTATTTGTCCAATTAATCCATATGACCGCATTAGATTTTCAATGTTGTATTTTTCTTTTGATGACCCCTCGAAATGTATATTGAAATCACCAGTTATTATGACTTCATTATATTTATTAATAATACTGTCTAGTGTTTTTTCCATTATAGTCATGAACGACGTGTAACAACCGCACGGTGGACGGTATACCACTATAATTAATGTCTTATGATTATTTCTATTCCATTCCACTCCACATATTTCTATTTCTTTCTCTACACAATTAAATTCCTTTTTTCTTTAAACCCGTCAAAACCATGTTTTCCCCAAATCGCAACCCCACCACCACTAGTGTTTCTGCGGCAAAATGAGCTTATTAAACTATAGTCTTCTATGTGAATTTGATTGACAAAATCCTCACTCAGCCATGTCTCTGCCATACACACAAATATTGGTTTGTACTCTGATAACATCACCAGATTAATTTTCCGTTTTACACTTTGGATATTAAGAAAAATCAGCAAGTTGCTACAAAACTTTACATCTTCTAACTTTGAAAGATTTATATTCTCTATTAGCATTATAAGATTCAATTGTTCGTTTTATTCTGTATTCTTTCGGATATCCCGCCTTAGAAAAAAACGCTTGATGTAGGTATATTTTGGCCAAGTTTCAGGTGAATTAAGCGTATTTAGAAGTTCGAAAGGGGCTGTTATTTTAAAGGAGGAGTACTCCTTTGGATACTTGGATGCAAGCTTCTCACACGATACTTCTATGATACCTTTTCCCTGTAGGTGGTTTATTATGTCTATTTCATTTAAACTGGGTTCAAGTTTATAAATGTGCAAATGGGCATATTTATTTGCAGCTTTAATCTGGCTGGTTTCCGAGATTCCAATAATGGTTTCGGGTTTCCTATATCTTTTGTTTTTATTTTTTTGCACTTCCCATATTTCTTCATTTAAATCTGTGTCGGATTCTATCACACTATTTTTTCTCAATTCGGCCGTCTTATCAGCATTCCGTTTAGTTTTTCGGTTGTCAGGTTTCGTACCTGAGTTGTTCCCACTATCCGTGTCCGTGATAGTAACAGATTTTTGGGAACATTCTGTCGATTCATTATTGACGAGTGGCGGTATGAGATGCAGCAGTTTCTTATTCTGTTCCGTTAACACTTCGATTTTATTGTTAAGTTGTGTAACTTTTTCTTCAAACAGAACGGTAAGTGATTCAACTTCTTGTTTAATAATGCCAGCTAACACGTTTTTAAACTTAGAACTAGTTAGATACGATAATATATCCGCATCCTTCTTACCGCACCCTGTCGAAGGTACCTCCGTAATCTGAGACCTAAGTTGAGGCATTGTTTAACAGTTTAAGAAACTACGCAATGTTTAACACTGAAAGAGTTTTGATTTAAGTGTATTTTTATACCACGATAACACGCACGTCCACACGCCTGGAAGACTGACAGTCGAGTCTCGACTCCTGACTCTCTAAGCTGCGCGGTTGCGCGGCCGCGCACTAATTTTTCGCGGTTTTAAGTTGCGCAGCCGTTTTTGTATTCCGCGCACAATAGACTTGTTCATATTGTCAAAAAAATTTAGGGTTAATTAGAGTTAGGGTTAAACTAATTTTTAAAATCGGACATTTGTACGTCTAACGAAATCTCTTTTCTTTAACTACGTCATCGAGCGTTTGCTTGGTTTGCTTTATGTTAACACATTGTGTGCGAGGAACGACTTAAGTCCTCGTATACTTCATTAGAGAACGGGTGTCGACAAAATATCGCCTGCGTTTCGACGTGGATTGGGGCAAAATTATCCGCATACAAGCACAGCACGCAGCACAAAACACCTACACCTACTCTGTTTGACCTTTAATTTGGAATTTGTAGGTATTTTGAAGCTAACACATACCGACAGTGCTTCTATTTCGGAAAAAAATCATTATCTTTACAAGAAGTTTTACATCGGACTGAGCAAGTGTTATGCCAGGACGGAAAAACGGAGTGGCGACACTTCTCAAAAGGGAAATACCTGATCTTACTGAACAATATTGCGTTGTGCATCGAGAAGATTTGGGTTTGGTTGATGTATGGAAACATGTATCTCTAATGCAAGATATTGAGGCCTTCCTCAGGACAGTCTACACTATGTTCAGTAGATCAGGAATTAAAAAAGGAAAATTTGAAAAATTGGCTGCTATTATGCATCGAAATTCGGTAACATTTAAACCATTAAACGAGGTGCGTTAGTTATCTCGTTATTTTGGATGCTTGGTTTAAAAATTACGAAAATCTAATAGAATATTGTAATGAACAAATCGTTGAATGTAATGATCCAATTTGTAAATATTGTTTTCAAATTCTAAATAATCAGTATAATATAGTCAACCGTATAGTATACTGTAGTCAACTGTACTCAGTCAGTATACTGTAGTCAACCGTGGGGTCTCAACTGTATAATACCTTCTTATGTTTGTTCTGTTTTGTGAAGAATATTCTGAACTTAAATTTCTGATTTAACAAAAAAACAAGACAGGAGCAATAAAATCATTTAGTGACAGTGTAGGATATGTACTACAAAATTCGGAGAAATATTTCGATAGTTTATGATATCATAAGAACTTTTCAAGCTTCTAGTGCTGACTGCGAGGAGGGTTTCAGCACAATGATTCTAATTAAATCCAAACTTATGAAGAGATTAAATGGCGATCATTTAAATGATATGACGAGGATTAAAATATACTTGGCAAATATACTTTACAAAGAATGGATAAGTATGAAAGGTATGCACTACAGCAAAAAATATACCACTAAACGCTGCTAATGTGCCGAAAATATAATTAATTAATTTGTATTGTGATTATAGATATTCTTCTTCTTCTTCTTTCGAATAGGCCTACTTTGGACCACGCTTGTTCAACTGTTGGGCTTTGACCTTTGCCCAGTATTGTCGCATCTTCTGCCGGTGTAACTCCTTTCTCTCTTCTGTCCAGGGCGTACCTTTCCTTCGAGGTTTTTCCTGAAATCCACGGACTTCCTTCAGGGTGCGTGACTGTGACTCAGACTCTCTGTTTTTGAGATCTGTTATTCCCAGTTCTTTAATATCCTTCTCGGTCTCTGTCAACCAAGTGGTACGAAGCTTCTTGTTTTGATAGAAGGCGAGCAGACGGTTGGTTAGTCCATTTGTAGGCAATCTTGGAATGTGGCCATAGAAAGCTACCCTTGTTTTTTTTGCACAGTCAGAGAGCATCTCAATATGTTCGTAGAGCTCAGAGTTATGCCGTCTTCGGAATTCCCCATCTTCCTTTACCGGGCCTAGGATCTTCCTGAGGATTCTCCTCCCTCTGATTTCCAATTTATCTATTAGATCCCTTCGGTTCAAGGAAAGACATTCCATGGCATACAGGGCTTCTGGTCGTAAGACTGATGTGTAGTGCTTAAGTTTCACTTTGCGTGACAGGCATTTCTTATTGTAAATGTTTTTAGTCAGCCGATAGGCTAGTTCTAACTTGCTGACTCTCTTGGATAATGATGATCTTTCTGATAATTGGGGTTCAATCCCTTCGCCGAGATACTTAAATTTCTCAGTCCTCTTGATGTTTCCCTGTTCTAGTAACATCTCTCTGTTTGCTTCTCTGATGTTGGTGAAGAATTCTGTTTTCTCCAGCTACACTTGAAGACACACTTTGGTAGCCTGTTTTCTGAGGCAGTTTACCTGCATTGTTGCCATCTCAAGAGAATCAGCAAACAGTACTTCCGAAGACGGCATAACTCTGAGCTCTAAGAACATATTGAGAAGCTCTCTGACTGTGCAAGGAAAAGAAGGGTAGCTTTCTATGGCCACGTTGCGAGATTGCCCCCAAACCGACTAACCAACCGTCTGTTCACCTTCTGGCAAAACAAGAAGCTTCGTACCACTTGGTTGACAGAGACCGAGAAGGATATTAAAGAACTGGGAATAACAGATTTCAAAAACAGACAGTCTGTGAGACGCACCCTGACGGAAGTCCGTGGATTTCAGGAAAAACCTCGAAGGAATGGTACCCCCTGGACAGAAGAGAGAAAGGAGTTACACCGGCAGAAGATGCGACAATACTGGGCAAAGGTCAAAGCCCAACAGTTGAACAAGCGTGTTCCAAAATAGGCCTATTCGAAAGAAGAAGGAGATTCTTTTTTCATAAATTTAGGGCCACCTTAACAGTCAAACAATCAAAACTAAAAATGATAAAACGCGCGAAAACTAACCGCCCGCGCAATCGCTTATGTTTGCTAGAGTTAGATAAGGGACTGCAATGGATTTATAAAAGTGCACCGAAAAAAAATATATCATCTTAAATTCATTAGCGATCACTTTATTAATTGGCTAAAATTGGCTAAAAGTGCAGCCCTGAGAATAATAATGTACATAAAAAATTAATTCCTATTTTCGTAAATGAAAAATTGCTTTTAAATGGCAATATGTTATGCATGTTCTCAAAATGCACTCCTTGACCCCAGACCCCCCGGTGGTCCGCTACGCGTTTTGGTCGACAATATATACCAAAAAGTAGATAGCCACTACAAACAGGTTGGACAGCCCTGGTATATAGAATGGAAATAATCCTAGAAAGATTTAAAATGTGCATTTGTTCCAACAGAAAATCTAAAGTGAAATTAATAGTAGGAGATTAAATAAGTTTTTGTAAATTAGGTAAAATCTCTAAATTTAGACAAACTAGATGTACGAAATCTGTCAATAACGTAGTTAATAAGTTAAGCTATAAAATGGTGAAAACTAAAATGTTTTGTTTACATATATTAAAATAGTATCGCACGCCTTTCGGGAAGGGGGCGGGAAAAATGCGTCAAATCGGCTTTGGGCGAAAGTGGTAAAATGTTTATAAAACTCCAGACAATTGACAAATCTTTGAGATATGGGGGTGCGGCGCTAAAATGAAGTTTCTGCTTCTTGGCCGCCGAGCGGCCGTATTTGGACGCATCGCGACGCAGGTAGTGCTATTGCGAGCGCCGATTTTTTCCACACAAAACTGTCACGAATTTTTGAGTATTCGCTGAAAATTTGGAGATATTTGCGAAAAACCGAAAAAAAATCTCTAAAAACGATCTTCTTTGACGTATTGTGAGCCGACCGCTGAACGGAAAGCCTTCCTGTTTGCGGATCTGTTTTCGTAGGTTCTTCCTCTCTGGGCCTTCGAAGAGACCGCGCGATTTTTGCAAAAATGAACGCGCGGTAGACGTTTACGGCTGCCGAACCGGAATCGGTTGGAAACCGGTGGAATTTTGCAAATTCTTCTTCACCGTTCGATGGAGGTCAACGGTATCTTGCGTACGATGTGCCGATTATCCGATTCTCAGAAACCACGAGGTCTCCAAGGCCGATGAAAGGAAACCGGTAGGATGTCAATCCGCATTCAAGATCTACAAAAGTACAAATGACACAAACAACTTCCTGTCCTACAATGGTAGATCGAGAACAGACTGGAACGTGTCATAGGCTACTAACCCTCCGTTTGGTGCATGGGCCAGCCAGACCTTTTGCGATTTCATTTGCTTTTTAAATATAATTTTAATTGAGCTATCGACTTAAATTTCCTTGACTTTTCCTAAAATTTCATAAGCTTTCACTTAATTGAAAAAATAAAAGGACACATGTCATTCAAGGGTAATTACAAGAATAAGTCTTTGAATACACTTCGGTTTGGCACATGTGGTCTGGTCTGTCCGGACCCATATATATTTTACATTACATAAAATGTATTTTAAACATTTTACCGCGTTTTTTAGTTCCTCTATATCTCACGCCAGCCCGAGGCATGCCCTCGAGTTTTTGATTTACTCGTATATCGTCCTTTGATCTATCTAGCTCGCGATCCACGTGTTGGGCCAGTTTAGCATCTTGCGAAATTTTTGTTTGTTTCATAAAAATGACGAAGTTGAATATGTGTATAATAAGCGATTACATAGACAATGTTTGGATACTGATTTTCATTTACGATTGTAATCCTGAAGAAGAGATTGATGAAAATGTTGAACATGATCCATTCAGAGACGATAATGATATGGAATATGTACTTGAAGAAGATGCGTCTGATATTGAAGAGGATTTGGTAATCGAACCAAACGAAATTCTAGATAGTGACGAAGAAGATGTAGAGGGAGAAGCAGATTCTAAAAATCAACAAGCTGCATCTGATGAATTTTTCTTTGGCAAAGACGCTACAAAAAGGATTAGAAATGAACCAGCAAATGCTGTTGGTCGTTTGTGTCATTACAATATTATGCGTTTTCGAGTTGGACCCAAAGAACAAAATTCAGTTCCGATTCGAATCATCTCCGAAACGAATTATTATGATAAAGATACAAAGGTGGAATCTGAATTAGATTCAAAGGTGTAATCTGAAAATTCCCGATAAAAAAAACAAGAGTTTGGAAAGAGCTAACGAGCACTGAATTAGATGCATTTGGTGTACTTTTGGCCGCTGGAGTTTCAAACAATAAAATGCAAAAAACACAATTTCTTTGCCATACAGACGGCCTACCTATATTCTGATCAGCTATGTCTCATAAGCGATTCCTTGCATTTCTATGATATATCCGTTTTGATGATAGGTGCAAACGTGTATTCCGCCAAATGACAAAGCCGAACCAATTCGTGATATATGGAATAAGAAAAATATACACCAATTCGTGATAAAACAATGGATAAGAAAAACGAATGCAAACTTTGTTCGAAAGGAAGCAAAAAATTACGACGTAAAACAAATTTCTTTTGCACTAAATGTTGTGGACTGTGTGCCAACAACACTCAAAAGTGAATTATACTTGCTTCACTTGCACGAATTAGAATTTATAAGACGATACGTGTATATATGAAATAATTACATATACTAAAATAGTTTGGTGCGCCTTTCCGGGAGGGGGCAGTAGAAATGCGTCAAATCGGGTTTGGAGAATGAAAACAGACGTTTTGAGTGATTTTCGAAAGAAATTTTGCTGGGAGAGAGTGGTAAAATGTTTAAAAAACTCCACACAATAGACGAATCTTCGAGATATTATGGTGCCGCCGAAGGCGGCTGGGGTGCGGCGCGAAAACGAAATTTTACTTTCTCGGCCGCCGAGCGGCCGAGTTTGGACCGATCGCGACGCGAATGGTGCTATCGGAAGCGCCGATTTTTTCCGCACAAAATTGTCATGTCGAATTTTCGAGTCTTTGCTGAAAATTTTGAGATAGTTGCGAAAAACCGAAAAAAAATATATAAAAAAACGATCTTCTTTGACGTTCTATTGCGAGCCGGCCGCTAAACGGAACGCCCTCCCGTTTGCGGGTCCGGTTTCGTAGGTTCTTCCTCTCAGGGTGTTCGAAGAGGCCGTGAAGTTTTTGCAAAAATAGCCGTGCTGTAGACGTTTTTGCAAAACCGGACGTTTGCTGCTGCCGAACCTGAAGTGGGTGGAATTTTGCAGTTTCTTCTGTACCGTTTGATGAAGGTAGATGGTATCTTGCCTACGATGTGCCGATTTGCCAATTCTCGGAAACCACGAGGTCGTCACGGCCGATAGTACGAAACCGGTAGGATGTCAATCCGCAATCGGGATCTACAAAAGTACAAATGGCACAACTGTCTGCCCTACAGTGGCAGATCGAGAACAGACTGGACCGTGCCATAGGCTATTAAATGTTGGAAAAAGTTCGCAAGTGGCAAAGTTATTGCAAAAAAACGAAATTCGCATTTTGTGTCCTAGCTGAGAGGTGCAAGGAAATTTTTCAGAAATTTTTGAACGGTGTCCTTCCGCCGGAAATTGCCGACATGCCGAAATCAAGTTTGCACAATTCGCTTGCACGGTGCGCCCCCCACAGCAGCCCTGGAAATCGTAGCCCATTTTTCGCGCGTCATATTTCATCCCTCTTTCAACTTTAGCAACTTTTATCGCTGCACTTCGCAAATTTTAACTCTTTTCTGCAGGGGTTGTAAATTTTCGCTTCTTCGACGGCTGCGATTCGGTGAGGGCGAATTTTCCAAAATTCGGGTACGTCAAATTCGGAATTTTCTTACCACGACATTTACGCTGCAACGAAGAACACCAATCGGTGGTAACACATTTTCGTACTTTCACCTGCAAGTCCGGTAGCAAGATGATTCGAATTTTCGATTTATTTTCCACATTTTCTGAATCAAGAATTGACCAAGAAAACACATCGGCGCTACTGGCGAGACGCAAGCCAAATGTCAGTCAGTTGAAATCTACTGCAACCGCTGAAAAATTTGTCTTCGGACAAAACTTTTCGAACAATTCTGACTGAGAAGAGACCACCAAGCAAATTTCGCACAGATAAGTTGATTCTTGAAATCAGTGAAAATCATTTTGGAACACGTGATATTAGTGGAATTATGTGCCAAAATATTTGTGGTTATTTAAATTGTTTTTGTATTCCGAGTTTTAAATGTATTTAGTTTCGTAATAAACGTTTTTTTGTGAAAAACAAATCTAAATCTTTGACCACGTTTCTCTCCATTTAAATTGATGGCTGGTTTCATTAAAAAAAAAATTAATTGGTTCTACACCATGTGGAACAATGAAATTGAATACGTCTCTACAGAAAAAAATGTATTTTGAAAACTGCAACAGATGTATTCAAAAATCTTTTAATTCTACATAGCGCATACATTTATCTATCGAAATTGTCATTTTGAAACCTTCGTGGCCGATAGCCTTGGCACAGGATCTTTAATAAATTCACAAAATTGTTCCAATTCTAAATAGCGCATACATTTATCTATAGAAATTGTCATTTTGGAAACTTTGTGGCCGATAGCCTTGACACCCGAATTTGGGTTGAAATTCTTCAAGTATTTTTTCTGTCAAACTTTCTGAACGCAGCACATCCTGTGCCAAGGCTATCGGCCACGAAGATTTCGAAATATCAATTTTAGATAAATAAATGTCTTTTACACTGTTCGATAAAGCAGATTTTCTTCTAAAAACCGTTTTTGGTGAGGATTTTTTTTTGCAAACCTCCAATCACATTCTCCATTTATACCCCATGTAAATTGAAAATCGAAATTCAGAGAAGGGAATTTTTTTTGCATTTTATATTTTTTACTTGTGTGACTAAACCGAAGGTTTTTACAAAATTTTCAAAGAGTACTTTTTTGTAGACACCGACGTCCTACATTGGGGAATCTCGGTTTTGATTTTCTATTTTGAGGCGTTGACGAGATATTTGCAAAAAAACTCTCAAGACAAAATAATTTTCCACGCCGTAACCATTGGACGGGGAGCGTTCAAGTTTGATCAGTTGATACTTCTGGTGGAAACTCATATTCAGTAAAAGTTTCATTGAAATCCTTACAGGCTTAATATTTTTTTTCGCAATTTTTGAATATTTTAAAATTTTCGACTACGATTTTGTTTGGAATTCGTGATTGAAATATCTGGATTTAAAAAAATATATTTTAGTAAGTTTCACAGAACGTGGAACAATAAAATTTGACACATTTGTAGAGAATTAGTCAGGCTATGATATTCCTCAGTTCGTTTTGCAAAATTCTTTATCTGGTGGCGGTCGCCGCCCCACATACTCGGACATTAACAAAAAGTAATAAATTCAAATAACTATAAACAGAAAACTGCAACAGATATATTCAAATTTCTTTCAGATCTACATAAATTATACATTTTTCTATTGACTTTTAGGTTTTGCTATCTTCGTGGCCGATAGCCTTAACACATGATTCTTTCTGTACCCCTTAAAAAAGATTCATTTTATATTTTTTACTTTTGTGACTAAACCGAACAATTTTACAAAATTTGCAAAGAACACTTTTTGTAGACACCGTTGTCCTACATATGGAGATCCCGTATATCAACATTTTATATTTGGAGGCGTTGACGAGATATTTGCAAAAAATCCTCATAAGCAAAAATAATCCCTTACATTGGAGGCGGAACGTTCAAATTTGGCCAGTGGCTACTTCATGTGGCCACCTACATTCAGAAAAAGTTTCATGGAGTCCTTAAAGTGTTAATACATATTTTGTAAATTTTTGAATATTTTTAAATTTTCGTGATCGGTATTGGTTGCAATTCAAGCTTGACATGTCTGGATCTGTTAAAAAAATTATTTCAATAAGTTTCCCAGTACGTGGAAGAATAAAATTTTACAAATATGTAGAGAAAGGATCATTATCAAGTCATATTAGGAATTTTGGAAAATATATTATCTGGCGGCGGCCGCCGCCCCTCAAACTCTAAGCGGCACACAATGTAAGACATTCAAATTACTATAGCTTAAAAACTTCGACAGATTTATTCAAAATTCTTTCAGTTCTGTGCAGCTTATACTCTCGATGAAAAATAGGATAATGTGGCAAGGATTGTTGGTGTTGGCATACAACTTTGATGAAAAAAAAGTGTGTCGCAGAGCTGAATTTTTTTAACTTGGTTATGTGTCACATTTGACACAACAACAACTTGTATAAAACAATATATGCTGGTTATGTTGGTCGTCAAAGTAAACAATATCAGTGACAGTTAATTAGTTTATTGGTTATGGAGTTTAGAGTTAGATTTTAGTATCTTTTACACCACAGCTGTTTTTTTGTGTTGTAAGACTTAAGACGTAAGTAACTAATATCACATCGTTATTTACAGTAACTTTCTCTTATCAATGCTGGCAGCTTTTCATTTCTAATATTATTTCTTTAAATATAGTAACATTGATCCCAGACAGTTAGTAACATTGTATGAATAAATTAATTTAAAAACTGATTATGTTGTTCTTGATGTTTACAAAAATACTTGTGTCCATCAGGAATCGTCCAATTTGCAATTTCTCTTATTTTAACACATACACAACCCAGGTGGCACTAAAAGCGCCACAATAGTCGCACATCCTTCAAATCTACTTGAACCACTTACTCATGAAAAATCATGTGACAGGCACTTCAAGAATATTATTATTTGTTTGTTACTATTTTATATATATTGTTGTTACTGCTTTAATATTGTTGTTAGTATTGCAACTATTCCATCTACAACAATCGTTTTACCCTCATCAACTTTTACACCCTATTCAACTATTCCATCCAGAAAAACTCTTCCGTCCAAAGCAATACGATGCGCATGTACTAGTATAGACATAAATAAAGTTTAAATTGTATGGAGATATACGGGGGTCTGGCCAGACGACATGTGCCAAACCAAAGGTTAGCGGACTATGTGACAAACGGAGGGTTTAAAAGTTGCAAAAAGTTCGCAACTAGCAAAGTTTTTCGCATTTTGTGTCGTAGCTGGGGGGTGCTTGCGAATTTTTCAGAAATTTTTGTACGGTGTCCTTCCGCCGTTTCGCTTGTACGGTGCGTCCCTGTGAATGGTCGCCCATTTTTCGCCCGTCATATTTCATCCGTCTTTCAAATTTGGCAACTTTTACCGCGGCAATTCGCAAATTGCAACTCTTTTCTGCTAGGGTTGTAAATTTTGCCGGCTTCATCGCCGGCTAAATCTTTGACCACGTTTCTCATTTAAATTGATGGCTGATGACATATTTCCATTCTTTTCTGTTTTCGATCTTCTTTCTGCTTCCTGCCAGCTGATGTTGTTGTTACTTAATATTTCTGATACTTTGCTCGCCCATGTTTTTTTTTGGTCTTCCTCTTGCCTTTATTTTGTTGTATATTATTTTGTTGTATATATCAGGTGAATTCATTACCACACAGGGACTAAGGCAAGGAGGAACATTAAGCCCACTATTATTTATAATTTTCCTAGATAATATCATGAAGAAAATCAAGGATAATACCAAGAAAATGGAAATAGGTTACCATAACCTAAGAAGAATAACAATATCTGAGTGCGCATTTGCAGACGACCTTGCATTATTAGCTGACAATGAAGAAAGCTGCAATACAACATCAATCTGTGGAATGAAGAACTAAATAATCATAATATGACTATAAATGAAGACAAAAATAATGGTGATAGCGAAGGAAGAAGTAGTAATGAAGATAAAAATAAAGAGGCAGAGACATTGAACAGGTTGACATTCACATATCTAGGACACACATTAAATAACAAAGGAAATTTAGAACACGAAATTAACAACAGAATATCGGCAGCAACCAAAAGCTACTATGCTATGAATAAAATAATACTAAACAAATAAGGAAAGAAACAATTAATCACTATTCGCTAACTCTAGAAAACAAGACAAAACCTCTTGTTCTGCGTGAGCCTTTTCGCTGCGTCAAAGGAAGTGACATGAAACGGTCAAGACCAAAGTTGTCAGGGGCTGAAGGCCGAAAAAGATAACGGAGATTAGATGTTTTGCGGGTAAGGAGGTAATTCCGACTCCATGGATATACGAGACAAAGCGTTGTCAATGCTTGACGAACAAGAGACAACGAACGAAATATCTCTTGTTCGTCAAGCATTGACAACGCTTTGTCTCGTATATCCGAACAACGAAGACAACGAACGAAATATCTCTTGTTCGTCAAGCATTGACAACGCTTTGTCTCGTATATTCATGGAGTCGGAATTACCTCCTTACCCGCAAAACATCTAATCTCCGTTATCTTTCTCGGCCTTCAGCCCCTGACAACTTTGGTCTTGACCGTTTCATGTCACTTGCTTTGACGCAGCGAAACGGCTCACACAGAACAACGTGTGCCAAAAGTGACGAAGATTTCATGAATTATGAGGTTTTGTCTTGTTTTCTAAAATTAGCGAATAGTGATTAATTGTCTCTTTTGATATTCACTCTAGACTTTCAACAATTTTATTATTATGAATAGGATGGTTGCGACAGTTACTACGTGGTAATCCATACTTACATTGAATTGAAAAATTCACTTTGTTTTTTACCACACTTATATTATGTAAAAATATTATATAACTTATTATTCACAGTTATATAAATTTCTACACATATCACGACTCGAGTTTCGACGTTTGACGGTCATTTTCAAGCGAATTTTATTATTATTCATAATAAAATAATCCTTATTATAATAAGGAAAGAAACGAAAATGACACTGTACAATATACAGACAAATATAAATAATCTGTAAAACAATATACAGACCAATACTACTATATGAGAATGAAACATGGACTACGAACCAAAGAATAAAAAGCAGAATACAAGCAGCGGAAATGAGATACTTGAAAAGAGTAGAAGGGGTTACAAGAGTAGATAGAATAAGAAATGAACATATTAGAACAAGATTGCAAACAGAAAGCATACAAACTACTCTAGAGAAAAAACAGTTGGCTTGGTTCGGACACCCAACAAGAATGCTAGATGACAGCCAAACAAAAAGATGGCTGGTTTAATTAAAGAAATATTAGAATAGGTTATACTCCATGTGGAGCAATAAGATTGTACACGTGTGTAGAGAAAAAATCGATATGTGTAACACCTCAATTTCTAACACATGAATTTCGGAAAATATTTTATCTGGTGGCGGCTGCCGTTCCTCAAATTCAGACCGAAACTGATAGTTATGAATTCAAACAGATAAATGTGAAAAAAAAAACTGGCCAAGTGCGAGTTGTCACTCGCTCATCGAGTGTTCTGTACAAACTTGTAAGTAAGGATAATTGAAAATAAATTAGTCACCTAATTTGTGTAGAAAGTGGTCTTGTTGTTACTAACTAGTAGTACTAGTAACAACAAACAAATGTCTATTGTGTAATCCAATATCCTGCGTGGTATTAGCCAGGGAAGTAGTTGTTTCATGACATTTGTCAAAGTCCTAGTAGGACTTAATTAATTTTTAATTAATTAATTTTGTAGATTTACGAACAGGTTGAATATTTCATATTTTTGTTTTTGTAAGTAAGGTATCTTTAGGAGGACCTAACTGTATGCAACCTATATGCTTCTGGTGCCTGGCAATACCACGCAACACATTAGTGTATTTTCATAAATTCGCATTTTTCTTGTAATTAAACTACATATTTACGGTTTTCAGATTTTTGTCTTTACATGTGCTATAAGACACCGCTTCTTGCCAAATTTCATGATTCTAGGTCAACGGGAAGTACCCTATAGGTTTTGATTCCCTTGTGAAATCGCAAAATATGCGACATAAACGGTCATATCTTTTGATCGCGTTGACTTACAAGTTTGATTTTTTCACAGCTGAAAGAGACCGAAGACCCGAGTATTTGACACAAATTTCAACTTGTTACTTGTTACGTCTACGCGTTCCTGAGAAAAATGGTTTTGACAGACAGACAAACAGACAGATGGACAACAAGTGATCTATAAGGGTTCTGTTTCGGTGCGGAACCCTAAAAACAGTGAATTTTTCAAGTCCATGTAATTCTGAATTTCCACGTAGTAACTGTCGTAACCTATTCATATAACAGATATTTTAAAAATCAATTCAGGTCTATATAGATCATATATTTAACTATTAAAGTTAATATTTTCGCATCTTCCTGGTCGATAGCCTTGACACGGGAATTTTTTAAATTATAGAGTTCATGGAGAAAAATTAAAAATCTTTTTTTCTCCAATTATCCGAATTCTACCAAACTTACATTTGTCACTGTTCGATAGAGCACATTTTGTTCTGAAAAGTCTGTAAGTTTCATCTTTCTGGGACAAACCGTTTTTAAGGAGGATTTTTTTTCGCAAACCTTAGTCCGCGTTCTCTATTTAAACCCATGTAAATTGAAAAACCGAATTGAAAGAAAGGGCTTCTTACCCTTTTAAAATAAATATACCCTTTATAAAAAAATCGCTTTTAACATTTTTTACTTTTGTGACAAAACCGAACGATATTACAAAATTTGCAAAGAAAACTTTTTTGTAGACACCGACGTCTTACATGTGGTGACCCCGGTTATAGTTTTTTATTTGAAAGCGTTGACGCGATATTTGCAAAAAAACTTTGTAACAAAAATAATTCGCCACGCCGCCCCCTTTTCAAGCGGAGCATTCAAATTTGATCAGCGGGTACATCGGCAGCGGCATTCTGATAGATACATATATTCAGTAAACGGTAAATAAAGAGCACATACGCGGGGCAAAGTAGAGCATAGTAGTAACATGGAGTTGAAATTTGCGAATTGCCGTGGGACCATTACCAAGAACACAAAACTTCGGCTGATACATACCCTGGTCTTCTCAATTCCAACTTACGCCTGCGAAACGTGGACTATTCGGACCTCAGATGGAATAGTCTCAATAGACAAACGCAGAATAGAAACGTTTGAAATGTGGTACTATAGAAAAATGCTGCAAGTTACCATACAACTCGGTATAAAGACCAGACTATACCAGACAGTAAACCAACGGTATCTGGGATACCTGAGTTATGTGGCAAGGAGGTTTGACAATATTGAACGACTCATAGTAGACGGCAAAGTCCAAGGCCGCCGCCCAAGAGGAAGATCGCCGACACGATGGATAGACCGGACAAAAACCCTGATGGGACAAGGGATGCAGGAAGTAATGAGATCTACCCAAGATAGAGATCGCTGGCGAGGAGTCATTGCGAGCGTAGCAAATTGATGTCACCACACCCTGCAGAAGGGTTATGGTCTGAAGAGAGAGACGCGGGGCAGCGCGAACTCTCGATCCAAAGTAGGATAATGTGGCAAGAGCTGCTGGTTTAACCCGGGTTAGGTTAGGTTTTAAACCGCAAGGCGGCAGATAAATTAAGACCACATACGCGCGGCAGCGCGAACTTTCAATCCAATATAGGATAATGTGGCAAGGACTGCTGGTTTAATCCGGGTTGGATTAGGTTGCACAACCTCGAAGCCGCAGATAAATCAAGACCACATACGCGCGGCGGCGCGAACTCTCTATCCAAAATAGGATAATGTGGCAAGGACTGTTGGTTTAAACCAGGTTGGATTATGTTGCACACCGCGTAGCGGTAGATTAGGTTGTTAACCGCGAGGCGGCAGATAATTTAAGACCACATACGCGCAGCGGCGCAAACTCTCGATTCAATATAGGATAATGTGGCAAGGACTGCTGGTTTAATCCGGATTAGATTAGGTTGCACAACCTCGAAGCCGTAGATAAATCAAGACCACATACGCGCGGCGGCGCGAACTCTCTATCCAAAATAGGATAATGTGGCAAGGACTGTTGGTTTAAACCAGGTTGGATTATGTTGCACACCCCGTAGCGGTAGATTAGGTTGTTAACCGCGAGGCGGCAGATAAATTAAGACCACATACGCGCAGCGGCGCAAACTCTCGATTCAATATAGGATATTGTGGCAAGGACTGCTGGTTTAATCCGGGTTAGATTAGGTTGCACAACCTCGAAGCCGCAGATAAATCAAGACCACATACGCGCGGCGGCGCGAACTCTCTATCCAAAATAGGATTATGTGGCAAGGACTGTTGGATTAAACCTGGTTGGATCATAGTGCACACCGCGTAGCGGTAGATTAGGTTGTTAACTGCGAGGCGGCAGATAAATTAAGACCACATACGCGCAGCGGCGCAAACTCTCGATCCAATATAGGATAATGTGGCAAGGACTGCTGGTTTAATCCGGATTAGATTAGGTTGCACAACCTCGAAGCCGTAGATAAATCAAGACCACATACGCGCGGCGGCACGAACTCTCTATCCAAAATAGGATAATGTGGCAAGGACTGTTGGATTAAACCAGGTTGGATTATATTGCACACCGCGTAGCGGTAGATTAGGTTGTTAACTGCGAGGCGGCAGATAAATTAAGACCACATACGCGCGGGAGCGCGAACTCTCGATCCAATATAGGATAGTGTGGCAAGGACCGCTAGTTTAATCCGGGTTGGATTAGGTTGCACAACCACGAAGCCGCAGATAAATCAAGACCACATACGCGCGGCGGCGCTAACTCTCTATCCAAAATAGGATAACGTGGCAAGGACTGTTGGTTTAAGCCAGGTTGGATTATGTTGCACACCGCGTAGCGGTAGATTAGGTTGTTAACCGCGAGGCGGCAGATAAATTAAGACCACATACGCGCAGCGGCGCAAACTCTCGATCCAATATAGGATAATGTGGCAAGGACTGCTGGTTTAATCCGGGTTAGATTAGGTTGCACAACCTCGAAGCCGCAGTTAAATCTTGACGACATACGCACGGCGGCGCGAAATCTCTATCCAAAATAGGTTAATGTAGCAAGGACTCTTGGTTTAACCCTGGTTAGAATAGGTTGCACACCGCGTAGCGGCAGAGTAATGGACACAAGATGCACGCGACAGCGCGAACACCCGTTGAAATAAGGTTATGTGACAATATACATTTTTTAACGAAATTTTATAGGACTTCACCGCCTCTATATATAATTAAACGATCAAGCGAACCCGCAAAAGGCGGGCGAAATTCGATAGTGATTATTCGAAACGTCTCGTTCGCAGATGATAATTTGTAGTAATGCTCGTCATTGCTTACATTTCACACGTTTTAGAGTTTGAAATTTGGCGCCTAGGCTGGTATGGACGACGCACGGCCGGACCTGTACAGTCATATTTTTAGCGATTTTTGTAGTTGTTTCCCCTGCAAGATGATCTAGGGTATGTTTATTAACGGGTACATGTAGGGAGGGAGATTGATCATCTTCGAACGAGACGATTTGTATAATCACGATCGAACTCCGCCCGCCTTCGGCGGGCTCGTTTTATTGTTCGATTAAACTGCACGTCTCGTTCTCGTTCTCGATGATGAATTGTAGACTTTTAGCGTATAGGAAAACTCATTCATTTATCATGTTACATGACTGGAAATCATAAAGAAAAGAGTTACCGTGCGTTAGATAATACAGATTTTGCGAACGTATCGTTATTATCTTGGATCGGGCGATTTTAAAGTTTTGCGACGGTCTGTGACCGTCGAGGCCAACCAGCAGTACGTCTGGTTGTGTCTATATCCACTTCCAAAACCAGCCCCTGATACTGCAGCATATTTTGTACTATGTGCTGTGAAGTGATTTGTATCAATGCCTGCTTTAGATTTTTCCCAGTGACCAATGGTTTGAGAAGTTACGTTTTTGTATGGATTGATGTTTGATATGAGTAATTTGTTGTTTTGCTCATTTCTTAGATCTTTCGTTTTATTCAAGTAGTGAATTACAGCTGTAGCGACACATAGCCCAGGTTTTTCTTTATCAAAAAGTTAGTATAAGCTCTGGCTTATTTCTTCCTGGCTTGGACATTTTTATCAGGTCTGGTATTTTTATTGTTATTTTCTATTTGTTCATGGATATTTTTTTTTATATTAATTAGTGCGATCGTTTGCTGTACTATACTTGGGCTATTATATAGTTCATATACCTCGTTCATATAGCTCGTGCGCATCCTATACCGCAACGCTTGTTGATCCCAGACTGCTCCAAATATTTTCCTAAGAATTTTTCTTTCAAAAGGATTGAGTAGTAACGTGTCTTGCACCGTCATGGTCCATGTTTCGCTAGCGTAACAACGAGGTATATGAACTATATAATAGCCCAAGTATAGTACAAGAAATCAAGTCAAATATATTAAGATGGCTGGGACATGTCCAGAGGAGTAATGACTCAAGGCTAGTTAAAATGGTCTGGGAAGAAACCCCCAACAACAAAAGACCACTGGGGCGCCCAAAGCTTCGAAGGCGGGATAATATCTACAAGGACCTTCAAACCCTGGGGGTGCTCAACTGGGAAGAAGGCACTCAGGATCGGAGAGAATGAAGGAGAATTGTTGAGACGGCCAAGACCCACCCCGGGTTGTAGAGCCATGGTTGGATGGATGGATAGTTTACTGTGCTGTAAATAAAATAAGCATCGTTGATACTTTTTCTGCTGCACCTTTTAGCCGCTTTTAGCTACTTTTAGCTGATTTGATCAGGTCAAGTCCTTCAAGACTGGTGTTGTGTCCTCTGTACTTGTATATTTAAACCTTGTTCTTATTTAGATTTGGTATTTTTTTATTTTTTTGTACTTCGAGTACTCAGTACGTGTGAAACGTCAAACACAACGAATAGATATGACTGTACTGACGGCGCACGGCCGGTCCACACCAGCCTAGGCGCCAAATTTCAAACTCTAAAAAGTGTGAAATGTAAGCAATGACGAGCATTACTACAAATTATCATCGAGAACGAGACGTGTAGTATAAAGGTAGAGACACACTGGTCTCCATGCAACGTGGGGGAATTGGTGTGCACACTCGTCCCGCGTATGCAACGTAAATTTTGCATCAGACTCTGTTGTAATTTCTCAGAAGATGCACTAGTGCGTCTATAAGTCATGTTTTCTGATTCTGATAGCGAGTTTGAGGATGATTTATTGAATTTACTATTTTTAAATGAAAATTTCCGCGCCACAAAAATAAAAAAAGAAGTTAAAGTTAAAGTAGAGAAGATATTGGGTTCATGAATTTGATAAATAAACAAAGAGAAAAAGTTGGAAAATACCATACATTAATGCAGAAACTGGAATCTGATGAAGAACGATTCATTATGTACTTTCTTATGTCTAAAATGCAGTTTGAGGAGAACGCTTGCATGAAAGGTCTATTTGTTTCTGACATGCTACGCATAAGTTCTAGACACACACTGATCACACGCGTGGATAGCGTACGAACATCCCCTCCACCTTCCCACGACGATCTGGACATCCCAGATCGACGTTGCGTGTGATTGCGTTGCATACGACAAGTGTGTTTCTATGGCATAGTTTTTCAGATATCAGAGTCCAGATATTGTAATGCTTGAACAAAAAATTGAACAAAATCTCGAAAATTAGACTAGTTATGAATATGAAATTTAGCAATGAGTTAGCTATGAGGTAATAAATAGCTATTAGCTATAAGAGGCACAACTACACAGACAAAGATTAACCACACAAGACTAGACCAGGGGTCGGCAAAGTGTGGCTCGCGAGCCACATGTGCTTTTTTGGTGTGTGGCTTTTCAGAAATATATTGAAATATAAAAAAGCCGAAAGTTTGGAAATCTTTAGAGCGCCGCAGCCAAGTTCATAACTCACAGTCACAGCGGAGATTTCGCTGTTTCTTTTAGTTATTGCGTCACGCAGTCAAGTCAGTGCATAGTTCAAAATTGTGCTTTTTTAAACATAATTAGCCGATAAATAACCGATCGACGCGACATCGTGAATTGGACTGAATCGACAAACTGAATCGTTTGCGTTTATACATTATGCTGCTGGTCTTAAAACTTGTTTTATTTGCTATCAAAAACTAGCAAAAACCAACAAAAATGTCCAGTGTCTAAAATGTCCAGTGTCAAATGTCTAATCTTAGTCTGACTCTGGACTTAAGTCCAGAGACATTTCAAAAATAAACATGCCGTATTTGCAAAGAATGATCCCTTCGGTGATGTAAGAAAGAAGGAAATTGAAGAACTACAGAACATTTTCAAAAGACTCTCTTTTCCTATTTTAATTGTTGGATGCAGTCTATAAATAATGCTAACTGGGCAAGCTTTAAAAACGGAAAACCATTCATGATGCTGAGTGCATGTGGCTGACACACATTTTCACAATTTTAACAATAAAGAAGATATTATGTAGAAAATCAAAAGCCTACCATTGTCTGCCAAAATTGTAACAGACAGGACAAAAAAATTTCATTAAACTTAAGCCAACAACAAGTTAAGGACGTTAAATTAGCATTAGCCATATCAATAGCGGTCGATGAGTCTAGTGGCATAAAGGATACTGGGTAAGTTGTCCTCCTTGCTAGCTATATTTCATCAGATGGTCCCAAATAAGAACTCCTGGGATTATTGCCACTCAAGGGTAAAAAAAACGTGGAAAAGATGTTGAAAATGCAGTGACCGAATGTCTGAAGCATGTGAATAAATCACATCCCACTTACTAATTGAGCCAATAGCAACAGATGGAACTAAACTTACGGTGGGTAATAATTAAGGATTTTAAATTTTACAAATCACAATTTTAAAAGAAAAATTGATCATTACGTGTTATTTTTCCATTGCATAATTCACCAGGTAGCACTTTGAGCACACACATTTTCAGAAGATATTGGTAAAGTTATGGATTTGGTAGTCAAGGCCACCAATAATATTGTCGTAAAGGCAAAAACTGAGAAAATATTAAATATGATTTTATCAACAAAAATCATCCGTGGCTCTTGATCAAGTTTGAAATCATTTTAAATAAAAAAATGGCTCTTAAGTTTATAGAGTTTGCCGACCCCTGGACTAGACAGACAAGACTAGATGAACAAGATTTAAAATGCAGGACCAAAAAGACAAGACTTGACAGAAGGAACTTGATAGATAAAACCAAACAGACATGACTTGATTCACAAGACTTGATAGATGAGACTAGACAGGCAAACCTAACAGAAAATAGTGGTCAGAAGACAGGACAGACAAATGCACGCAATACTACACAGACAAGACTAGAGAGACAAGACTGGACCAACAAGCCTAGACAGGCAAGGCTAGACAGACAAGACTGGACAGTCAAGACTAGACAGACAAGACTAGAGAGGCAAGACTAAACAGACCATAGTAGACAGACAAGACTTGACAAACAAGAGTAGACAGAAAATACAAGGCAGACAAAGCTAGACAGAAAACTTAATAAAGACGGAACAAAGCTTGAATATATAAATATATTCAACCTTTCCGGAGCTCTGTAATACTAATGAGTCTTTTAGGACTACCAAAAACAAATGATCTTAAAAAAACAATGTTATTTTTATGGTTTTTGTTGAGTGCCACGAAGGTGGACTGAAAGCTATAGAATAACTGACAAATTTCATACGAGATTTGTTTTTGGTAGTCCTAAAAAGACTCATTAGTATTATAGAGATCCGGAAAGGTTGAGTATATTTGTATATTTAAGCTTTGTTCCGACTTTATTAAGTTTTTCTGATTATCTATAATGTTGTATGGTTTTACCAATTCAAAACTAGACAGAAAAGACTGGGTCTGACTAGATTAGGATTTTTCTGAGTCTTGTCTGACTAGATAGGCAAGACTAAAGAAACATGACTGAACAACCAAGACTAGGCAGACATGAATAAACAGACAATACCAGGCAGACCAGATGATTAGATCGTTAACTGAATATAAAATAGATCATGTTATTGAGGGGGGCATTTCGTTTTGAATGGGACGTGTAATTAGTTTGCAAGTGGAGGAGTACGCAGACTACAATTGAATTGTTTATTCTGGTTGTGTAGAATGTAGAAAAAACGTTGACGTACGTTTTAAAATAAAATATGAAATTGGCCGTTTGAGGCTGGAGGCCCCCGGCCGCAGTTCCGTTCATTTGTTCGTCGATCGGATGTGTTTTACTCGTCAAAACCCGATAATAAAAAAAGCATCCGAACAATAAAAAAAAATTCCATTCACAAACGAAACTAAATTATATCTTAATCATACACTATATTTATTTTTAGTTTGTTCTGCACATCCTCTCCAATCCAACAATCGAAAACACGAGAAATAATTTATTAAATTATAGTTTTTATTATTCAACTTTGTAAAATTTTCTTTATTGAAGTTTTGTTATTAAAGGGTTTGCGTTCATTGTTAGCGTAATTACCGGCTATTTGCAGAGACTGTTAAAGCGAACCTTGATTTTCCGGATGATTTCAAACAGCCTTGTCGCACAAACACAGGAAAATTAAGTCGGAATTTTATCTCAACGAATCGCAAATTGCTCGTAATTACACCCAATCTATAAATTGTTTCAACAAGGTTTATTATATCAAGATTTAATAGATTGATTGGATAACAAAGAAGCTTGAATGGATAAGAATAAGTGTTACACTAAACTGGATGGTGATCACATTGTGGGTATTCGCTCAGAGAGCAACAACACTAGCGCCAAAGGTGACAGTTTTAAGAACTTCATGACCGAAATACGATGAAAATATATTTCCAATATCATAATTTATCAAGTGAATGGAAAATTTCAAAAAAATGTTTTCCCTGCTGGTTGTAAATATATAAATTGCATTTTGCTAACAGCTTCCGTTTGCCAATTTTATACATGACTTTATAAAATTGGCAAAATTGAGCGAATTTTTCGAGAGAACTGGGAAACTAATTAATATTTTTAAGGATAACTGGTTGCAGCATCGTTTGCAGAAGGTCATTTTCCTATTAACACACTTAGATTATTCGCGAAAAATTCATTACTTTCCAAGATATCTACTCGAATGCCGAAATGTCTTCAAATTTTATTCAATTTTAGCAGACCACCGCGAGAGAGCTAGCGAAATATAATTTGTATATTTGTAATCTGCATCAAAAATGCTTCCAGACATGCTTTTACATTTTGTTATAACTCAAAAAATAACGATTTAAGCAAAATCGATTTTCTTGCATTTTTCTACTTCCCGTTTCGATGGTACTTTTTAATTAAAAGCCTCCTATAAATATAATGTACGCTCTCCGATTAATTTTGAGATGCTGTTTGAGATGCTTTGTGGCAAGCCATTCAATAGTTATGACATCGTAAAATCTGCGGAAAATACGAGAAAATGTACTTCCTGAAACTATTTATCAAGTGAATGGAAAATATCAAAATTTGTCTGAAAGTGTTTTCCTTGCTGGTTGTAAATATACAAATAACATTTCGCTAGCCGCTTTTGGATTCCGAATAAGCGGAGTAGAATTTGTGGTTTTCATTTTGCTGGCAATAAAAAGTCCAAAAATTCAGAAAGGCCAAGTTATAATGCGACTTTATTTGACAATTCAGCAAAGACATTGTAGAGATCAGAATCTTCAGTTATTTGGTAAAAAAAATATTGAATAGGAGACGAAGTTGCCTTTTTGGCAACTGGTGGCGCTAAGCGCGGTTATGCACGGAGCAAATACCGCAAGGCAGTCTAATTGTTTAAGAAATTAAAATTTTTTAAATAAAAGTTATTTAATTATAAAAGATAACTTAAGTATTATTAAATAGTAACATTTGTATCTTTTCTTCAAAGATTATAATTTCTAGGAAATGATTGTATACATATCGTCAACAAAGTTGACATCATTGGTATAACTAATCTTTCTATAGAAAACATTTCTTAAAAACAACTACTTCACTGGCAAACACCACGACTGACATTGAATTACATTAAGAAAGTTTTTGGGTTCTATATGACTTTGTAATTTTCCCAAAAGAAAAACAAAATCCTGATCAAATACAAAAGAAAATTATGAAATAATTAATGAACATCAATACATAGAACCCAAAAACTTTCTTAATGTAATTCAATATCAGTCGCGGTGTTTGCCAGGGAAGTAGTTGTTTTAATAAATGTTTTTTATAGAAAGATTAGTTATACTAATGATGCAAGACACAGTGAAAATAACAAGAAAAGCCTCAAACAAGCAGTGTTATGGAATGAAGAGGCTATCAGAAGATATCAAGAAAACCTGACGATTATAGAAGGAATGGTGGAAGTGGCGGAGTTTGGTCAACTGTCAGAAATGGTACGAAAGGCTTTAATTGTTAAAGTTTCGCGCAATCAGAACTGCCATGGAAATGCATGGGTGGACAAAGAAACTAGAGATATGAGAAAAAGAACCAGATCAGAATTTAGGGCTTGGAAGGAAAAAAGAACAAAACTGGAAAGATTTCAAAATCAGCTTAAAAATATGAGGGACCTGGAGAAGAGAAAGAGAGAGGGATAGGAGAAGCTACAGATGCGGAAAATCAACAAAACGAGCAGAGAGTCGGACATCTGGAAATACTTTGCTGCAGGTAAAGAAAAGAGAGAAATCCCAAGGTCCATCGCGATAGAAAACTAGACGAACCACTTCAGAGATTTATTGTCAGGCGAAATAACAGAGTACTGCGAGCGAACGAATAGAAATTTTAGGGCGGCAGAAACCAACAGAGAGGATTGCCTAGAAGAAATTACAAAAGAGGAATTGGAAAATTTTATGGCTGCGCTTAAAAAAAGGAAAGCTCCAGGGCCAGATGCGGTACAAAACGAAGCGTGGTTCTTGGCTACACAAACAGTGAAGGAGAAACTGCTCGCCGAACTTAACTATTTCTTCAAAGGCAGCATACAAGTTCCGGATAGTTGGCAAAAGGGAATTATTGTGCCAGTCCTTAAACATGGAAATAAGGAGGAATTGAGTAACTACAGAGGGATAACTCTCATGGATACCGCATACAAAATCTACGTTAAGTTACTGGAGGGAACATTGCTAAAAAAGAAGAGGAGATGAAGCTGATTCCAGAAGTCCAAGCCGGATTTAGAACAGGTCGTGGTACTACAGAACATCTTTACACGCTAAACTATATTGTTCAAAAAGAATTGAGGAAAATTTTACGCAGTGTTTATCGACTTAAAAGCAGCCTATAACTCTGTAGTACGAGAAAAAGTGTGGGAGTTTATGAGTATAAAAGGTATATCGCGTCAGCTGAGAGAAAGCATTGAACGTCTGCATGAGGGAACATGGTGCAGAGTGAAAGTTGGTGAGGCTACATCTGAAAGGTTCGAGGTTGTGAAAGGTCTAAAACAAGGGTGTCCTCTAAGCCCATTACTATTCCACTTATATACGGCGGACTTAGAAAGGACGTTAAGTATGGGTCAGGCTGGAGGTGTAGTAATAGGGACTAGGAAAGTCTGGAGCCTAGCCTACGCTGACGACGTCGTTGTGCTAGCCGATACGTATGTGGAAATGAGAGAGGTATTAACGCGACTGGTAAGTTTTTTTAAGAAGCGCGTGTTAAAGGTGAACGTAGAAAAAACTAAGTGGATGTTATTCCGGAAGAGAAAGGGTGCAAAGCGAGAGAGAGGGAGTTTTAAATGGGAAGAAACGGAGATAGAACAGGTTAGCAGCTTCAAATATCTAGGTTTTGTGTTCCAGCAGAATAGTTCGTGCAGAGAGCATATTCGATTTATCGTTAAAAAAGCGTAGATAGCAGCTAATAGGTTCTGGGATGTGTGGAGAGTTTACTTTAGAAAGAATTATAGGGCAAAAATGGTGATTTGGAAGGCATGTGTGCGAAGTATCCTGATGTAAGGGGCGGAAATCTGGAGAGTAAAGGAGGAGGTGGACATAGAAAGGGTACAACTGCAATATATTAAGAGGATTCTGCAGCTAGAGAGGTGTACCCCTTGGTCTATTGTTCTCCAGGAGACAAACACCAACAAAGTCGCTGTTATGCAGCAACGAGAGTGCCCAAGTTTGAAAGTAAGGTGAATTGTATGAATAAGGAAAGAATAGTGAAAGAAGTGCTGAAAGTGTTGGAAAGGAAAGAAAGGGTAGAATGTAAGACTGAAACCAAGTGGGGATACCAACGAAAGCTGATGTATGAAAGATGTGGATAGAGTCACGTAGAGATTGAGAGAATGATAAATGAGGGAATGCTAGTTGAAAATTTTTTGGAAGGGAGACTAATAGAGGTAGAGCTACAAGAGAGACAGAAACACATAGACGAAGGTACTTATAACAAAGACTACGGGAAGATCCAAGTTACAGGCAGATGCCAAGAATATCTCCTCAACCCCGAAGTCTCACAGACGACTATTGCGCGTTTTAGTTGCGGAAGTGAAGAAAGGGGTAGGAGATATTGCTGCAGGTTGTAGACCGTGCCGAGAATGTGAAGAAGGTGAGGGAGCTGTGGCAACATTGGGTGGCGAGTTGCAGAAAATGTGTATGGACTGAAGGGGAAAAGGCAGCAGTAAAAAGTTGGGAAAAAGTTATGGACGAAAGTGGATCGGGCGTCAAATACATGAAGAAAGTATTAAAAAACAAATACGCGGGTTCTGAGCTCAGTGTAGTTTGTGTTCTCTTTTCTTTTGTATGTGTATATATGTATATATATCCTTTTTTAGAGACTTTACTAGTACATGTGGATCGTATTTTTCGGAATGGAATAGTTTTTGTGGATGGAACAGTTGAAAAGAATGGAATAGTTGCTAAAGGTGGAATAATTGATGAAGGTGAAATTGTATAATGAATTTTGACATTTGTATATGAAAGAGTAATCAGAATTGCGAGCTGCGCGATTCTTGTAGAAAGCGCATCAGCTAAGGTTGTATGAGTTGCAAGATGTACAACTCCTACTACACAGAATATTAACTAATAATTCATCCGTCTCAAATGATTTTAATGCTGTCAGGTTTGTAAAATAATATAATCAAACACTTTTGAGGTGTACTTAATCATATAATGTTACCAATTGTCTGAAATCAAAGTGACTCTAATTTAAGGAGTGATATTAGAAATGAAAAGTTCCCAACGTTCATAAAAAGGTAACTATATCTAACGATGTGATATTAGTTACTAAGGTGTACAACATGGACAATAAAAAATCAGCTGTGGAGTAAAAAGTTACTGAAAATCTCACTAAAACTTTCATAACCTTTAAATTGATTAAGTGACATTGATGTTGTCAAGTTTGACGTTCAACATAACCAACATATTGTTTTAATCAAGTTGGTATCTTGTGTTTTTGAGTTACCAACATACTCAAACATAATCTCACCAACTATTTGTTAAAGTTACGTTGTTGTCTTTTTTTTCGTCAAAATTGCAAGCCTTAGTTACTAACTTCACTTCATCATATATAGTAACCTCCTTTTATGAAGGTTGGCAACTCTTGATTTCCAATATCACTCCTCCAATTATAGTAAGTTTGCTTTTAGACAATTAGCAACACTTAGCAAAATTATCTTAATTAAAGTTTCACCAAAAAAAAAATAATAACCAATAAATTACTCAACTGACGTTAATGTCAACTTTGATTTAATTTTCATGTATTTCTTTATTTAAAAAATCCAGTGTCAAGGTTATCGGCCATGAAAATTCCAAATGGTCAAATTGTTTCAATAGAAATATCTATGATCTTAATAGATCTGAAAGAGTTTTTATTATATCTATTGCAGTTTTCGAGTTGTTGCTATTTGAATCCATTAGTATCAGTTCCGGTTTAACTTCGAGGGATGCGTATGTGGTCTGGATTTCTATTGCGGGAAACCTAATCTACGGCCTATATTGAATACATCTATATTGAATTCAGAGTTCGCGCTGCCGGGCGGATATTGTCTTGATTTATCTGTCCGCTTCGCGGCGGGCAACCTAATCTATCCGGGGTTAAACCAACGGTCCTTGCAACACTGTCCTATATTGGATCGACAGGGCGCGCTCCCGCGCGTATGTTGTCTTGATTTATCTGTCCGCTTCGCGGCGGGAAACCTAATCTACGGGGGTTAAACCAACGGTCCTTTTTCACATTGACCTATATTGAATCGAGATCTCGCGCTGCTGCGCGTCTTGGTCATCATCAGATAAATCAAGACCACATGGTCTTGATTTATCTGATCTGATGGGGTGAATCAAAACCAGATTAGTCAAGACCAGATATATCAAGCCCACATACGCGCTGCCGCGGGTATGTAGTCTTGGTCAGAAAAAATAAATTATGTGTCAAGGCTATCGGCCACGAGAATACCAAATTTCAATAGAAGGATCTATAAGCTACGCCGAACTGAAAGAATTTTGAATACAACTGTCCAAGTTTTCAAACTATAGTTATTTGAATGTCTTACCTCGTGTGCGACTTTGAGTTTGAGAGGCGGCGATTGCCGCCAGATAAAATATTTTGCAAAACTAACTGAAGGATATCATAGACTGACTAATTCTCTACAAATGTGTGAAATTTTATTGTTCCACGTTGTGTGAAACTTACTAAAATAATTTTCCCCTTCTCTGAATTTCGTTTTTGATTTTTTCCATTTATAAAAAAAAAATTTCGGCCAAACGGTTCGCTTTGGAAAGATGAAAATGACACAACATTTAGATGAAAATGTGCTCTATAAAATAGCGCTAAATGCATGTTTCTTAGACTCCGGAAAATTGGAAAAAAAATATATTTGCAAGTTTTCAATGAATATTTCTTTATTAAAACAATTATGTGTCTAGGCTATCGGCCATGAAAATACCAAAACGTCAATTTCAATAGAAAAATGTATAATCTATATAAATCTGAAAGAAATTTCAATACATCTCTTGCAGTTTTCATTTTATAGTTATTTGAATTTATTAATTTCTGTTACGTTCGAGTTTGAGGGGCGGCGGCCGCCGCTAGATAAAATATTTTTCAAAACTAACTGTGGGATATCATAGACCGACTAATTCTCTACAAATGTGTCAATTTTTGTTGTTCCACGTTGTATGAAACTTACTAAAATATTTTTTTCAACAAATCCAGACATGTCAATCACGAATTCAGATCAAAAACGAACACGAAAATTTCAAAATATTCAAAAATTGCAAAAAAATATATTAATCCTTGAAGGATTTCAATGAAACTTTTACTGAATGTGGGTATCCACCAGAAGTAACTGCTGATAAAATTTGAACGATCCCACTCCAATGGGGACGACGTGAGGAATTATTTTTGCATCAAACCTTATTTGCAAATTACTCGTCAACGCCTCAAGGTTGAAAATTATAACCGGGATATCCGTATGTAAGACGTCCGTGTGTAAGGTGTCTACAAAAAAGTATTCTTTGAAAATTTTGTAAAAACCTTCAGCTTGGTCGCAAAAGTAAAAAATATAAAATTGAAAAAATTTTGTACCCCTTCTCTGAATTTCGTTTCTCAATTTACATGGGTTTAAATGGCTCTTCCGCCAAAACGGTTCGCATTGGAAAAATTAAAATGACATAACATTTAGATGAAAATGTGCTCTATAAGATAGCTCTAAATGCATGTTTCTTAGATTCCGGAAAATTGGACAAAAAAAATATACATGCAAGTTTTCAATAAATATTTCTTTATTAGACAAAATTATGTGCCCAGACTATCGGTCACGAAGATACCAAAACGTCAATTTCAATAGAAATACGTATAATCTATATAGATCTGAAAGAAATTTCAATATATCTCTTGCAGTTTACACTTTATAGTTATTTGAATTTATTAATTTCTGTTATGTTCGAGTTTGAGGGGCGGCGGTCGCCGCCAGATAAAGTATTTTGCAAACTAACTAAGAGATATCATATACTGACTAATTCTCTACAAATGTGTGAAATTTTATCGTTCCACGTTGTGTAAAACTTACAAAAATAATTTTTCAACAAATCCAGACATGTCAAAGAGGAATTCCGATCAAAACCGCGAAACGCAAAACGCGAAAATTTCAAAATATTCAAAAATTGCGAAAAAATATATTAATCCTTGAAGGATTTCAATTAAACTTATGCTGAATGTGGTTATCCACCAGAGGTATGAGTTGACAAAATTAGAACGCTCCCACTCCAATGGGGACGTCGTGAAGAATGATTTTCTCGTGAACAATTTTATGGAAAATTATAACCGGGATATCCGTATGTAAGACATCGGTGTCTACAAAAAAGTATTCTTTGCAAATTTTGTAAAAACCTTCGGTTTAGACGTACAAGCAAAAAATATAAAATCCCAAAATTTATCGAAGGGTACCCCCTTCTCTGAATTTCGTTTTTCAATTTACATGGGTTTAAATGGGCTCTTCCGCCAAAACGGTTCGCTTTGGAAAAATGAAAATGACACAACTTTTAGATGAAAATCTGCTCTATAAAATAGCGCTAAATGCATGTTTCTTAGACTACGGAAAATTTGACAAAAAAATAAATTTGCAAGAATTTCTTTATTAAAAAAATCCTGTATCAAGTCGATCGACTACAAATATGTCAATTTCAATAGAAACATGTACACTCTATATAAAACTTATGTAAACTACATAAAACTGTATGCGTTTGTTAAAAGAAAGTGGGGTCTATAGATCTGTGTTAAAATTATTTCATCCAAACCCAAGGAAATGAGGCATATGATTTTTCGAAGACGAAGCAGAAAAGTAGACGACGACATTTTTAAGTTCATGCAGCACATTTCAATAGGCCTCAATGAGCACTATTCGATTTTAAAAAGAAAAACCGGATAAATTTAGAGATGGCTTTTTCTTCAGTGGTAGAACTGATCGTTTTTCAACAATAACTCTTTTGTTATACATGCTAGGAAGTCGCGGAATACACTTTTAGATTCAAAATTAAATGTGCAATTTTTAACTGCTCTTGTAGGAAAGTCGTTATTCTCACCGTTTGGAAAATGGATTTTAAATCACCAGATGACCCAAAAACTTACATCGTCCCCCATGTAAAATTAGCCGAATTTTCAGAATGTCCAATCAGAAATTTGTAAAACAATAGTTTTCTTTTATAAAATCAGTAAAAACTCTAATCAAATATGGCCGAGCTTACTTTTACTCAAGTAAGAGTGTGAATTTGCAAGAATATTCAATTGTTTCTAATGTAGAATTTTCCAACTTTAACAAATCTGAGAAATAAAATTTTCCCGGACACCATTCACCACGGAAAATGGAAGTAAACTTCTGTGGGGTGGAGTTAACTATGCAACCGTTGCTAGCCATCCCGAATCCTGACAAATGAATTGCATTTAAAAAAAATCCTGGTAAAACGGTTTGCAAAGGAATGATAAAATTTGCTCCGCTGGTAGAGGAAAGTTTACTCTATCGATTCATGCTAGAAGAATTTATTAGAAATGTAGGGAAATGAAAAACGCAAATGTTTGAAAATCAAGTAAACAGTTGGAGGGAGATTTCAAACGTCGGCCACGTCTGGACCGTCAGCCGCAGAAAATTCATGCAGCATATTTTAATAGAACTTGATGAGTTGTATTCGAATTTGAATCGAAAATGCCGATAAATATTGAAAGGCTGTTTCTTCCGCAGTGAAATGGTAATACTGAAAGTTTTTCGCCAATAACTGTTGCTATACATCCGAGGAAGAAGCGTGTTGTACCGTTGGAATCTAAATTCAATTTAAAAGCTCCAATTATTCTCAAAAAAAAACTCGTAAATATTGCGGTTTATGAAATAAATTTTAGAATTCAAATGTGAACGGAAGCAACTGTTTCTGATGTAAAATGGTCTGCATTTTAAGAATCTGCTAAAAGAAAAGTGTGAAATCTTCGTTTTCTTGTAGAAATTTGTGAAAAATTGCGAATTTTGACGTTGCTATGTGTTGCTAATCAAGAGCCAGAGTCGCCGAAATCAGCAATTTAGAGATTTCAATTCAGATATCTCTTTGAATTTGATTTGAATTTCAACCTAACAATGAGCGAAAAATCAGAATTTTGATTTAAATTCCTTTTTTGTAATTTAATCTTCTCACAAGAACACGGATAATCAAAAACAGATAAACTTCAACAATGACATTTGCACATAACCTGAGCGAAAATAGTGTCAGAATGATCAGCTGTAAGTGTAAATTGGCGATTCAGCGGCAAGCAATGGTCTTAGTTTTTTTGACCTGGAGTGCGAATCCGTTGATGGATTTGAGAAATTCAAACGCCATACTATTGGCCTTTTAGCCGGGCATACACTTCTCAGACTGGAAATGTTAATTTTCCTTTTCGCGTTTTCGTTTGTAGAGGTGAAAAAAAAGTGACTTTGCGAATTGGGGCCTGCGGAACGTACCCGGAGGTGTAACGAGCCGAGAGAGATGTCGTTTGAAAGTAGACACGTGGGGCTATAATCCCCGAGAAGAGCAATACAATTCTAAAACATTTCACCGAATATTGAAGGTTTCAATTTGCTCAATTTTGAAAAATTCGTTTCGAGTTTGGACGGGCGTCGAGGCCCACAAATGCGATCGAGCGATGCGTCGTTCCTATCGCCTTATAGACCCTTTCGTTCTCTATTCAGAAACCACCACTGCGACACCCTGCTATTTAATTTAGCGAATCCCAGAGGATTCTCACGTACTTCTGCAAAACATGGTTTTTCGGGCCTCCCGGCGCCATCCGGCACGCAATCGAAATTAAACTCCAAAACAAACTTAAAGACACTATGCCGAATCGATTGGTGCCGGTCCGGTCCCGATCCGACTGTTGGGTATCCCGGGAGAGGGATCCCCGCAAATTAGGTGAAAAAAACATCGCGTTTTTTCGATTTTTGTGTTAAAATTCACCCAGAGCGGGAACAGGATGCTGAAGGTACCAGATTCTTCCACCGCCGGTTTCGGGTAAACATCTCGCATCGAACGAACCGGTTTGGAGACACGGCGCTCTTCAATCAAGAGAACGGCGTCCGCAGATGTGATGGAAAAAACGGTTTTTTTTTGCTTACATTTTCCGCCGCACCGGGTTAACCGACGGTCGCGTACTTTACCGCATGACGTCAAAAAACGTGAAATCGACGCGGCAAGAGGACGCAGTAAAAAAATCGAGCCGCTGACCAAAATTGCTCCTCAAAGGTGCTAGAAACGATCTCCTGTTTTTGGCACCTGGAGGACGCCGTGTGGGACTTGCGAGCGGCAGACAGACACGGGTCGAAGGCCCGTTCAGTTTTACAACAGAAAATGACAATTTCCCGTTTCGACGCGCAAGAGGAATGGAGTTTTTGAAGAAAAAGAAAAGAAAAAAAGAAGAAAAATTTAAAACGCACCTACAGCCGCCCCCTGCGGAACTTTGTAAGGCACGTCAAAAAAAACCTAATTTTTTGTTCAATTTACTGGAAAAAATTCAAGACGTAAACCGCATTTTTTGACAATTTTTCTTAATTTTCAAGAAATCTTGACTTTTGACCCCTTTCGAGTTCAGTGACGGTACCTTACTCGATTAGTATATTTCGAAAAAAAATTGTTTTTGTTTGTTTTTTTTTCCTTCTTTCTTTTTTGTTTTTGTGTTTTTTAAGATATAGGGATCTCGGTTTTGTTTTGAATGTAAGTTTAGTTAATATACTATATAAGTTGTAATCACAAATTTGTAAAGTAAAGTTATGCCAATAAAGGATTATCTACTACTACTACTAATGATGTCAACTTTGTCGACGATATGTATACAATGATTTCCTAGAAATTATAATCTTTGAAGAAAAGATACAAATGTTGCTATTTAATAATATCAAAATCTTCAAACTTAACAAAATATACATAATTAGTTAAATTAAGTTTTATCAAAGACTAATATCCGTCAGTGAAATAACAAGTTTTTTTTTAATTGAACCTAGTTAGATTTTTATGTTTAAAGTTAAGAAAACACCCTGTATATACAAATAATAAACATGAAACTGGTCACTATTATAAATTTATTTTGTACTACTTGCCTAAATTACATTAGTAAAGTTTTTTTTTCCTCTTCGTCATTCTACCTGTCTCGTCTAGACTTGATAAAGCTTTTTTTCTAAACGGATTTTTGATTCGGCTAATGAGCGTTTAGAGCCCCATTCCGCTCGGACAAAAAGTGTCGAAGAATCCATGAATAAATAAACAAACCGAAAATTTTTATGTAAATTGTAGGTGGAACTAGCGGCACAAAAACGTAATCGTATACATAATAAAATTAGTTTGGACGGCGAGGAAGAACGAAACTGGCCCGCGATCCAGGTTCCCAGGATCACGTCGCGTTGTAATCACATCGTCGCGCAATAAAGAATCCGCGGCATCGAACTCGAGCATATAACTGATGAGTATCAACAGTCGAGCCCACGCACTAGCAAACTTACTCGACTACACAGATGTCGTACATTCTTGAAATGGTTCACTTTACGCGAAACAATCCACTCTTATAATATAAGCGTTATTTATCATTGTTTAAATAATTTTTATCTACGACCACTATTATAACTGCCCAATATTCTACAGTTCGTGGATTATGTAAATACATCTTACCACACACGTATGTAATAGTCCGCGATTAATGTTATTTAATGATTCAATAACACACTAGTGCGTTTGGTTTACGATTAGTTGATTGGTTGAGAGCTGCTACTATCGTTTAATTTAGGCAACCCAATACATTCTGTTATTTGTCCAAAAAATATTAAACGTCAAACTAATACATAAACACTATATTTTTGCAATTAAAATAATGTCCAGTGATAGCGAAATAGAAAATGCTAGTCCGCCCGAAATTGTTGAAAAAGCGAAACAATCTGGCCATAATTTGCTACCGATTAAATCTCGGGATCGATACGAGGATGCATATAGAAAATTTATGGACTGGAGAATGAACCATAATATATAAAGTATATCGTATATAATATAAAGTTAAATCGTTTTCAGAAAATGTTGTATTATCATACTTTGATGAATTATCTCAAACAATGAAACCATCTTCACTTTGTGCAATTTATTCAATGGTTCAAACAAGAATTAATATAAAGCACGATTTCGACATTTCAAAACATTCAAAGTTAATAGCTTTACTAAAGAGAAAATCTGATGGATTTAAAAACAAGAAATCAAAAATTTTAACCATTCAAAAAATTAATAGTTTCCTCAATAATTCGCCGGCTAACAATTACTGCTATTCCGCTTGTACGTAATAAGCTTCTTACAACTCTCATTAGGTAATATACGCTTTCAACTAGATAACTACACTGAAGCTATCTACTACTAACAATCAGATTAATTTTAACGCTTTCAACTAAATAACCACCCTCCAGTCCTCCTAGGTTTCTCAACCTACTTTTGCGCAATATCAAATGTGTAAAATATAAGACGTGTTATATTTAGGCTAATACGGGAACTGATTTTCACTATCAGAAATGTTCATTCCTTGTAAAATTTACCTGGCACGTCTGTAGTTCAAAATGTGAGAATTAAAAAAAAATGGCACGCGCCCGGAAAAAGGTTCTAAACGAAATATACAAAATTTCTATAGCTCTATTAGTGCCATGCAAATGGACTGGGACTAGTAATAACGTGCAAATCTCTGTTGTATAGTTCAATATCTTGTGTGATATTTGCCAGGAAGTAGTTTTTTTAACAATATCTTGTGTGATATTAGCCAGGAAGTAGTTTTTTCAACAAGGGATTTGTTAATAGTCTTAATAAGACTTCATATTATAGAGCTACGAACAGATTGAATATATTTATATATTCAAGCAATATTTCGCCCGTCGGTAATAAGAAAAATTATACATTAAAGATACTATAATTGTCTTGATTAAGTTAACAGTATTAAATAAGATTTCAGTACAGTATAATCTTGATAATCCGTCGGTTCGTTAATACGGCGAGTTCGGTAATCCGGCGCTCTGGGGAAACACTTATCTTTTCTTTACGCTGTGTCGGATATAAACCTCACGTACAGAAAAATTTAAGTCAAAAACAACTCCATCCAGTGTTTTTGGGGAAAGGTCTAACCAACATACCCTGCTTTTAACTCTGAAAACTAGATTTACGATTCTGACCAAGGTAACCACTCTGCAATTGTCTTCCTATCTGTTCTAAGTTTGTATATATCATTGTATCTACACGTTTACCTATATACGTGGTCTGTTAGAAAATTATCCGACCTTATTTTTTATTTTGAAAACCTGATGATTTGAATCAAGCGCGCTTGCATGAGCTGACTTTGAACCTTCGTGCGTATGCGTGAATTTTTTCCACGCCTGTAGATAGCGTCAGTTGCTGTCGAGCAGTGTTCGAGTGACGTAGTGCTATCGGTTTTTCAATGCAAGTAAAATCACAAAAGAGTACTATAGGGATGTCCTACGTCGCCTACGCGATGCTGTGCGGCGCAAGCGACTGGAGTTGTGGTCATCAGAAAATTGGCGACTCAATCACGATAATGCTCCAGCACATTCTTCGCACTTGGTTCACAAATTTTTGGCGAAAAACCAGACTCCTCTGTTTCGACAGGCTCCTTACTCTCCTGATATGCCCCCCTGCGACTTCTCGCTATTCCCCAAAGTTAAGAGGCCATTGAAAGGAACGCGATTTCAGACAAGAGAGGACATTATGGCTGCAACGACAGCCGAGCTAAAGAGGCTTTTTCGGAATGCTTCCAACAATGGCGGCACCGCTGGGAGAAGTGTGTGGAGTGTGTAGTGTGGAGACTACTTTGAGGGTGATTAGGTTTCCAACGCTCCAGTTATGCCAGTTTTTTTACCGGCTAAAGGTCGGATACTTTTCTAACAGACCACGTATAGATACATATTTTTATTCCTTCTGAAATACAATTGTACATAAAATATGTAAAATTGTTATTGTTTCGTTTTAATCCTGATAATCCGGCGGTTGTCCAGTCCCATATGTGTCGGATTGTCAAGATTATAGTGTACTTATATTGCTAAGTCCAATCAATTTATGTTCTTATTTAATCTTTTGGATACATTTCATGGCTAAGACTCGTCATGCATATGTTTCACTTGTCATGCAATCTCTAAAGAAATACGTATCCAAAGTGTTAAACTAACAAGATTAGTTTACTAAACGGAAGTAGACATAAAGCAAGGTGCACCTCAGGACATTATAATTGTTCCTTAATTTAAGCTGAGAAGAATCGACTACCTAAATAAAGAAGAATCGACTAGATAAATGTACCCCAAGACTGTGTGATGTTACCAAGATGTTACCAAGTGATGTTACCCAAGGCTGAGTTATGTATCTCCTTGATTTAATTTCTTACTTAGCTCTTTATGTGGTATTCCAATTAAAAAAAGGGAACAAAAAAAAGCAGAAAATAAAATTAAGGCCCATAAAACCGTGTCCGCGTAATAAATAGTGTTTATTTATTTTTTCTCTTCTGTATCTCATTTCTAATTTCGATGCTCGCGGGCGATTCGAATCGATTTTATAGATATCGACGGCAGATACGACGACGAACCCGACCGATTTTAATAGCCGACAATAAAAATATCTTGTGCGAGATAATTATTGCTCTCCGTCTAGTTTGTTTTTTTTATTATTGTACATAAAGCTTGGAAGAAAAAGACATTAAAAATGTACTAATTAGTTTTTTTTACTTTTGGTGGAAACGTAATGACTTTAAATAAATTCTTATTGTGGAATTAACTTTGGTCATACAAAAACTAAATAAAAAAGCGGTTTGGGGGAAGCTCTCACTAATCCCCCTATTCCACTTTGGAATTTAGTATGTGCCACTCCGGTATCACATATTTCGCATTCATTTAGGTTGGGCAGCCCGGACGGTTAATTAAAACCGCCCTAGTTGTTGCCTCCCCGACCAGAAATTATACCCGGGTCTCCCGCATTGCCAGGCGGGTATACTGTCAACTACACTACCGAGGAGGACTCGTTGTACAAAAACTAGCAACAATATGTTAAATGTTTTAGAAAAATGACTGAATTTTGAAATATTTCCGAGATTCAAAAAGAATGTAGTGCCATTAAAATGGACTGGGACTAGCGCGTCAGCATGCAAATCTCCGTTGCATAATTCAATATCTTGTGTAATATTAGCGAGGAAGTAGTTGTTTCAACATGAGAATTGTTCATAGTTAGGGCTTCACACGAGACTTCTCGCCTCGTCTCGTCTCGTCTCCTAAAAGCGAGACGAGAACGAGAAGAGACTGCATGTGGTCTTAATCTCGCGAGAGCGAGAACGTATGTGGTCTCGCTCTCGCGAGAGCGAGAACGCTTGTGGTCTCGCTCTCGCGAGAGCGAGAATGCATGTGGTCTCGCTCTCGCGAGAGTCTCGTTTCTGATCCCGGTCGTACTTCTTCTTCAATCTTTGTTTCTAATATGGGCAGCCGTAATATTTTCTTACATAAATTTGAACTGCGGGCTCGGGCAAGTAACATTTCATTATATAACAATTAAAAGAGTAGATTTCGTAATATGAAATAGATGTCGTAGACAATTTCAAATTATGTTCGTTTTTATTATTTATTTTAAATCGTCAACAAAATAGAAGGTTTATATAAACAGACATTTATGGTGTGTTATCGCTACATTTTCATGTGGATGGAACAAAGCGAAACTAGAAGATATGTAAAGAAACAGTGATTAGTTTACAATAAAATGACGGTTATGAGAGCGAGACGAGACTAACGGTAACGAGAGCGAGACGAGACTAATGGTTCCTAAAGCGAGAGCGAGACTGAGACGAGAGTAATTTTTGACACAACAAACGAGAGCGAGACGAGATTTTTTAAACTTTCGCCATATCTCGTCTCGTGTGAAGCCGTATTCATACTCATTATAAGACTTAATATTATCAGATCTTCTGGTTACAAATTTGAAATCCGCAAGTTTCTGCAATAAACAGTTCAAATGTTGTCATAGTTATACATTTTGTTTGTAAAAAGTTGCTTAGTAATATTTTCAATTTCAAAATATTTCAAATTAGATATTTGAGATGATATTGTTGTTTTGAGATTGACAAAAAGCATTCCCTAAGGTTTTTCTTTTCTTGTTGCAAATTCAGAATCCGCAAAACTCTGCAATCATTCGTTCAAAACTTATCGCATTCAGAGACTGATAACAAAATGTCAACATATTATAATATGTTGGGGAAAAATAAATCAATTATTTTTACGTGAACTTCTGAATATAGACAGATTGAATATAAATATATTCAACCTGTTCGTAGCTCTATAATATTAAGTCTTATTAAGACTACAAAACAAATCCCATGTTGAAACAACTACTTCAAGGGCTAATGCCATACAGGATATTGAGTTATACAATAGGTATTTGCATGTTATTACCAGCCGCCAGTACATTTTCATCTAACTAAACGAGTAATAGATAAATACTATTGTTTTAATATTATAGAGCTACGAACAAAATACGAACGAAGGAAAGGAAAATTATAAGAAAGACCTTAGGACCCAGAATTAAAAATGGCATACACTATCCCAAACCCAATTCTGAAATATATAGAAAAATTTCTAAACTAACCGATACCATGAGAATGAGACGAATTCAATTTTTGGGTCATTTGGAAAGAATGAATCATACGAGGCTTACTTACCGAAACCACAAATTTCTACAGAACAAACGTAAAAGACCAAAGTGGTACAAACAAGTGGAGAGGGACATAGTGGAGATGGGATCGCCAGATCTGATGAATAGAAAAGTGATCAGAAATATTGTTCACACAAGGGGATTTGAGGAAGATCAGAAGAAACCAACACGACGTGCATGGCCGGAGGAACAGAAGCTACAACTATCCATGTATATGAAGAGCTATTGGCAAAGGAAGAAGGCTTAACATACGTTGATTCCGCGTGGTCGGTCCTAAGTGACCCATCCGCGAGAGGAAGAAAAGGAGCTACGCACAGGTTGAATATATTACCGATAATTTATATTATTGAATTTATATTAATATATTGAAGCTACATTTCGCCCTTAATAATTTTGGCCCGGTGTGGTCCAGAAGCAAGGCTCTAGACTACAAATCCAGTGGTCGTGCGTTCGATCCCCACACCAAGCCAAATTTATCATGTAATTTTCTGGGCAAGGTTCACTCAGCCTTTGAAAAAATGAGGAGCTGGGGTTAAACCTGGCGAAATAATAGACGGCGTAAGAGCGCAGGGCTAGCCACCCTATATCTAACAAAAAAGGCGGGGCTGAAAAAATAGCTACCCTTACTTAGGTATACCCCTATGGCATGGAAATTGAGAAAGGGGCTATTATTATATAATTTTTCATTAAATATCTTTCGGATAACCAATTTTCGTCAAATATGTTTTGTTCCATAATTTATTGCTATTTTAGAGATAGCTACATAATGCCTCTCTCATATAAGTCTTGGTCCCTGTTGGCCAAAAAATCTAGTAAACGATTCTTCTCTAAATGCAAGTTTCTTATAACTAAGGAAGTTTTGCAAAAACATGGTAATCGCTTGGTGCCAAGTCCTGACTATACGGTGGATGCATCAAAATTTTCCCACCAAGCTCTTGGAGTTTCTAACGAGTGAGGGAACACAAAAGTGATGGGTGGCTCAGTTAGTCAAACACTTGGCTCTCGAGTCAGACAGCGTGGGTTCGAATCCCACGCAGAACTAAAGCAGTTTTTAAAAACAAATGGCTGCAACCCATCACTAAGTTCCTCAACCCCGCTTAGGCAAGCGTGGGGTCTCAACTGCCTAAACCCTACTCTGGTAAAAACTTGTCCTTCGGATTCGACGTTAAACCGCTAGTTCCGCCATATTCATTCCTTAGTGCTGAGGTTGGATATGGGCAGAGAAGAAGACCAGCAGTGGGGACATAAAAGGCTGATGATATGACGTAACGCGACGTGACGATGGAACACAAAACCTCCCTTGTTGGCCAATTCTGGCCGGTTCGGTTCGGATTCAATCGGATTCAATCGCTAGCTTCAAACTATCCAGTTGATGCCAGTAGAGATCCCAATTTAGTGTTTGGCGCTATGGAAACAACGCGTTTCTTTATATTCTCCAGTCTGACAGTCGCTCCCGCCAAAGGAGTTTGCGTGGAAGCCGGGTGTTTGTTATTCATCTGGCAGACCTGGCCAAACCAACGTAGTCTTCGTTTTTGTACTTCTTCTTCGATCGGTGTCTGTTGATCGCAGTTTTCTTTAATCGTCTCGTTCCGGAGTCGCTCGCGGATAGAGACACGGAGTATTTGTCTCAAGCATCGTATTTGGAAGACATTTGACTTGTTTAGGTCCGGTTTGAGCAGTGTCCACGTTTCCGATCCATAACGAAGAATAGGAAAGATTAACGTTCGGTATAGGCGTATTTTGGATTTGCTTGTGATATTCGTCCGCTTCCATATGCACCACATGAGCGAGACGAATGTCGCTGTTGCTTGACCGATCCGGCTATCAACATCGCCCGTCGACGAGAATCTTCCTTCTCTATCACAAACGATCCCAAATAGCTGAATTGTGGTACCTGTCCGATTTGTGTATCATCGAGGTAAACCCTTGCTTCCGAATCGTCCTTTGTGAGCACTTAGGTTATATCTGCATTGATCTTTAATCCGCATGACTCAGCCAAGCAGCCATCAAGACCATTAGCTCATACACCATCAGATTAAAACTGGTATGGGACTGTGTCGGAAAGCTAAACAAGCTTGGCAAAAACAATAAAGTAACGCTACACTGGGTACCAGGACACACTGGTATAGACGGAAACGAAGAAGCCGATCACCTAGCAAACAATAGATCCAGTAGTCCCTTTATAGGTCCGGATCCCTTTTGCAGCATGAGTGTGAACACCATCTACAAAAGCTTAGATGAAGAAACAAGAGAACAATGGATGGAAACCTGGAAAGGACTTCCAGGGCTAAGGTAGTTCAAAGTGATGCTGGGATCTTTTAACCAGAAAAGAACAAAATCTTGCCTGAAATTAAGCAGGAACAAGTTTATAATTCTGACAGGGGTCCTGATGGGACACTGCAGACTTGGGAAACATCTCAAGATGCAGATTCTGTCGTTCAGCAGAGGAAACCCCTATACATCTGCTCAAAGACTGCGGAGCACTACTCCGCAAGAGACAGATGTACCTCGGGGCTCACTGCTTGAACACAGAGGAGCTGCAGGCCTTGAATCCCACCCAGATCCAGAAATTCCTAAAGGAATCAGGATTCGAGGAGGCGCTCTAAATGGGTAAGTACACCAACGCTTGGAGGAGGAGGGTGGGGTACAATAGATATATAAAGGTCGCAGTACAAGTCATCACCACCATATCTACAATCTACATCTTCAATCTAATCCGCATGACTGGGTGATGCGGGAAAAGTCGTACAAAATGTCCGTTGCTTCGGCATCCGTGTCGGCGCAGACGGAGCTGTCGTCGGCTAACATCAGATCGGTTATGAAGTCGTCGCCGTCACCGTATCGGACTCCGGGCCGATCATCGAATGCTTTCCGCATAATCGCGTCAACCACAACGTTAAAAAATAGTGGCGAGGCGAGGTCTCCTTGTCGTACTCTAGTTCGAATCGGAAACTCTTCGGATAAATCTTTTCGGATACGAACACTGCTGGTTGAGCCGTCGTACGATACCTGAAGAAGTTGAATAATTTTCAGCGGCACGTGTTCGGTCTCCAAGGCTCTCCACAAACTGGCCCAATCGATGCAATCAAAGGCGGATTTGAAGTCGATGACGGTTCATTTGCCGCGCCGAATTCTTTCTTACGTTAGCTGTCAGAGAGCGAATATCTGATCGATGCATCCTCGATGTACTCTAAATCCATTTTGTTCTTCCCGGCTCGTTTGCTCTCGATGTTCCTTTAGCGTTGACTGTGATGGCTTTCATAAATACTTTACCCACTCAATAAATGATTCCTTTCCAGTCCCAGCAAATACGCAGCAGAATCTTCGTGGACGTTAGTCTTGGTTTGGCCACCGTTTGAGCTGCTTCACCGCGCTTTTACCCCAATCGTTTTCGCGCAATGTTGTGGTATGTAACCCATTTCTCATCCCCAGTCACCATCCGTTTGGAAATAGGTCGATTTCATTCCGTTCAGCCAAAGCTTCGCAGTTGGAATTTCGATCCATCAAGTTTTTTGTGTTAGGCCGAGGCCGTACTACGGTTTTTTTCCCGCGAGCGGTAACCGCTATAACCGCAAAACCGCTCGAGAAACACCCAGTACGCTATGGAAAAAATCAGTCGCGGAAAAAAAACGGAAATGCGGCTATTAGTTTACTTGAGTCACAAAATCACGTGATTAAAAACCGCGGCGGTTTAGTCGTAGTGCGGCCTAGGCCTTAATTGGTGTGGCACCCAAATATCAAACTTCATTTTGAATCCAGCTTTGTGCAAATGATTTAAAACTGTGTTATGGTCGATCTTCAGCTCCTGGGCGATGCTACGACTGCCGATCAACTTCGATCAAGTATGTGATTTTATCTACGACCACTATTGTAAGTGCCTATTACTGCACAGTTCGTGGACTATGTAAATTCATCATAACACACACGTATTTAACAGTCCGCGATTAATGATAAGTTATTATTGATAACACATAGGTGCGTTTACGTTTACGATTCGTTGATTGGTTGAGAGCTGCTATTACGTGTACATACATTCATAGCCCCCCGTGACGCAATTCAAATTAACGGAAATTGACAATGCGTACATTGGGTTGCCTATATCTATGAAAACTGTTATTCCAGTTTAACCCAAATAAATACTAAATAATAAGGTAAGTAACCATTAAGAATGTACTTCTTTACATTTCCTTCAAGTTAAATATGTCGAGTAACAGTTATATATGAAAATACAACTGTTTGTTTATTATAATATTAAATAATGATAAATAAATTAACATAACCTAATAAGAAATAAATTAGTTACATCGAATATATTTTTCTTATTAAACAGAAACAAATTATTGTGGTCGTAAATAAAGTTTAGTACATAACTCGAGTTATAAGGCAATAACGTACTCGCTTAATAACAGTTCCGTTCGTACGTAATATGCTTCTTACAACTCTCGTTACGTAATATACTATTATCGAGTTGCATTTTAAACATCAAAGTAACTGAACGGAATCGACAAAACCGAAATTGCAGGTGATTGACTGTTACAGCGTCAGGAACATAAATACAACTGACAATTTCAGCCGCCTGACTTTCATTATCGCCTTTATCAAAGAAAAACTGTAAATTGTACCGAATTTTCTCTTTCTTGAATTCCATTTTTAACACTATAACTTACAACTGAATGGAACAAGCAAATGCAATTTTTTGTGCGAAATGTCACCTTTCCATCGAGCATAAATCTAAAATTGTTTGATCGATATAGAATTGGTAAAACCATACTAAGTACATTATAGATAATCATATAAACTTAATAAAGTCGGATCACAGCCTGAATATATAAATGTATTCAACCTTTCCAGAGCTCTATAATACCAATGAGTCTTTTTAAGACTACCAAAAACAAATCTCATGTAAAATTTGTAAGTTATTTTATAGCTATCAGTTCACCTTCGAGGAAGTCAACAAAAATCAGAAAAATATAACATTGTTTTTTAAGATCATGTCTTTTCGATACCTTAAGTGGATAGCCATCTGTAGACGCATTTCGAGATTTATCTCTCATCAGTACAGCTTTGCTTTTATGAACAACAATTTGTAAGCCACTTACTTGGAACCCATGTGGGTGATTAGGGTTAGATATTTTTAATTTGACGTTTCGTGAGAGAGACATGAACACGGAACACAGCCTGAATATATAAATATATTCAACCTTTCCTTAGCTTTAAAATAACTGACAAATTTCACATGAGATTTGTTTTTGGTAGTAAAATGATTCATTAGTATTATAGAGCTCCGGAAAGGTTGAATATATTTATATATTCAGGCAGTGTTCCGGCTTTATTAAGTTTGTTTGATCGATACTTTACGAGATATCGATCACTACAACCATCTACCGAAAAATAATGGATACTTTTTGCAAGCCTGATATTTGGAAAAATTGCTATTTCTGCGATATTTTCAAAATTCAAGAAGCAGTTCCAAAGATTTCTGTCTGCTTATTGAAAACTCAGAATCCGCAAAGTTCTGCAATCATGCGTATAAAAGTTATCGCAATCAGAAACTGACAACAAAATGTATATATTGACATTTTGTTGTCAGTTATTTGGATATAAGTTATAAATTTCCATTTTGGAGATATTTTCAAAAGACATTTTCAAAGATTTTTGTCTTCTGATTGCAAATATAAAATTCGCAAAATTCGGTAATAATTCGATTAACACATTCACTGCCGTGCCTGATTTTATGACTTTCCTGTATCGCCGATTTAAACCATTTTACAAAATCGATAGTTATAATGATTTGGTATTTATTTTCTTTCTCTAGGGGCCCCATAGAACTATTTTAGGTGATTTTCACGAAATGGGTCACCGGTGACCCAGTGGCTTGCTGGTCTGTAATATGCAAAAAAAAAGTATGCAAACACTGTATTAAAAATGAATGTTGAATGTGTTAAAAGGTATCGCAACCAGAAACTGATAACAAAATGTACATATTATATACAACAACATATTATATCTAGGAAAATTTCCAATATTGAGATATTTTCAAAAACATTTTCAAAGATTTTTGTCTTTTGATTCCACAACAAACCAATCAAAATCATTGAAGTTGAAATTTGAAATTTTAGGAAATTATTGCAGCTATAAATTAGCTACAAAGTAAACTTATTAAAAGCAAAATATAGCCTGAATATATAAATATTTTCAACCTGATAGTAGCTCTTTAATATTGAGTCTTATTAAATCTACAAAACAAATACCATATTGAAACAACTTCCCTTACTAATACCACGCTAATACAAGAACTTCCCTTGCTAATACCATGCAGGATACAGACTTTTTGGATACAGACATTTACAGGCATGTTACTACTAGCCCGAGTACACTTTCGTGTCACTAAACGAGTAGGTACTAGATAAATAACATTGTTTTTTAAATCATATATTTCTATTTAACTTAAGTGAATAGCCATTTGCAAGCGCGTTTCAAGATTTATTACACTTACTTGAACACCTCGTGCTTGACTGGCGAGGTTAGGTTTTAATTTGACGTATGTGGAGAAAGTCATGAATTTAGTTGCAGGTTACTAATTTAAATGATAATTTAATATTGGTGAAACCATACTGAGTAGCTACAAAGTGTTAAATATTTTAATTTTATGAAATTATTGCAGCTATGAGACACCTAAGTGTTAAAATTTGATATTTTATGAAATTATTGCAGCTATGAGACACCTAAGTGTTAAAATTTGATATTTTATGAAATTATTGCAGCTATGAGACACCTAAATGTTAAAATTGATATTTTATGAAATTATTTAAGTATGAGAATTAGCTAAATTCTTTCTAATTTTTGCAATATTTTCAAAAAAAATCGTCTAGTAATTGAAAACCGAAAAAAGCTATAAAAAAAATAAAAACTCTTCAAAAACATTTAACTAATCACGAATTAGTTTCACTCGGTCATTTATTAAACTTTTCCATAAAGCACAGATTAGTCTCCACTCTTCTTCATATAAATTGTGTCTGCTCAACTAATGAGATTCTGTGAGCTTTTTTCTCCGTCCTAATGTTATCTAACTAAATGCATTTATACAGTCCGTAGATAATACTGCGAGCGTTTACTTATCTCCACTCAACCTTTTAGAAAACATTTGTTAAACAAAGACACAAGCAAAACAAGCGTCACCAACAAAAAAACAAACAATACAGAAAGATTGTGTCCATCATTTCAATCCGTTCACCAGATCGACCTAAATATTACCTCTATATTAAAAGACTTGTATGGTATTTATTTTACCAATTGTATTTCTGTGTTAATTAATTTGATTCCTGTAATAATATAATAATAATTCTAATAGCAGAAGTTAGATTGTAGACAAGAGCAAATAGACAAAAATGGAAAAAGGACTAGATTAAATCTACTTGAAACGATAAACTAAATTATAATATACAAACAAGTTAGGAAAGACCAGACAAAGGAGGCCACGGATCTAGATCTGTTACAGCAAATAAATGAATAATATATTTTGTAACTAGGGCGGTAAGTTGTCAATTTGACGCGAGCGAAATTGGGCGCACGAACGAAGTGAGTGCGCACATTCGCTCGAGAGGGCAATTGACAATACCGCCTGTGCAAACAATATTTTTTATTACTCATGCGAGAAGATGTATCTTACAAGTTTGGGATCCAGGCGCCATCCAAAAAAAAATAGAACCAAAAATGAAGAATTTGCTTTATTTGTCTCCGGTGGTGTGGATTCGTCATAAGAACTCTCCTCAGTCTCCGGTATCACCATAGAATTTACACTCATTTTAAAATTTTTCCTTAATTTTTATTATTATTTTGTAATGAAAAAAATTTCACTTGACACATGACAGTGACACTTTCATGTCACTTTTTTAATATCGAGGTCTTGATTGTGTTTATTTTATTTATTTATGTGTTTTTTTTAATGTAAAGCGATATTGTATATTTGCGTGCGTTACTCAGGTTATGTACAAATACCACGAGAGGTGACATTTCTCGTATTAAAAAACGTGCGTCAAGAAGTACTTTTCGCACATGAGTAATAAAATATTATACATTTTATGTAGAAACTACGCAAATTAATTGGGAAAAAACTATAAAATAATCAATCAGAAAAACCGACTGGTTTTAATAAAAACCGTGTTAATTAATTATACCGTATTTTTCAACGTTGATAAAATTGATCAATGATTCGCGTGTTTATCATCCAGACCGTAAATGCAAATTCCCGCTTGAAACATTCACCAGCATTTCGTGAGTTCGAAACCGGCACGACAAATAAACCAAATGGATTTCGCTCAAAGAAACGATAAGTAGACTAAGTTGGATCGTATTCAGTAGTTAAGAAAATGGTTGATGCGCTTTTTCATCCCGAGATAATAAGACAGTAGCATCATTAATCTAAAAACTCCATGACAGGATTTAGAAATCGGATACGTAATTGAGAGAGTAATTTAAAAGTAATTTATTATAGCCTGATAGTAAACACCTTGGACACACACAAACTCATATTTAGCTTTTTGCTAAAGAACCTCGTTATAATCTACGTGCACTTGTCTGCCTTGGCTTCTCAAATGATATCTGTCTAGTCATGTCTATCTAATCTTATCTGTATAATATATTTATTCACTTAGACACATGGCAATATAATAGGTTTTTCAATAAGGACGTAGCATAATTTTGTATTTAAATAAAACACAGAATAATTGAGATATCGGGATGAAATTTGTTCCAGGTGTAGTACACATGTTCATGTACAAGTCGTTCATATTACCACCGCGAGAACGGCAGCGATCGTTTCTTTGGATCCAATGTTTAATTACCCTTTCACACTGTTCGCGCCAATTTTAGTAAATCTGTATTTTTAATTTAACATTTGAATCGATTTCGGCACCGATCAACAGAAGGGCAAAGGTGTATCGACCTGGGCCGAAATCGAGCGATTTATCGCGCGATATAATTTACATATTTGCGAGCAGTATGCTTTGAGTGCGTGAAGCGTAGAGACAAGAATCGAAGCGCGAACGAAGCTCGACCGACACGTGCACGCATCTTTTAAGTTTATCTTTTTAAGTCAAATTAACCAGGGGTGTAATCACGAGCCCAAAGGGCTGAAGCGGCATCCAACGTCTGGAAGACAACAATTTTAAGGGAATCCCTCCCATTTCCTCCCTTAAAAAAGGCGCCGGAAGGACGATCACACGTGGCGGAAACGCGAGCAGCCCTAACAGGTAAGTGATTAGACCAGCCCTGTTTTAAAACTGGAAAATTTTGATTTTCGTGAAACACGGTCCAAACACACACATATCAGCTGGAATGTTGGCAATTTCGCGTTAGATATTGTTCCTGAGCTCCTCTAACGTTATTGGATTGTTAGCATAAACCTTCGACTTAAGGTAAAACGCCATAAGAAAATATCCAACGGCGTCAAATCACATGGGCCAGGTCAAATACCATTCGACTGGACCATTTCTCGAAATAAAACGATTACCAAACTTTCCTTTCAATAAATCAATTGTTTGTTTATCAACTCCTTGTTTCAAAGGCGGGAGGTGGCCATTCGACTTGACCATTTCTCGAGATTAAACGATTACCAAACTTTCCTTTCAATAAACCAATTGTTTGTTCATCAACGCCTTGTTTCATAGGCGGGAATATTAAAGTTTCGAGGACATTTTGTTATTTTCACTGGTTATACTTCCAAAAAGTTCCCGAAAACCTGGCGGAAATTGACGTGCGGAAATTGAAATGCGCATAAAAAAATTTAAACTATGAAAAGGTCTATTTCGTTTGGTTCAGCTGACATTAAGTCTTCGAGGCTGCATTGGGGGGGGGGGGGTCACATAGGATATTTGTATATATGTGGGGTCGTCTGTGGGTCGCCGCAGTCGCACAGGACAGAAGCAACCGGGTATCCACATATGTTGAGGGTGGCTCTCGATCTAGAAGTTCCAAATCGAAGTATGCTCAGTGATTTCCAGACCTCCCAGCTCTCCTTGCATTCAGCAGTTAGTTCTTCCGATAGAGCCATCCAATGTTGGTCTGTTGTGTCTTTCCATATATCTACGGGTGAGCTATATATCATTGAGTGGGGCACATAGGACATTTGTATATATGTGGGGTCGTATGTGCGTCGCACAGGACAGAAGTAACCGGGTATCCCAATTTTTTGAGGGTGGCTCTCGATCTGGCAGTTCCAAATCGAAGTCTATTCAGTGATTTCCAGACCTCCCAGCTCTCCTCGCATCCAGCAGCTAGTTATTCCGATGGGGCCATCCAATGTTGGTCTGTAGTGACTTTTCATATATCTACCCTAGATTTGGTGCTAAATTCTTGAAAGTCTATGGTGGATGTTACGAAGCTTTTCCTAGACTTTAACCTCTGATGTACAGGATGTATGCCATAGAGGGGATGTCGTTCGGAAGTTGAGAGATTTAAATCTATCCTTATAGGATGCTGCTTCCCTTCGAACTGCAGGTGGAGCGATACTAGCCAGGTGGTAGACTCTATGGAAAGGGGTGGGTTTTTTTCAAGACTCATTCATCTACTTGTCTGACTTGTGCTGACTTGTACCACACTAGGCAGGCGTATTTGCCATCAGTGTAGCAGAGAGCTAAAGCTGTGGTTTTGACCACACTTGGTTTGGCACCCCAAGAACTGCGTGTTATTTTCCGTAGAATGTTGTTCATCCCGCTTACTTTCAGTTTAGTATTCCTGCAGTACTGTTTGTAAGTAAGGACCCTGTCCATCGTAACTCCGAGGTATTTTGGGTTTGGGCAATGTTCCAGCAGCACTCCGTTCCATGTTACCTGTATCTTTCTGGAAGCCTGTTTGTTGCGAAGGCGGAAGGCACATACTTGTCTTTGTTGGGTTTGGCCTAAGCTGGTTTTTATTGTAATAGTGGTTCAGCTCTTCCAGTGCCTCAGTTGGACCCTGTTAGGCCATAGAAGGGGTGTCGTTCGGAAGTTGAAGATTTAAATATTTCCTTATAGGCTGCTGCTTCCCTTCGGACTGCAGATGGAGCGATACCAGCCAGGTGGTAGACTCTATCAAAGGGGGTGGGTTTCCGGCACCACGCAAGACTCATTCGGAGACATATCCACGTGTCTGGCTTGTGCTGACTTGTACCACACTAGGCAGGCGTATTTGCCATCAGTGTAGCAGAGAACTAAAGCTGTTGTTTTGATCACACTTGGTTTGGCACCCCAAGAACTGCTTGTTATTTTCCGTAGAATGTTGTTCATCCCGCTTACTTTCAGTTTAGTATTCCTGCAGTACAATTTGTAAGTAAAGACCCTGTCCAGCGTAACTCCGAGGTATTTTGGGTTTGAGCAATGTTCCAGCAGCACTCCGTTCCATGTTACCTGTATCTTTCTGGAAGCCTGTTTGTTGCGAAGGCGGAAGGTACATACTTGGGTCTTTGTTGGGTCTGGCCTAAGCTGATGTTTATTGTAATAGTGGTTCAGCTCTTCCTCTTTTAGTATTCCTGCAGTGCAGTTTGTACGTAAGGGCCCTGTCCAGCGTAACTCCGAGGTATTTTGGGTTTGGGCAATGTTCCAGCAGCACTCCGTTCCATGTTACCTGTAGCTTTCTACGAGCCTGTTTGTTGCGAAGGTAGAAGGCACATACTTGGGTCTTTCTTGGGTTTGGCCTAAGCTGGTTTTTACTGTAATAGTGGTTCAGCTCTTCCAGTGCCTCAGTTAGCCCCTGTTCGATATCTCCAAAACTGTCCCCTCCGCAGCAATTGCTCTATCGTCCGCGTTGATATAGCTGATAGTACCAATAGGGAGCGGTTATATATTTAAAAGGGTGGGGGCCAGTACAGTATATTAAAAACGGTGGGGACCAGTACACTGCCCTGTGGTAGGTCGTTCTTTTGACTTCGCCACCTACTTTGCTTTCGATGGAATTCTACATAGAACATGCGGTTTTGCCAGTTATCCAAATAGTGGATCTATATCTGTTTAATCCTCTCGAATATTTTGCAGATATGGCTCAGAAAGTAGATTGGCCGGTAGCTCTTTGTATCGCCAGATTCCTTACCTGGTCTAAGGATTTCTATTACCTTGACTTTTCGCCATATGCCTAGGATCTTGCCGCTTTCTAGGCACTTGTTGAACATTAGCAGCAGCCACAGCCTTGCCCTGCGTCCAGTGTTTTATTTGTTCAGTAATGTCGTCTAGGCACGCCGCCTTATGCGGTTTACATTTGTTGATGGCTGCATTCAGTTCCTCTATTGTGAATGGCACGCAGAGGGTCGTTGTTTCTTCCTCCTGGTTCCTAAAGACTTTTTTTCAACCTTTGGGAGTCGCTGTTCAGGCTTGCCGTTTTCTAGAAGCTGCTTGGCTATTTGATTTGCCGAAAAGTTGGCAAATTGTGTGGGGCGAGTTGGATCATTGCTGAGGCGTTCTATTAGTGTCCAGGCGTTGTGGCAAAATTACAGCAGGGAAACAACTAATCGCTTCCTTAACAGAAAACAAAAGAGAAAGATGGATTAAACTAATTGAACTTAATTAGCAGAAAACAAAAGTGAGAAAAATAATTAAACTAATTGAAGAAATTGACATGTGCAATAGTTCATGTCAATTTCTTCAATTAGTTTAATCCATCTCTTTCTTTTGTTTTCTGCTAAAGAAGCGATTAGTTGTTGGCCTGCTGTTATTTTGCCTCAGCGCCTCAGCAATGATCTAACTCGCGCCACACGATTTGCCAACTTTTCGGCAAATCAAATAGCAAAACAGCTCCTAGATAACGGCAAGCCTGAACAGCGGATCCCAAAGGCTGAAACAAAGATCCTTAGGAACCCGGAGGAGGAAACAACAACCCTCTCCGTGCCATTCACGATAGAGGTACTGAATGCAGCCATCAACAAATGTAATGGGTCGGCGTCGAAAAGTTCCAAGTACTGCCGTAGTTTATCCACTGCCTCCAAGGATAATCCTTCGACGTAGTTTATTCTGCAGCCTCGTGGTATTGATGGCCTGGAGCACTTTTTTACGGCCTCCAGAAATTTAGTGTAGCAGCAAGGTGTCGGTGTTATTTCAGTGACTGCATCCTCCAGTAGTTCCTTGAACAGTGGCCAGTTGGCTTTCCGAAAGTTGTACCTTGTCCGGAATCTTATTTTCTGGGCTCGAACCGCGGCAATAACTTGGCATACTATTAGTCGGGGCTGGGTGAGAGGTATGGGTGAACAGACATGTTTTACACATTGGGATATTATTCCCTCGCTTGCAAACAGTAGATCCGGGTTGTATCCCCTGCGCCTGTTAAATGTGGCCGGTTGTTTATTATCATGTAAAAGCGTTAGCTTGTTGGACTCTGCCCACCGGATTACGACTTCGTCTGTTTTTATCGTCGTATTGGTACCCCCATACGCTACTGTGCCTGTTGAAATCTCCGATTACGAAGTGGAACTTTCTTTTATTAAAACCTTTAAGCTCCTCCCCGATAAATTCTTTGCCTTGCTGCTTATACGTGGTCTGTTAGAAAAGTATCCAACCTTTAGCCAGTAAAAAAAAACTGCCATACCTGGAGCGTTGGAAACCTAATCACCTTGGGACTCCACACACTTCTCCCAGCGGTGTCGCCATTGTTGGAAGCATTCCGAATAATGTTATAGATATTTCTGTGCGGTGAGGTGGGTTCTGCCCCTCCTGCCCCTCGCTGGGTGCGCCCTTGCGTTCAAGCAGAAAGAATTGGCGATTTCTCAGATGGCGAATTTTGCGTGAAGATCTCCAGCTACACCCTACAAAAATCAAATTAATCCAAGAACTGAAACCTCTGGATCATTTGAAGCGGCGAAACTTTTACAAGCGTTTGGAGAAAATCCTGAATTTCATCGAAAAATTATCTTCAGCGGAGCACATTTTTTGCTGAGTGGCTTTTCAATGGCTTTCAGATCCCCCTTTAGCTCGGATATCGTTGCAGCCATAATGTCCTCTTTTGTCTGAAATCGCGTTCCTTTCAATGGTCTCTTGATCATAGTCAGTTTTTGGCCTAAAAAGGTTCTTTGTGCGGAAGACGTGTTAATGCTCTACAGAGCGCTTATATGCTTAGATGCTTCTGGATTAAAAGGGTTTTCTGGCTAGAGCCGTTGCCCAGGGGATGCACGAGTGTGCTATAGTGGTCACATTCTTCGGGGAGGCTCCTTTCGTGTCCCCCCATCTTGTTGGAACCATATATCGCTGATGTCAACTCTATCCAATTCTGGCCAAAAATAGTATTCCAACGTGGCACGATAGCGAATTCCATTGACCATAACATAAACCATGTTATGGTCACCAATGTGACCATATCACACCTCCGACATGATATCCACACCAGACGCTCAGTTATTGTGGATGTTATGTAGTATCATGAAGCACATGTGAGTTTGTTGTTATTCAATAACTCATATTCTGTTTATTTACAAAGCCATTCAGGCAAAAATGTGCTTCGCTAAAGATCATTTTTCGAAGAAATTCAGGATTTTCTTCAAACTTTTGCAAAACAAAATCGGATAAGTTTTGGCGCTTTAAATGATCCAGAGGTTGCAGTTCTTGGGTTAATTTGATCTTGTAAGGGTGTAGCTGGAGATATTTACGCAAAATAATGTGGAGTGAGAAATTGCCAATTCTTGTGAGCGGAGTGAAATCGACTTGTTTGGTTCAATTTGAACTGAGGCCCTTAATACGGCTGCAATATTTTCAGTACATCGACCGGTGCGTTGTCTCACTGGCAACATGCAATAGTAAATATGTTGATTCAAATTTATTCACCATCGCATGCACATTTTGTCTTCTTCTTCTTATCGCGCCCTCTCCTACCGAAGGTTGGCGATCCAAATGGCAATTTTAGCTCTGGAAACTGCTGATTTTTGCAGACGAGCGGTCGAACCATCTCTTCAAATCTTTCACCCACGAGTTCTGGCGTCTTCTTACTCCTTTTCCTTGTACTTTGCCCTCTATGAGGCGTAATATTTCGTATTTATCACCTCTCATCACATGTCCCAGGTAATGCATTTTTCTTTCCTTGATGGTATTCAGTAATTCTTTTTGTTTGTACATGCGCTGGAGTACTTCATCATTGGTGATCCTTTGTACCCATGAAATTCGCAACATCCGTCTATACACATACATTTCGAAGGCTTCTATTTTCTTTTCGGCCTGTGAATTTAGTGTCCAGCTTTCACATCCATAGAGTAGGACAGAGAAGACGTAGAGAAGACAGCTTATCTGGTGGGACGATTATTGCGACCAAAAATTGGAGTAAGCGCAAAGTTTTCCATACATTTTCCAAGCCATCCAGGAGGTTATCAAGATCGCCCACTATGCCAACTTGGTTAAACGTAGGCACAGAAAAGTATGTCTAGCAGTTGCACTTTAGAATGCGTTTAACACCGCGCCCTGGCGGCAAATCGTAGACGCAAGCAGAAGGAAAGGAATATCTACATATTTAATAGGATTAATTAAAAGTTACTTTACGAACAGGAGCCTAAAAATAGACAACACAACCAGGCGGGTGACGTGTGGTGTCCCACAGGGGTCGGTTCTCGGACCGCTCCTGTGGAACAGTCTCTACGATGGCATTCTAGTCCTAGAAAAAACAAAAGATCCTAACAACTGTAGACTGGTAGCATTCGCCGACGACCTCCTTGTGGTGTCCACGGACATAAATGAGGAAGCCGTGGCAGCCAGGGTCGAAACTGCAGCAAAAGCTATTCATCGTTGAATGGAAAGCAAAGAACTGCAAATAGCTCCAGAGAAGTCCGGGGTCATCGCACTTATAGGTCGCAAGAGAATAGGCGCCGTAACTGTAAACATCCTAGGCAGGTTGATGTCGGCGAAACCGACAATAAAATACCTCGGCGTCCATATTGACCAACGGCTATCCTGGAGTAGACACATCCAAAACGCGGCTATGAAAGCCGAACGCGCTGGAGCAGCACTCCGCAAACTAATGCCAAGACTGAAGGGTCCTGTTACTAAAACTAGATGGCTATTAAGCGAAGTCGTAAACTCCATCCTCCTCTACGCCGCATCGGCCTGGGGGGATGGTGTAAAAGCTGCTTCTAAAAGGAGCATTTTGATAAGAACACAACGCCCTATGCTCATAAGCATATGCTGTGCCTACTGCACAGTGTCCAACGTTGCGCTACAAGTTATAGCGGTAGTCTAGTCGTAGACCTTATGGCGGAGGAAAGGGCTTTCAACCAAGGAGCGAGCAAAGAGGGTAGGACCTTAAACAGAAACCAACTGATGAACAAATGGCAGCAACGTTGGGCCCACGCCAAGGAAGGGGGGTGGGCCCGAACCCTCATCCGCGAAATTGACTCATGGTACAATCGTAAACGCGGGGAAGTCAACTTTTCTACCTCACACAAATACTAAGTGGTCATGGTAATTTCGCCGCTTGTGTTAAGAGGATAGGAAAAATGATACTGCCGATACTGCCTAGCAATGGATACTGCTGAACCCACACTTTCTTTCAATGTTCGCAATGGGCTGATATTAGGGCCGTAACAGAACAGGAGGTAAGAGCGCCCATTAACACGCAAAATATGGTCAATCTCATGATTAAGAGCGAGGACAACTGGAAGACAATAACAAATCTGTGTTCCGAAATCCTTAAAAGTAAGGACGAAGACGAAAGAAGGGATGGTGTGGCAAGTAACAAAGGCCAACCCTGGATCAAAATAACAGGAAAACAGAAAAACTAGGGAGGTAGAAAACCGTCCGGGCTGCTCACCCTGAAGGAATGCGCAAGCGACACCGGAGTGGCGTACTTTCAAGCCAAGTGGAAGAAGGTGTTTAGTGAGTGAGAGCCTCGCACACAGGCTGGTAGAGCTTCCCCCAAACCACATATAAAAAAAAACCGGCCAAGTGCGAGTTGTGACTAGTGCACCGAGGGTTCCGTACAATCTTGTATATAAGGTATCTTTAGGAGGACCTAACTGTATGCAACCCATATGCTTCTGGTGCCTGATAATATCACGCAACACATTAGTGTATTTTCATAAGTTTCTAATAGTAAATTCGCATTTTTCTTGTAATTAAACTACATATTTACAGTTTTCAGATTTTTTCCTTTACGTGTGCTGTAAGACACCGCTTCTTGCCAAATTTCATGATTCTAGGTCAACGGGAAGTACCCTATAGGTTTTGATTCCCTTGTGAAATCGCAAAATATGCGACATAAACGGTCATATCTTTTGATAGCGTTGACCTACAAGTTTGATTTTGTCACAGCTGAAAGAGACCGCAGACCCGAGTATTTGATAAAAATTTCAACTTGTTACCTCTACGCGTTCCTGAGAAAAATAGTCTTGACAGACAGACAGACGGACAACAAAGTGATCCTATAAGGGTTCCGTTTTCGATACGGAACCCTAAAAAAGGTAGTAAGTTTTAACGATTTTCAGGCATTGCTGAATTGTAGGTAATAAATAGGCACACTGTATGTGTGTAATTTAGTGCGGTTGTATATTCATATCTCGGGCTGCAGTCAGTGTAGACCGAGTCTCGCCGCGTAGTTAGTGTATTGAGCTAGTTGCCACCACCCGCGATATACGTTTTTGTAATATGTATATCGTGGGCTGCAAACATTGCAGTCCGCACTCTTTATTTTAGGTATTTTATGAGTTTGTTTCTAAGAACTCGAGTTTCAGCAACGGCAAAGAACCTTAAGTGGACAATTAATTGGTGGACAATTAATTGGTGGACAATTATTGAAAAGTGGACAATTTAAAACAAAGTATTAATAAATAAGTATTTCTTAACTATACACATAGAAAGTAAGATAGTTATTTTTGAATTTATTTATTGAATTTAAAATTAAATTACATTTTTATAGAAATGAACGAAGCAAAAAATTCAATTATGCATTTGCAAAAGATCAACTTTGCACGCCTGGAATTTCAAAAACAAAAAATTTCCCTTTACATGTGCTGTAAGACACCGCTTCTTGCCAAATTTCATGATTCTAGGTTACCGGGAAGTACCCTATAGGTTTTGATTCCCTTGTGAAATCGCAAAATATGCGACATAAACGGTCATATCTTTTGATAGCGTTGACCTACAAGTTTGATTTTCTCACAGCTGAAAGAGACCGCAGACCCGAGTATTTGATACAAATTTCAACTTGTTACCTCTACGCGTTCCTGAGAAAAATGGTCTTGACAGACAGACAGACGGACAACAAAGTGTTTCCTATAGGGGTTCCGTTTTCGGTACGGAACCCTAAAAAAGGTAGTAAGTTTTAACGATTTTCAGGCGTTGCTCGTTCGTGAACTTCATAAAAATGTAAGCCTTGTCTGACGTTTTGACTTAAAACAATAAAACAAAATTGTAGTATCCCTATTGAAAAACCCTTTATAAATAAACAAGCACACGGAGTAAATAATCGAATATAAAACCATACTGTGGATTACGATGGTCAAAATTACGTAATTGAATTAAACAGATTGAAAACAAAAGAAAAATGACAATTATATTCTTGTCAATGCAGTCTTGTCTGTCTGTTTAATTTTGACTACCTAGTCCTATTTCTTCCATGGAGTCCTCTGTAGTATTATCTATGCTAAGCTAGTCTTGCCTATCTGGACAATTATAAAATTCTATTAATCTTATAGTTAGCTGAAAGTCTATAACAGGATACATAAATAGTTGCGAGTGAGTTTCATAATAAAATATAAATAATTTTCCGATTGTGTTTGTAGAATTTTTGCATAAATTAGGTACGTAATTGATTTATTTGTTTGCGTCTTTCTCTCCATTAGCCGTTTCGTTAAGATCTGATTGGCGCAGGCGAATAAATAAAACATTTTATTGGGTGGCACGCGAATATTAATACGTTTCGCAATTAATTTTTGCATTCGGGATTTCTAATGGATTTAAGGCGAATTTATAATAATTAATCCATAATTTATCTCTCACATTCAATAATGGTATTTATTATTATTTTTTTCAAGCAATTAATTTATGCAGTTGTGCAATTATGGGGAATTTTCCGATGTGTCTCGCGCTGAATTGACACGCCATTTGTAAAGCTTTAGAAAATTTATATTTTAATTTATGACAGGTAATAACTTTTACACGTTTTTTATTCGCTTTGTTTCTGTGGCCATTTTGCCTTTTTATGCTAATGCCGAAGTGACATTCATTATTCATAAATTCACTAATTACCAACTAATCCGTAAATAAATACTGGGAATTATTACAAGAGTTTATTAAAGCACTTTTAACAAGATGATTTTCCCAACTTCCTAATGAGACACGGCGCCTTGATTTTTAAATTGTCCCTAACAAATTGTCTTTCAAAATGTTGTCTCACATATATTGTCTATAGCAGGCCTGGGCAAATCGCGGCCCGCGGGCCACATTCGGACGGCGACGGCCTTATATGCGGCCCGAGAAGCATTTTATAAATTACTTTAATTCAATGCCTATGACATGCTTATTATATTTGGCAGACCTCATGTTTACTATATTAGACACTGCTCATTTACGGGCGTTCTCTGAAAATATTTTGTTGGTTTACAAGAAGTCAGTGGCGGCTCGCTCATAAGGGCTGCAGTGCTGCAGCCCTCTCGCCAAAATGATTTTTTTTTTAATTATTATAAACTATTCCATTCGCATACAATTATTTTACAAAAACATATTTTTCCGTTCGTAGTATATTTATTTTTTGAATTGTAGGTAATAAATACCTCGATAGGCAGTCTGTATGTGTGTAATTTAGTGCGGCTGTATATTCATATCTCGGGCTGCAGTTAGTGCAGACCGAGTCTCGCCGCGTAGTTAGTGTATTGAGCTGTTTACCCCCACCCGCGATATTCGTTTTTGTTATATGTATATCGTGGGCTGCAACCATTCCAGTCCGCACTCTGTATTTTAGGCATTTTATGAGTTTGTTTCTAAGAACTCGAGTTTCGGCAACGGCAAAGAACCTTAAGTGGACAATTAATTGGTGGACAATTATTGAAAAGTGAACAATTTAAAACAAGGTATTAATAAATAAATAATTCTTAGCTATACACATAGAAAGTAAGATACTTTTTAATTTAATTATTGAATTTAATTTTAATTACATTTTTATAGAAATGAACGAAACAAAAAATTCAGTTATGCATTTGCAAAAGATCAACTTTGCACGCCTGGAATTTCAAGAAAAAATTGAAATTAAATCATTAGGACGGTTAACTCCAGATTTAAATATTTGTCCAGTGTGACAATAATTATGTCAAAAGTCGTTCAAATAATTATGACCGAAAATTTAATTTCAACATTTATATTAAGCATAATTGGTAAACAGGTTGTCACTCTATTAAAAAATTCAATATGTTTCCGTATTTGTCAATGAAAATGCGGGTTTTTCAACTCGTAGAAATACTTTTTATTATAATTTTTTCCAGCCCTCCCACAAACATCAACCACGAGCTGCCACTGCAAGAAGTACATATTGTCCACTATGGGAAATTCTAACAAAATTGTTCTGTCCAGGCGAACTATTAAACAAAATTTAGTCATGTCAAATTTTCACACGTAATGTGGCCCGACAGCCAAAAGATTTGCTCACCCCTGGTCTATAGGTTGTATAGATGAAATTGTGTTGTGATTTCCACAACTTTCCTTACCTACATGTCAAGTTGGGTATAGTGTAGTCAGATTAAGGCTCTTAAACAGGCACTAAATTGTAAAAGAAATTTCAAATTGTTCCCTGTCTTGTCTAGTCCAATACGGTCCTAATTGTGTACTTGTCTGTTTGAAAAGCAAAAAAAATAAAGTGAGTCCCAAAAGTCTTGGAATCCACTTTTGTCATGAATTTGAAGCTGTAGGTCATTTCTTAATTCAGACACATAAAATTAAACAAATTATCAAATGTCATTTTTAAGTAGCTGTCAGTGGTCTTGAGGTTATGTCGCATTATTTTTAGTGTTTTTTAGTGAATTTCATTAGTTATAAATAAAACGCCTTCTCGTAAATTTAACACTTAGTGTTGTGAATTATAAAATTAAGAAAGAAGAACAAACATTACAACAGATGTTGAATGTGTTGTCCATTTTCACGAATACACAAATTAATTCGCCGTTCTATGTTATCAAACACATTGTTTAATTTTATGTGTCTGAATCAAGAAATGACCTACTTTCTTGTGTTGTGATTTCCGGAACTTTCTTTACCTACATGTTGGGTATAGTGTAGTCAGATTAAGGCTCTTAAACAGGCACTAAATTATTTTTAAAAAATCAAATTGTTCCCTGTCTTGTACAGTCCAATACGGTCCTAATTGTGGACTTGTCTGTTTAAAGGCAAACAAAAATAAATTGAGTCCCAAAAGTCTTGGAATCCTCTATTGGCAAATTCATGGCAAGATGTATTGCAAGACTTTTGGGACTCACGTTAGGTCAATTATAGAGCTTTGGAATACACCAAGTCTTAATTAATTTAACGTTGTTCATCTAGTCATCCGCAAATCTATTAAATAACTAGAATATTACTTAGCTTAAGCCATATTTTTAATAACTTAAACGAAATTATACTTTTAGTCTACACAGTTAATTTTATCTTGATTATGTGAACCCTGTTGGGTGTTGTTTAAATAGTTTCGACGATTTCTCGCGCGAGTAATTTATTGTTGTTTAATTAGTTTTAACGCTGGGGCAAGATAATCAGCGTTGCTGCCATCAACAGCTTACCGTTCGGGCTGCTTATGAAACAGGACGGCTAATAAGTTATAAAGTTAAACGTGTGTATGCGGAATGGTAATTTACGTGAAGGCAAACCCAATATATCTTAACTCCAAACGCATTACTCAAGCCCAACAACAAGAACAGCGAAAATGAAAACAACGGTGAAAATAAAACACCGCGTGCGTGTCGTTTCTTTTCTTATACACTCTTACATCGCTCGATGTAATTATCTATTTACGTTAAATCAACGAGGAAGAATCTAGAATTTATCGCGGGGAATTATGAAATTATACGGGCGCTTGCGTATTTCATCGCTCCGTTCCGAACAAACGTTTCGTCTTATTACATAATTAATTAGACAATATTCATTACACGCCGCTTATGCAAGTTTAAATTATTATTGTTGCTGCAGCGCCGGACAATGTCATTTGTAATTGCACCGGAAAAACAAAAGAAACCAAGCAAAACCAACAGAAAAGATCCAACAGGAAATCATAAACATTATTAGTTCATAGCTAAGCTATAAACAGCCTTAATAGACTATTCGTCCATTAATCACGTGAGGCTCGAATGGGGGGAGGGAGTTTGTGAAAAATCACGAAACATCAAGAAACATCACGAGGGGGGGTGTAGTGAGATATCATATGTATTTATTTTTTCGTTGAACGCGCGATTTTTAAACGGAAAAGCGGCGCGCGATTCGCTGCCAGTCCCAGTAGAAGTCTGTGATTTTGACGCCGAATACTTGCGTAAATCGTTGCCGCGTATGTTTTGTCTTAAAACAATGTCTAAACTAGGAGACAGTGCTGAATTTACCAGCTGGCTGAGTAGGCTGGAGCCTAGGGCGGCAGATTTTAGGGGCGGGAAATTTGGAGCCAAATTTATTGTCGTACAGAAACTAAAAAGATTCATTTTTATATATCTTAATGTAAATGTTATTAGGTCCACACAAACACTTCAACTTCAAATATGTTTCACCACATATTGTTATATTATTTTTTTCTACAATTTGCGTAGTAGTGGTTGGTACGAAGCAGGATCGACGGGGCCGAGCTGTTAGGGTCATACGCCGCGTAGTGGCATTGAGTCTGAGAGAGATAGATATAGAGCGGTGATACAAACGAAAAAGCCGCCGAAAAGAAAAGCCGCCTCTGTTGATTAAATCATGCAATTTCTTATATCTATAAAAAGACTAAAAGACTAAGACTTTTATAAATTCGACACAACACTGGCAAAAGTTAATGACTGAAATTGGGAAAGGGAAAACGTTAAAGAGAGTAAATTTGACACGTTGGTCAGCTAGAGAGGACTCATCTAGAAGTTTGCGAGTTTCTTGACTCGAAGTTTTTAAAACTTTGGAATCAGTCAAGCGACGGCAATATTTTTAAGTAAGTTGTTAGTAACCTAAAACCTCGCCACGTATCACTGGGGGGAGGGGGGTTTAAAAACTTTCTAAAAAACATCTAGTCTGTCTAGTATGTCTAGCCGGTCTGGTCGGTCTGTTCGGTCTTGTCGGTCTTGTCGGTCTGGTTGATTTGTTCGATCTGGTCGGTCTAGTCCGTCTCGTCCGTCTAGTCCGTCTAATCCGTCTAGTCTGTGCAGTCTTGTCTACCTAGCCTTGTATATCTAGCCTTGTCTATCTAGTCTTGTCTATCTAATCTTGTCTGTCTAGTCTCGTCTGTTTAGTCTTATGTCTACTTTAGTCTGTCTAGTCTTGTATGTCTAGTCTTATCTGTCTAGTCTTACCTGTCTAGTCTTGTCTGTCTATCCTTGACTCTTTAGTTTTGTCCGTTTAGTCTTGCCCCTAATCTAATCCTGTCTAATCTTGTTGTGTTGTTCTATAATTAATAGTCTTTAATTTGGTCTAACGGTAATATACAAACTACCTTACCATAAAATGTTTTGTAAATTTATTGAATCCTATGACAAGACATTAATACGGAATTTTGCAAAATCGCAAAGAAAGGGTTTAAAAAGTTGCTAGAAAACATCAACTGATTAATGCACGACCCCTTAATAGACTATAATAGAAAATATATTACCTGAAATATTGACTGCTTACGTTAATTTACTCTACAAGATTACAACGTATGTTGTTTATTCCTGTTTGCCCAGTCTTGTATGCCCAGGATCTGCTTAATCATATCTGTCTAGTCCGTCTAGTCCATGTAGTCTAGTGTCTAGTCTGACGGCTGGTGTGTCTACTGTGGGGAAATGGACAGTGTCTAGTCTGTTTAATGTGTCTAGTCTGTGTAGTCTATCTAGTCTGTCTAGTCCGTCTGGTCTGTCTGGTCCGTCTGGTCATTGGTCCGTCTAGTCCGTCTAGTCCAGGGGTCGGCAAAGTGTGGCTCGCGAGCCGCATGTGGCTCTTTTGGTGTGAGCTTATAGCTCTTCAGAAACATATCGAAACAAAAAAATCATAAAAAAAAAAAACAGAACTGCCCCTTTTCGGAAGTCTTAGGACCGCCGGCGCCGCCGCCAAGTTCATAACTCACAGTCACTCTTTTTCAGAATTTTAACAATAAACCAGATATTGTGAATAAAATCAAAAGCTTACCATTGTATGCCAAAACTACAACTGATAGAACAAAAAAAAAGTCGTTTTATTATATAAAAGTCAGAAGATATGGGTAAAGTTATGGATGTGGTCAGGGTCGGACTGGGGCGGATGGACCTGGGTGGCTCCCCATAAACCCGGGGCGCGGTACGGGATATTGATAATTGTAAGTTCAGGATATAAAGGAATGATAATATAATTTGCTGCCATTTTTGACAGTTTTATCAGCTATCGTCATTTTGGACATTAATTAGCATTTTTGATAGTTATTATCAATTTTAACAGTTATTACAATGTTATTTGACAATTATAAACTATTTTACGATTTTTACCACTTTTGACAGATTTAAATTATAAAGAGTTTTTAATGATTAATAATAACTGATTAGACAAACTTAATTATCCAAAGATGCAAACAATGTTGTTGCCATTTATGACAAGTTTTCGGAATATAAGTTTTCGATGAACTTAAAGTAACGGGACGTGACGTCTAACTTAAGCACTGACGCGACGTACATATCAGAACTTAACATAACGTAAACGCTGCCAAAGTTCAAACTACGCTTCCCGCTACGTTAGCTGATTCACATGACTCTTTTGGCCAATCAAAAATTTGCCAATCTGGATTTGGTAGTCAAAGTCACCAATATTATTATAGCAAAAGCGCTTAATCACCGCCAATTATGAAGAAAATTAAAAAATACTTTTTGAAAAAAATTATCCGTGGCTCTTGATCCGGTTTAAAATCATTTTAAATATATAATTAGCTCTTAAGTTTATTTCCGACTTCCGACCCCTGGTCTAGTCTGTCTAGTCCGTCTAGTCTGTCTAGTCCGTCTAGTCCGTCTACTCCGTCAAGTCCGTCTAGTCCGTTTAGTCCGTCTAGACCATCTAGTTCGTCTAGCCTTGTCTATCTAGTCTTGTCTATCTAGTCTTGTCTATCTAGTCTTGTCTATCTAATCTTGTCTATCTAGTCTGGTCTATCTAGTCTTGTCTATCTAGTCTTGTCTATCTAGTCTTGTCTATCTAGTCTTGTCTATCTAGTCTTGTCTATCTAGTCTTGTCTATCTAGTCTTGTCTATCTAGTCTTGTCTATCTAGTCTTGTGTATCTAGTCTTGTCTATCTAGTCTTGTCCATCTAGTCTTGTCTATCTAGTCTTGTCTATCTAGTCTTGTCTATCTAGTCTTGTCTATCTAGTCTTGTCTATCTAGTCTTGTCTATCTAGTCTTGTCTATCTAGTCTTGTCTATCTAGTCTTGTCTATCTAGTCTTGTCTATCTAGTCTTGTCTATCTAGTCTTGTCTATCTAATCTTGTCTGTCTAGTCTCGTCTGTCTAGTCTGATTTGTCTAGTTTTATCTGTCTAGTTTTGTCTGTCTAGTCTTATCTGTCTAGTCTTACTAGTCTAGTCTAGTCAGTCCAGTCTTGTCTGTGTAGCCTTGACTGTGTAGTTTTGTCCGTTTAGTCTTGTCCCTAATCTAATCTTGTCTAATCTTATTGTGTTGTTCTATCTAATTTAGTCTAATCCTAATATACAAACCACCTTACCATAAAATGTTTTGTAAATTCATTGAATCCTATCACAAGACTTTAATACGGAATTTTGCAAAATAGCAATTTTCGCACATTTTATCCACCAACCGAACTGAAACTATCTGTCTATACTGCACCATGTAATCGCAACAATTCTCACTATCAAGACTTGCGAACGAGTTAGAAACTACGCGGTCCGGTTTAGATTGGCCGGCGCCGGGCCAAGACGCCCCAAGATACGACGAAGATAACGCAGAGATTGCAGTACGCACGCTTATCAGGGAGACATCCCGCCCCCGTCCTATGTCTCTCGTACTTACAAATTAGCTTCTATATAAAAAATATACGCACAAAGCACACTGGAAAGTTTGTTTTAATTTATATTAGATAGGAGTAATCTTATACAGATTACGAAACTTAATCACGAATTTACGGTCTAGACCAGGGGTGGGCAAATCTTTTGACGTCGGGCCAAATTAGGTAAGAAAATTTGACCGCGGGCCGCATTATTTTTTTTTTCTTTCTATTTTAATAGTTATTTACTTATTTGTATACCACGACCGATGCATATATTCTCGCCTAGACAGAACAATATTGTTAGGTTTTCTCGTTAGGTTAGGTGGACAATATATTTCTAGTAAAACGAAATATTTCCAGAGAACACACGTGAATGTGCAGTTTCTATAAAACAGTGGCAGGTTGAAAATAAAGTTATGTAAAGTAAACATCAGGCCTGGTAAACATAATAAACATATCATAGGCATGCAATTAAAATAGTTAATAAAATGCTTCGCGGGCTGCATATAAAGTCGACGCGGGCCGCCATTTGCCCATGCCTGGTCTAGACAAAAAATATATAGAATAAAAGAATTAGTATAGTTTAAGTTGAGGAGGTTCGAGCGTAACTAATGAGCCACAATAGTGCTTGATTTTTTCTATATTTTCAATTATCCTAATAGTTGTTAAAATTCATTATTTTTATTTATACACTGCCGAGCATAAAATTAGGGTCACTCCGTAATTTGAAGTTATTTAATTTTTTTTAATTATTTTAGGGTTTTTTCGGTTGTAAGTTTACGAACTGATTGCTTGAATAAAACAAAAGGTTTTTCTTTTCCAAAGTTTATTGAAAGTAATGAAAATGAACAACTTTAATTTTATGTGCTAAGTAATGAAAATGAACAAGTTTACTTTGATATGTTTTTGTTAAAACAAAAGAAAGTTTAAGGACAGTATAGCATTTGTTTCTGTGGTGCCGTCTGTCTGTTGTAAATTGTTGTCATTGTTAGTGTTTTGCAATTAGCATAAATCCCGTTGTTGCGGCACAAATTGCAGCGGCTTTAGAAGACGGTCGCGGTCAGCGCCATTGGCCCAAACATTGGTGTAAGTCTTTCGAGTGTGCAACGAGTATGGCGGCGGTTCGAAGAGACAGGTCTGCTCACTCGAGGACCTTGTTCAGGCCGAGGCAAAACTCCAACAGCTAAGGATGACCGCTTTCTCGTTTCTAGTGCTTTGAGAAACCGAACGGTCACGGCAGTTTCCCTTCGAAATCATCTGCAAGAAGTGAGAAATGTAACCATAAGTTAGTGGGCAGTTAGGAGACGACTTTATGCTGCTGGATTATCTTCTCGAACTAGAGCTACTGCACCGCCGCTTTCCCGTGCACACCGGATTGCGAGGTTGAATTTTGCACGAGAACACTTGACTTGGACAATGGCGGATTGGAGACGCGTATTGTTTTTCGATGAACCGCGATTCTGTCTTACGGGCTCATATAGACATGTAAGAGTGTGGTGACGACAAGGCGAGAGATATGCTCAAGCGTGTAATGCCGAGCGACTACCATTTGGCGGAGGATCAGTTATGGCATAGGGAGGCATGTCTTTTGACACTCGCACGGAGTTAGTCTTTATCGAGAATGTGACGTTGACTGCGCATAGGTATCTGACAGAGGTTCTAGAAGACCATGTTTTACCATTCATGGTTATTCTTGGAGACGACGCAACATTTATGCATGATAACGCACGGCCTCATACTGCTCGGATAGTTACTGAGTATCTTGACGAGTGTGAAATCACGCGATTTGTTTGGACAGCTCGCAGTCCAGATTTAAATACAATTGACCATATTTGGTATGAGATGGGAAAACTTTTACAGAGACATGTGCCGGCCTCCAGAAATTCTAGTGAGCTTCGCGACATACTGGTGCAAGAATGGGATATTCCGCAGAACGTGATCCAAAACCTAATCCAGAGCATGACACGTCGTTTGCAAGCCGTTGTCACTGCCAAATAAGGGAATACTCACTACTGAAGTCCTTAAACTTTCTTTTGTTTCAACAAAACCATATCAAAATAAACTTGTTCATTTTCATTACTTAGTATATGAAATTAAAATTGTTCATTTTCATTACTTTCAATAAACTTTGAACAACAAAAATCTTTTGTTTTATTCAAGAAATCAGTTAGTAAACTGTTACAACCGAAAATACACGTAAAAAACTAAAAATTTCTAAAATAACTTAAAATTATGGAGTGACCCTAATTTTATGCTCGGCAGTGTAATAACATAACAAATTTAAAAATTGGTAATTATTATTTATTTAATAAAATAAAGTTATTAAATGACTTCGTTATTTTTAACTTATAAGGTGACATAAAAAGATCTGGCAACATCAGTGTTATGAGTCGACTGGTTGTAAAGGGATCAGAATTGTATTAGCCCAAGATGTTGGCCGAAAACCTCGAATTACCAAAAGACAAAAAATTATAGATAATCTATGTAAAAGCTAGAATGTATTCTATCAAATAGTTCCACAAACGTTCAAAAGTACAAAATGTTTCTATGTTTTTCATTTCTCTCACAATCAGCTGTTATCGCGACGTTGCCAAACCACCTGTCATGTGAATTACTGTCGATAAACAAGATTCGAAACAAAAAATTTTAACTTTAATTATTTAAATAATTACATCGGGAACATCACATTGCTTTAATGATATCGTGTTTTAATATTATCTAAGTTTATTGTATATAGTTTTTTATCCCTTAAAGTTGGGAAATTAATATCGAAAAAAATAAATAAAGACGCAACGAAAGCTGGTCGACCATAAGATTCGAAAAAACATCATTTTTGAATTATTTTTCCGTATAAACTAAATGGAGGATCACTTTCAAATTTTGAGAGGACATAAATAAAGTATTATATATATATATATATATATATATATATATATATATATATATATATATATATATATATATATATATAAATATGTGTTGTATTGTTTTCTAGGGGATTCCGCGTTGATGCTGAGGGTTGGCTCTGAAAAGAACCGGATTCTCGACGTTTCGGCGAACTAACATTCGCCATTCTCAAGAGATATATGCGTCCGTACGGGTCAACCGTTCGACGCATACTGAGAGCTCGTTCGTGCGATGCGACTACTTATAGCTGTCTGGCTTCGGGTCATGCGCGTTGTGTGCGATGCTTCGGTTCGGTTGTTTGTTTGTTTTGTTGGTCGTACATGAGTCTGGGGTGTCTGGGATTGCATTTTGAGGGTGGATATGATCGGTCGCCATGCTGGGGGCAGTCTCAAGGAATCGTCTCTCGTGTTCATGCAGTAGTCTCGTTTTTCTATCTCTATGGCTTCTCTGTACACTCGTGACATTTCGTGGCTAATCTGTGCAACAGTCCTTGAATTTCTAAAGTCCATCCAGTGACCAGTGTTTGTGTGTTGGACAAGTGCCGATGAAACTTTATCTCTGTGTCTGATTGAAACTACATGTTCTTGAATCCTAGCAGATATTTTTCTATTGGTACGTTTAATGTAGGTCCGTTCACATGTTCCGCAAGGTATTTCGTAAATTCCATGGGATTCTAACGGGATGGTGTCTTTAACGCTGCGTAGCATGGAGGATATTTTCTGGTTAGGTTTGAAAATGGTGTCGATGTTGTGTCTTTTAAGTATTCTGGCGATTTTGTCAGTTGATCCATGAACATATGGTAGGTATGCTGTGCTAACGGGTTTCTGGCGTTCTTCAGTTCTTTGGCTACTGTTCTCTGTACGACGGAAAGCTCTGGATATTAAGCTGTTTGGATATCCATTTGAAGAAAGAGCTTCTCGTAAGTTCCTCAATTCTTTCGGTAAGTTAAGCTGGTCGGCTAGTCTTTTGGATCGGGTGGTAAGAGTGTTGACTACAGATGCTAGTTGTTTGGGATGATGGTGCGAAGAAGCGTTCAGATATCTGTCTGTGTGTGTTGGTTTCCGGTACACAGTGTGGCTCAAAGTGCCGTCAGGTTTCTTCTGTACCAAGACATCCAAGAAAGGAAGTTGTTGATGCTTTTCTATCTCCATTGTGAATTTAATTTGGTCGTGTTGGGAGTTAAGATGGTTAAGGAATTTGTCCAGCTCTGGTCTGCCGTGGGGCCAGATTACAAATGTGTCGTCAACATATCTTAACCAGAGTGTAGGTTTAAGTGTGGCTGATGAGATTGCCTTTTCCTCAAAATCTGTAAGAAATATGTTGGCTATTACTGGGGATAGAGGTGAACCCATTGGTGCTCCTTGGACTTGTTTGTATATTTGACCATCGTACCTAAAGTATGTATTCTTTAAACAATGTTCTGCCAGATCTGATACATACTTTTCTGGTTTTAATTTTGATCTTATGATATTTAAGGCCTCAGGGACCGGTACTTTTGTGAATAAAGATACAATGTCAAAGCTCACAAGGAGGTGGCCGGGCTGGAGTTGGTGATTTTTCAGTATGTCTATGAAGTGTTCAGCATTGCGGACATAGGAATCACAATCTTCTGCGTATGGTTGTAAACATTTTGCTAAATGTTTCGCAAGAAGTTGGACCGGTGAACCAATGGAGCTTACTATTGGTCGTAGTGGGGCTCCATCTTTGTGGATCTTTGGTAAACCATATATCTTGGGACACCGTGAAGACTTCTCCCTTGGTATAAGATAATTCATTGATTCCTTGTCAATGCTAGAGTTTAGGATCTTTTGTCTGGTAGTTTTCTCAAGATAGGTTGTGGGGTCTGTTGTACTGGGTAGATAAGCTGGATCATCTAAGATTGTGGTCATTTTTTGTTTATAGTCAGCACTGTTCATGACTACAGAGCAATTTCCCTTGTCAGCTGGTAGGACCACAATGCTGTTGTTTTCTCTCAGTGCCTTGAGGGCTTTGAATTCCTCGTATGAGATGTTTCTTGTCGGTGGTTTGGCAGATCTTAAAATGTGGCATGTTTCCTGTCTTATTGTCTCGGCTAATGTGGCAGGGAGTTGTGAGATAGCAGTCTCGACACCAGTGATTATGTCTTCTTTGGGAAGGCGAGTTGGTGCTATTGCAAAGTTAAAACCCTTGGCCAGTACTGTTTTGGTAGGTTCGTCTAGGGGCTGGTCTGAAAGATTGTAAACCACTTTGTCGATGTTGAGTGGTTTTGGTGCAGGTTTTTGTCTCCGTCTGAGAAGGTTGTATTTTTCTTTCTGTCTATTGGTAATTAATAATCTATTCTGTTCGGCTCTGTTGTTAGATATTAAGTCTATCTGTTGCCAGAGGAGAGGGTGTAGCGTAGTGGTTAGAGCTATGTGTGTTGTCAGGATATTTTGGCTGATGCTGTCAAGTTTCTGTCGTTTGGTTTGGATTTCGTCCCGAAGCAAAGCTTGGCTTGCGTTGTGTAGTATTTTGTTTGACCTGGCTGTCGGATTTTGGTGTGACAGCCTCATACAGACGGGTGTTATGTCTGTATCTCTACAGCGACGTAAAAATGCTAAATCGCATAATAATTGAGAGCGTTTTGTCCGTAGTTTCTCGAAACTACGGGTGAGGTGGTAAATTTCCAAACGAAATCCAAACCAAACGACAGAAACTTGACAGCATCAGCCAAAATATCCTGACAACACACATAGCTCTAACCACTACGCTACACCCTCTCCTCTGGCAACAGATAGACTTAATATCTAACAACAGAGCCGAACAGAATAGATTATTAATTACCAATAGACAGAAAGAAAAATACAACCTTCTCAGACGGAGACAAAAACCTGCACCAAAACCACTCAACATCGACAAAGTGGTTTACAATCTTTCAGACCAGCCCCTAGACGAACCTACCAAAACAGTACTGGCCAAGGGTTTTAACTTTGCAATAGCACCAACTCGCCTTCCCAAAGAAGACATAATCACTGGTGTCGAGACTGCTATCTCACAACTCCCTGCCACATTAGCCGAGACAATAAGACAGGAAACATGCCACATTTTAAGATCTGCCAAACCACCGACAAGAAACATCTCATACGAGGAATTCAAAGCCCTCAAGGCACTGAGAGAAAACAACAGCATTGTGGTCCTACCAGCTGACAAGGGAAATTGCTCTGTAGTCATGAACAGTGCTGACTATAAACAAAAAATGACCACAATCTTAGATGATCCAGCTTATCTACCCAGTACAACAGACCCCACAACCTATCTTGAGAAAACTACCAGACAAAAGATCCTAAACTCTAGCATTGACAAGGAATCAATGAATTATCTTATACCAAGGGAGAAGTCTTCACGGTGTCCCAAGATATATGGTTTACCAAAGATCCACAAAGATGGAGCCCCACTACGACCAATAGTAAGCTCCATTGGTTCACCGGTCCAACTTCTTGCGAAACATTTAGCAAAATGTTTACAACCATACGCAGAAGATTGTGATTCCTATGTCCGCAATGCTGAACACTTCATAGACATACTGAAAAATCACCAACTCCAGCCCGGCCACCTCCTTGTGAGCTTTGACATTGTATCTTTATTCACAAAAGTACCGGTCCCTGAGGCCTTAAATATGATAAGATCAAAATTAAAACCAGAAAGTATGTATCAGATCTGGCAGAACATTGTTTAAAGAATACATACTTTAGGTACGATGGTCAAATATACAAACAAGTCCAAGGAGCACCAATGGGTTCACCTCTATCCCCAGTAATAGCCAACATATTTCTTACAGATTTTGAGGAAAAGGCAATCTCATCAGCCACACTTAAACCTACACTCTGGTTAAGATATGTTGACGACACATTTGTAATCTGGCCCCACGGCAGACCAGAGCTGGACAAATTCCTTAACCATCTTAACTCCCAACACGACCAAATTAAATTCACAATGGAGATAGAAAAGCATCAACAACTTCCTTTCTTGGATGTCTTGGTACAGAAGAAACCTGACGGCACTTTGAGCCACACTGTGTACCGGAAACCAACACACACAGACAGATATCTGAACGCTTCTTCGCACCATCATCCCAAACAACTAGCATCTGTAGTCAACACTCTTACCACCCGATCCAAAAGACTAGCCGACCAGCTTAACTTACCGAAAGAATTGAGGAACTTACGAGAAGCTCTTTCTTCAAATGGATATCCAAACAGCTTAATATCCAGAGCTTTCCGTCGTACAGAGAACAGTAGCCAAAGAACTGAAGAACGCCAGAAACCCGTTAGCACAGCATACCTACCATATGTTCATGGATCAACTGACAAAATCGCCAGAATACTTAAAAGACACAACATCGACACCATTTTCAAACCTAACCAGAAAATATCCTCCATGCTACGCAGCGTTAAAGACACCATCCCGTTAGAATCCCATGGAATTTACGAAATACCTTGCGGAACATGTGAACGGACCTACATTGGACGTACCAATAGAAAAATATCTGCTAGGATTCAAGAACATGTAGTTTCAATCAGACACAGAGATAAAGTTTCATCGGCACTTGTCCAACACACAAACACTGGTCACTGGATGGACTTTAGAAATTCAAGGACTGTTGCACAGATTAGCCACGAAATGTCACGAGTGTACAGAGAAGCCATAGAGATAGAAAAACGAGACTACTGCATGAACACGAGAGACGATTCCTTGAGACTGCCCCCAGCATGGCGACCGATCATATCCACCCTCAAAATGCAATCCCAGACACCCCAGACTCATGTACGACCAACAAAACAAACAAACAACCGAACCGAAGCATCGCACACAACGCGCATGACCCGAAGCCAGACAGCTATAAGTAGTCGCATCGCACGAACGAGCTCTCAGTATGCGTCGAACGGTTGACCCGTACGGACGCATATATCTCTTGAGAATGGCGAATGTTAGTTCGCCGAAACGTCGAGAATCCGGTTCTTTTCAGAGCCAACCCTCAGCATCAACGCGGAATCCCCGAGAAAACAATACAACACAGGTATCTATCCGCGAAAACCTCAAATACAACATATATAAATATATATATATATATATATATATATATATATATATATATATATATATATATATATATATATATATATATATATATATATATATAATATTATAAAGTATTGAAAAAAATATTTAACATGAGATTCGAACCTCCTTGATATGGTCAAGAATGGGCACTACACACGACTATACTTTGAAGACTGCAATGTAATCTTATTAACGAAATAAACAAAATTATAAATAGACATCATTTGGGCATATAACTTTCAGTTCATCCATTAACTTATTTTACCATTATCTTACTATATTGGCACAATAATGAGAATTGTGCCAAAATAATAACCAAGATATGATTTAAAAAAATTCGCATCTCAAAATCGTGTCCTAATTATGGAGGCTTAAGGAACCAAGGAATAATATTCTCATAAACATAGATTTTGAAGAAGTGATTAACGAATTTGCCCATCTCAAATCTAGGAGGGTACCTCTTCAATCAACATATATTTATAAGCACTAACCTGTGAATTCTAAAAGAGTTACTTTTGTGGATTATATTATCTGGATTATATTATCTATTCATTTAATGAGACTATAAAGAAATAAAACACCCTAGAACTTTGCGTATCTACTTTCTTTGCTTATTCCAACAAAATAGTGCTGTCAAGGTCATAGTGGCCCCATTATCGTAATGTGCAAAGGGCCTCCCATAGGTTAAAGACGGCCCTGGTTCTGCGCATACCCCCACTTTATTTCGAGTGCGCGCTGTTTAGTTGTCCGTATTTGAAAAACAGACGCATATTTCTTAACTTAAACTAATATTCGCGTACCTAGGCGCGTCCCTTGCCCCTCATATATCGGCGCAGTACAGCTGCATTCTCTCGCCGGACAAATATTGTCAAACTAGACTCTTTCAAAGAAAATTAACAAGCATTGATTGGTTGTAATCCAAAACTTGACGACTTAGACGACTCTAGTCTTGTCTAGCCATGCCTACTCTTGTCTAGTCTTGTCTAGTCTAGTCTCGTCTAGTCTAGCCTAGCCCAGCCTTTTTTTTGCGGAAGTGGAAACCTTTTATAGGCACCGTCTAACTCGGTAGTGTAGGACTCCTTCTCTTCCTGAGATAGTTTACCCAGTAAAACCAACTACCCCCTATTTTCCCGCCCTAAACAACTCGGCAATGCAATGTTGCATAACTTCAAGTTGTGGGCTCCTGATTTACTTGTCTGCTCCGTTTGTTTTCTTCTGCCATTCCCTCTCGTCTTTCTCCTTCTGCTGCATGATATCCTTGATGATGGCGCCGACGTCGTTCCACCTGTCCTCGCATTTCAGCACCACCTCTGTTAGCGCCCGGGGATACATTAACCCGGCCTTTAACACTCCCAGCTTCGCCCTCTGTCCTGCCCACTTATCGCAGGTGAACAGCGTATGTTCGTCCGTCTCCGGCTCCGTGTTACAGTACTGGCAGTTCTCCGCGTTCGTCTTGCCGATTCTTTTCCTTTAGCTCTGAAGACAGTCATGGCCCGTCAGCGCCATTGTCAGGTGGTAGCTCAGCTGCCCATGGTTCCTATCGAGCCAGGGCTTAACATCCGGTATCAGCTTGTAGGTCCAATTGCTCATATCCTTATCCTATCCTATCCTATCGACTTCTGCCACTTTTGTATGGTTTCCCGCCTTTCTTCTTCTTTCACCGCCCTTGCATCATTCGCCTTCTTGTCGTGCGTGCGCTCCACGATCCTGGCTCTTTCTTCTACCAGTAGCTCCAGTGGAATAAGCCTTGCCAGTACCCGCACCGCGTCGGCCCCACCATTCTGTACGCTCTGACTGTCCTAATAGCGATTTTCCTTTGAGCCCTTTTCAGGGCTTCCCTAAGCATCTTGACTTTGGTGGAGCTGGCCCACACCGGTGTCCCATACAATACGATATTGTTCGTAACGGATGCCAGTACTCTTCTCTTGTTTTCAGTCGCCCCTCCGATCATCGGGAGTATCTTCAAGAGGTTATTCACCCGGCAGTGTGCTTTAGCCTCCTCTACGTGCCTTCCGAAGGTTAGCTTCTCATCGAAAACTATTCCCAGGTATTTTAGGAACTTCTTCAGGCGAATCGTTCTTCCTCCGAGAACGAACTACACTGGGCCACTTCCTACCAATTAGCAGCACTGCTAGTTTTGTCCGGTGCTATAACCACCTGCTTTGCGTTCATCCAGTCTTGTATAGTGTCTAGGGCGGCGTTGGTTATTTCTTCGAGCAAGTCTTCTCGTCTTGCTTTGACCACTAGGGCCACTAGTTAAGACTATTTATTGTGCCAATATACTAGAAGTTAATAAATGGACTGAATTTTCTATGCCGAAATTTGTATAAAGGGTAAACCACCCAATCGTTGCCACTGTGAGTGAGCTGTGTCAATCTGAAATTAAATTACCATAAAATTTCATTTACAAGAGCTAGTAGACAAAACACATGACAGTATCAAAGAAAATACGTTAATCTTTGTTTTTATAACCGTTTTTATGTGATTGAATAGTAGTAGGTTTTTACGTAGGTTTTTACGTAGTAGTACATTTTATACTTAAATCCAAAAGACTACAGAAAATCCTATTACTGGCATATAAATTTTCAATATTGGCATCTACTCGTCTAATTATTGGCATATAGTGAAAGTACGAGATAGATACCTACCAATCATTAAAAATAAAAGAAATACCGATCTATACCTAGGGTATAATTAAAACACTGTTTTAGTAGGTAAATATCTGCTTTTAGGTATTAAAGTATTTTAGGTATTAAAGTATTTTAGGTATTAAAGTATTTAGTTATTTAAGTTTTAATAAAAATATTTAAGAAAATCAACTTTTATAATATAAACAGTTTTTCTTATTCTACTCGGTTTGGCAGTCTCACGTTATCAGTACTTATCAGTACTTTATCTATCCTTGAGATCTTTTAACTTTAGTACTTTCCTACCTACAAAATATTAATCAGTCTGAATAAGAACCTACTCAACTTAATAATCTTCCTACCTATCTTAAGTATTTTACATAGTTCGCAGTCTTACTGAAATCAATCAAAAAGTAACATTTAAGCTAATCTCTAATCATCGTTCAACATCTTCTATCACATTTTTATTTTAATACTGTTAAAATTAATATTTTGTTTGGGACTATTTTCTGTGTAATTTTCTTTATTAATTTCCCTTTTCTCTTTATAAATTTGTTCTTGTTCAATTCTACTTTATTTTTATCTTTCTTTTTTTCTTGTTTATTCTTTGGCACAATGTTAATGTTTAAATTGGAAAAATCTTTCGAAAACAACATTCTTTTTGCAGATTTCGTAGTTTCAAGTTTCTTAACTCGTTTTTTGACACATTTTGCTTATTTCTTTGGCATTTGTTCAGTTTTGGCTAATTTTTGTTGTTGTTGTTGTAATTCTTTTGACGTAATAATATAAGGTGTCTTCTTAGTTTGTCTCACTCCCTTCCCTTGAGGGGTTTTAGTTAGCACTAATATGTCATCTAGTTTTATTCCTCGTAGGTTTGTCTTCATAGGGGTAGTGAAAGTTGGATTACTTACAGTTTTCAAAACTTTGCACTATTGCCAATAAAGGGATTTCGATGAAATTATTGTTCCATATGTTGGCATATGTAATAAATAAAATGTGATAAAGATATTCAAGAAATAATCTTTGAATCTACTGCCTAGAGGTTTAATTAAGTATATCAAATTATTTCGAAAATATCAATTAGCGAATTGTTGCGATGTACTATGATTAATGAGTGAGAGCTTCATTAATCATAGTACATCGCAAAGAAAAACTTAAGAAACAAACTTAAGAAAAAACCAAAATAACTACACCATATCACCAGCACAAAATGTCAGCTTATATTTCAAAATCGCCATAATGTTTATTGGAACAGTGTTGTTAATTTTTAACAGAAAAATAATACTATTTTACTCTTTAATGCATACCAAACTTGAATAATCTATGGTTTCCTTGTTTCTTCGAACTAAACTCTAAACTGCCAATAATAATTGGCAGAGTGCCAACGATTTGGTGGTTTACCCTATCTTATGAAATTTTATACGCAAGACTTGCAACCTCTACTATGGCACACACTGATTGTTTGGCAGACACTTACTTAACTATTGGCACTTAACATTATCTATTTACTGTACAGTTTTATTTGAATATTGAAACTAGTTGTTATAAAATATGCGTGAGTAACCGAATCTGCAGCTAGTTAAAAAAGTGGATAAAACGTAGTTTTCCGGGTGGTGTTATGTTACAAAACAAGCAGCAAAATAAGGCAATAATTCTAAACTAAACCTTCGTCGGCAAGCGTATTAGGTCGTGATTTATAAACCTCAGAGCGATAGGTCGAATTTCACCCGACGGAAATCTATATTTCCAATAACTAGGCCGAAAATTCATTGTTGAGTATATTTTTTTTAAAACCATTCGCAACAAACGTTATTGTGTTACATTGTTGCGCGCTTTTTTCCTGCTTGTTTGTCGTTTGTTAGCGGAATTCGAAACCGACGGACAGATGTCGAACGTAACATTAGCCAACAACGCCGAAGATCCAACCATCCCGAAACAACTGAGCTATTATTCAGGAAGAACACGAGCACGTTGAAACTGTTGTTCGCATTATGTTTCTATTTTTCTTTATCCTCCTTATTATCCTTATGTTGTTTATTGTGTACAACTTTTCATATATTGTTTAGATTTATTTTATAGATCGAATATTTTATAATAAATTTATGTTTAATAGACACAAACACTGATTTACAAGCAATAAAAAATGAAATTCTAAACTTGTGTTTAGACTTTTTTAGACAGTGTTTTCGACAGAATTTATTCTAAAATAAAGATGAGAAACACAAAAAAATTAAAAGACTATGTCGTCCAGTTCAATTGGTATAAATATATTCAACAAGTTACCCGAAGATTTCAGGAAATAAAACATCATATTAAATATTTTTTCTATTTTGCGTCTGTAATGAACTCATAACAGCACTCATATGCGTGCGGTTATGACTCGCCGAATGCGATACAATGTTCTCGATGTATATCGGCGATTTTTTTTATTTATAAATGGCATAAAAGGGCGCAAAATAGAAAAAATACTATAAAAAAACTCGTTCCAAAAACGTGCCCATTAGAAAACTCCGTCGTTTTCCAAACTTGGACGCGTGCCGTAAAATTGCGTTCACTGAACTCGTCCTTTAATATACTTTAGAAAGAAGCTGAAGATCTTATTATTGGAAGATAGTTATTATGATATATCTGATTTTATCACCAATATGTAAATTATACATCTCAAAGACTGTTGTTGTCCTCCTAATCCTACGCGGAGCATAGGGTCTTTACAAAGACCTTCCATCTGACTCTATTCTGAGCGAGGCGTTTCACCTCGTTCCACGTTGTTCCTGCGATCTTTAATTCTGCATCTATGGTCCTCCTCCACGTGTTAGCTGGACGTCCCCTTCTGCGAGAACCCTGCGAGTTCCATTGTAAGGCTTGCCTAGTGATGTTTCCTTCGTCTCTCCTCAATACATGACCCAACCATTTCCACTTGCGGTGTTTTATTTCTTTTTGTATCTCTTGTTGGTTTGTCCATAAGTCTACATTGCGTATTGTATCTGGCCAAAAAATGCGCAGTATACTTCGTAGGCATTTGTTTATGAATACCTGAAGCTTATTTACTATTGTTGTGGAGATTTTCCATGTTTGGCACCCGTACAGCAAGACGGATTTCACATCTGAGTTGAATATTCTTAGTTTTGTTCGTGTGGAATACAGTCTGGAGGTCCAGACCGGCCTGAGCATACCAAATGCCTGTTTGGCCCTTTTTATTCGGTATGAGAAATCGGTGGTGGTGCCGCCCTCATAAGTAATTATGCTTCCCAGGTACGTGAATTCATCTACATCCTCTATTTGTTCGTCATAAATGCGGAAGGCGCGGGTATTCTTCGTGGCGGCTCTAAGCGATTTGGTTTTGCCAATGTTGTTTTTTAAACCTGCTTTGGTTGCTTCTGCAGAGTGACGGTCGAGTTTGCTCTGCATGTCGGCGTGGGTACGTGCCAAGAAACAGATATCGTCTGCGTAGTCCAGATCTTCTAGGAACGAGTTCAACGTCCATCTAATGCCCTCACTTCTTGACACTACTTTGTCCATTATTGAGTCCAACATAATGTTAAATAGTAAGGTCGATAGTACGCAGCCCTGTCTGACTCCCGAGCTGATGGTAATGTCGCTGCTCTTAGCAGTTTGGTGTTATACATAGCAGGATGCGTCTCGGTATAGTTCCTTTACTAGGTTTATTATCTTTTCCGGTACCCTCTTTTCTCCCAGCGCTTTCCAGACTGCATTATGATAGATGCTATCAAAGGCCCTGCGGAAGTCGACGAAGACCGCGTATAATGTAGACCTCCACTCCATGGACTGCTCTATGATGATCCGCATTGTGTTAATTTGATCGACACATTATCTATATGGCCGAAAACCTGCTTGTTCCTTACTAATAAATCTTAAAGACTAATAAAATTAAAGTCTATCCATCTGTAGATTTAGTTCATTTATCTTAACATCTACTTTAAGTTTATCTATCTTACATGTTTACTCTAGTATATTTATTCTTGTCCATTTACTCTTATTTATTTACACTTGTCTATTTAATTATGTGATAGTCTGGGAGGATTTAACAGAAACTTTATTGTATATGATGATTTGTTTGTTTTAAGTTTTGCAAACTCGGCAAATTGCGAAAGAAGATTAATATTTGCATAATATCTCCTTTGTTGTGTATCTTTTTATAATTCATTTATTTCTTTAATAAAATTACTGAAAATTATATTGTTCTCAGTTTTGTCTACATAATTCAAAATGTAATAAAATATTGAGAGAAAACCCTGTGGACTAGTTCAATAGTAACTTCCGTATGTTCCCATGTATTTGGTCTTGCACGATCTTGTTTCTGTAGTTTTTGGCAACAGTAATTCCCTATCTCTCTCTCTATAGCTCTTACAACCCATGGTGGTCTTGGCTGACTCAACAACTCTCCTCCATTGGACTCTGTCCATCATTAGCTCCTCCGCTTCCATGATATTCAGGGATCTAAGGTCTGATGCTATGTTGTCTCTCCACCGTAGTCGCGGTCTTCCTAGTGGTCTTCTGCCATCCTCCATCCTCCTGTCTCTTTACATGGCCGGCCCATCTCAGTCGTTCCACTTTAATCGTTCTTACAATGTCTGGTTGGTCATATAGTTCTTCTATTTCCCTGTTTTTCCTACTGGTGTACTGTTGTGTAGTTTCATCCCTTATAAGCCCGTATATACACCGTAGTATTTTTCTCTCTGCAACTCGCAGTCTGTTTTCGTTTTTTTTGTCAATGTCCAGGTTTCGCAGGCGTAAGTCATAATGGGTCTTATAATGGAGTGGTATAATCTTATTTTTGTCGTCCGAGATACATTTTTTGATTTAATTATTCTCTGCAATGCAAAACAACATCGATTGGCACTTTGTATTATGTTGTTAATTTCTTTGGTCATATCATTGTCCGACGTGATAGTGGCACCCAGATATTTAAATTCCTCGACTCTTTCAAAGTTGTATTGGTCCATCGTCACATTTTGTCCTATCCTATCCCTACGTTTAGTCCTTGACGTGGTCATGTACTTGGTTTTACTCTCGTTTATTTTTAGGCCCATATTTTCCGCTGCAGATTCTATTTTTTGAAACTCTTCTTTAACCCTTAACCACCTGCCATACGTCTCAGATGATAAAATTACTACTACTTTGGTGCTGAGAGACGTATGTCAGGTGGTTAGGTGTGAACTTTCCTGGTTGTTTCCAATGATGTCTATGTCATCCGCAAAGGCCAATATAAGACGCGGGCCCCGATTTCTAAACAGCAGTGGCTCCGTTTTTGCCTCCCTCACTACTTTCTCCAGATCTATATTAAAGAGGAATGGGGAGATGGCGTCTCCCTGTTTCAGGCCATTATTTATCGTAAAAAAGGTTGACAACTTTCCCCCGATCCGTACTGCCCTTTGGAGCCTTCCATGCTGATCTTTGTTAAGCTGACAAGTTTACTCAGAATTCTCAGTTCCATCATAGCATTCCACAGCTACACCCTCAAGACGTTGTCGTACGCTTGTTTGAAGTCGATGAAGAGTTGATGTATGACTTTATCGTACACCCAGTACTTCTCCATTAGTTAACGTATTGTGAAGATCAGGTCTCCTGTTGATCTTCTTTTTCTGAACCCACATTGGTAGTCGCCTAGCTGGTGTTCAACATAGGAAGTTATTCTTTCGAGTAGTACCAGGGACCATGTATCCCGTATATATCAGTTAGTTGGAGCATTGTAGTTTGTCGCCCTTTTTGTGTAGGGGCACGATGACACTCTCTTTCCAACTACTTGGTATTTTCTCTTCCTTCCAAATCTGGAGTATGAGGGTGTGGAAGTATTTGATAAGAGTTTCTCCTCCATATTTGAGACACCGTGCTGGTATTGTGTCCTTACCCGGCGCTTTGTTATTATTTATTCTCAAGATCGCCTTCATTTCCTCTTCAAGGGTTGGCTCCTCGACTAGTGGATCTGCGGTGTAGTATGTAACCGTACCTCTTCCTTGGTCCTGCTGCGCGTTCAGTAATTGGTCGAAGTAGCTTTTCCACGTCTCCAACACCTCGTTTTTATCTGTCACTAGTCCTCCGTTATCTGTTTTAAGAAACATGTCAGTCCTCGGTCTGAAGCCTCCTTTAATGTTCCTCACTTCTTGAAAAAAATTCCTAGTTTGGTTATTTGTTCGACTTGTTTCCAGTTCTTCTAGCATTTTTTGTTCGTGCGCTCTTTTTTTGACTCTAAATGTTCTCGGTGCTGCTGGTCTTGTTTGTCTGTATTTATCCCTAATGTGTTCATTTGGGTCTTGTAGCGCATCCATTCTAGCTATGTTTCTTGCGCTTATCTTCTCTTCACACTCCTTGTCGTACCACGAGTTCCTTCCTTTAGCCTTTCTTTTCCCCACTATCGTTTGTGTACTTGCGATTATTGACTTCTCCATGTTCGTCCATATTTTCGCAACATCCTCTTGTCTGGGTGTTGCCTCCAGTTGTGCTGTTAAACTCCTCTGGCATTCTTGTTTTTTTGTTGTCGTCTTTAAATATTTCAGAATTCCATGTAGGGGGCTTGACTGTGTTTTGGTACTTTTGGCTAGATATTCTTGCTCGCACCTTAGCTCTAACCAAAAAATGATCACTATCAGCATCAACGCCACTTACGGCTTCTTACGTTGCTTATATTGTTGCTATACCTTGCATTAACCAATATATGGTCGATTTGGTTTCTTGTTACTCCATCGTTGGATATCCAGGACTGCTTATGGATATTCTTGTGTTCGAACATTGTTGATTTTATCAATAGGTTGTTGGATGCTGCTATGTCCACTAGTCGGATTCCGTTATCGTTACAGTATTCGTGCAGGCTATGTTTGCCAACTACTGGCCTAAAGGCCTCCTCTCTTCCTACTTTAGCGTTGTAGTGTCTCAACATTATTACCATGTCTTGTTTTGGTATTCTGTATTATATAGAATTTTTACGCCCTCTTGTATATCTTCGGCTCCTATTCTAAGCATTTCGATCGTTATCTTGTCTTCCACTGGACTTTTCCGGCCTTTCATGTGTTTCAGTGCAGTTGTTATTTCCCATTTACTGATGTCTTCTGAACCTACATTTGTGATATTTTGCCTCTGCTGTTGTATGTTTTCGGTGGCAGTTTTGTATAGCGATTCGTAGAAGGCTTGTATAGCCGTGATGATTTCTTCCTTGTTGTTCACTATTGTTCCTTGTTGGTTTTCAGGCCCTATCAGAGGGGCAGTTTCCATGGGCCTCAAAATTTAAGGGGCCTCACTTTCCAAGATTCCAACCGAACTAACCAACTTCCAACTGAATTATAACCGAATTTGCTTATGCTAAAGCGCGAAAAGCATTTGTTAAGTAAATTTACTTATTCAATAAATATTTAATACCACAACAAAAACTATAATTTTTTGTTCCCCTAAGTTTTTACTTTTCAACGGATGTAGGACCTTCTTCTTCTTTCATGTGCCTTGTCCGGTCTCCCTGACGTTGGCGATCACCATGGCAAAAGCTGTACGGTCCTCCTCCAAGCGAAAGAGTTCACCAGCCCTTCTTTTGCCGGTCCAGTCCCGTATATTTCTGAGCCACGACTGTCGCTTTCTTCCAACTCCACGGCGCCCCTCAATCTTGCCCTTTAGTATGAGCTGTAATAGACGATATTTATCACCTCTCAAAATATGTCCAAGATATGATGTCTTTAGGCATTTTACGGTCGTCAAACGTTGCCTTTCGATGTTTGCTCTTCGTAGTACATTCTCGTTTGTAACATGTTGTGTCCACGGAATACGAAGCATTCTTCTGTGAAGCCACATTTCGAATGCCTCCATTCATTGCCTCGTTTCATCCATTTCTGCTTGGCTTCTTTGATCTCTCATCTTATGACCTTTTGTGTTTTTTTATATTTGTCGGGTCTGTTCTTTTTCAGTCTTCGCTGCTCCATAAGGGTTAGAATGTGATCTGTCATCCACTTGTTTTTGGGTTTAAAAGTTACGCGGAGGATAATGTAGGACCACCAAATATCAATTGCCCCGGGCCTCGCATTTTCTCTGAGAGGCTCTGTTGGTTTTGTATCGCTGTTATTCTAGCTTTGCCTCTGGACATATTTGATCTTAACACCTATGTTTGTGCTATCCTCAATGGTGCTTTGTATGAGTTTGTATTGTACGTCCTTACGTCGTTTCGGGTCTCTTTTTTAATAACCTGCTTAGTTCAAAGTATTCTGTGCTATCGCGATTTGTTTGTCTTCTTTGTTCCATCAACGTTTTTGTATTTGCACTGATTTTTCCGTTCTTGTTTTTGTTTTGCACATACTTTTAGTTGCTACTTGGAGACTGCTAGCGATTTTTGTGCTGAGCTCGTCCTTCCAATTGTTTTAGTGCTTCTGTATTGTGTAGTTTTGTTTTTTGTCTGACCCCGTTGCACCTTGTAGTGGAAGGGACAAGATTAACTAGTTCAAAGAGTCTTTTCAAGGTTCAAACGAAGGGTCTTCAAATGCACGAGGAGTTACAAGGTACGAAAAGAATTCTAAAAGGAACGATTTTGCCCATCACAGTTAAATCCAGCGGTTAAAAAAAGTATTTTTTGGAATTCGTCTATGTTATGGGTTAGTTGGGGTGTAATGTTAGTTCGCCTCCCCGTGGTGCACCCTGGATAGCGTTTTGCTTCATAAAACGTGAACTAAATGAACTAACAACAGCTGGCAACCAGATAATCCTATGGCTCTCCTTGTAATGATCATCGCTTGAGAACTACAGACCAGTAAGACCAGAGACAAATATCTAAATATAAATTTCTGACACATTCAAGAATGCCCACTGAGGTCCTACCAAGGACACCTTATGAGTTTCTGAACGCAAACAACCATGCAATCGACTATATCCTGTCATATTTTATTTGTATTTTTGTCAATATTGTGATGAGCCATACGCTAAATAAATAAATTAAATGGGTTAGTTCTATTTCAGTTGGGATCTTTGGTGTGTGATATAGTTTATTTCTTTCTATTTTTGTGTTCAAGACTATAGTAGCACGAATAAGTCGATGGTAGCTGCTTGTGTCGAAACGATTTATTATTGATACATTTTGGCAGATGCTCTCTGATAGTTTGTTATTATATACTCAATTTCGTTTTGGAACTGCCCAGCTAGGTATAACACTAGTTAGAAAACTCCCTATGGAACAGGCACGCTAAGGATGGTGAGGATGGATGGCTGAATGGTAAGGAAGGCGCCATACACACAACGGTCCACAGGAGAAGTCTACCTGTGCAGGCACGCAGAGGATGGTGAGGATGGATGGCTAAATGGTAAGGAAGGCGCCATACACACAACGGTCCACAGGCGAGGTCTACCTGTGCAGGCACGCTGAGGATGGTGAGGATGGATGGCTGAATGGTAAGGAAGGCGCCATATACACAACGGTCCACAGGAGAGGTCACCTGTGCAGGTTTGCCTGCGCAGCAAGACCAGAGCGTGTGTGGGAATTGACCTGCGCAGTTTTGTAAACCTGCGCAGGCGACCGGACCAAGATCGAAAATCAATTCTTTCGACAATCGACCTGTTGAGGTCACGTCAGTTGTTTCTAGTGTGTTTTGGAATGTAGTGGTTTCGAATGCATTGGTATATAAGAGGCATTGAGAGCAAAAGCGGACTAACCCCAACACATATAAAACTGAGTTATTTGGCATGCAAAATAATTGGATTATAAAACATGTTTTTTCTTTGAAACGCTTTTGCATTTGTTCATATTATGTAGCTTCTGATTCTATGCAAGATGTCTATTATTGGAAACTAGTTACCCCAATATTTATTGAAAAACATGATTTTGATGTGGGTTAGTTCACTTCTGAATTGGCTTGTTTTAAATTTTTATGGGATAGTCCGTTAACAAATTCATTTAAATGCTAGAGTACGACTTATTAAAACCAAAACTTATTACAAAACTTTATTACACATCTTCTTCACTACAAAAATCAAGCAGGGGTACTTCATTTACATCATTGTTGGTGGTTGCATGTTGGATGTTGGTTGGAGGTTGGATAAATAGGTGGAATATATTCCAACAAACTAAGGTCTTTCTATTTTAACAGATTTATGCAGCGCCCATTGGGATAAAGTACATCTATTTTTGAGATCAGTTTGGAGTGTCTTTTGCCGGTATCAACTTTATTAAACAGCACGTCAATATTGTTTGAATATTTGAAATAGATTGTAAGCGGCTCTTTTCTCACAAAACGCAACCATTGAATCTATAACCACTCCACTTTTGATTGGTCCTCAACAGATTTTTGATTTGTTATATTCCTCTCAAGCAAATCTAGTGTTTAGCCTTTTGGAATACTGATTTTACGAATATGTTGGAGATTTATTAACAACTTTGATCATTGTAAATAAAAATGATGACTGTAAGTCATAATGTCCTAGCTTATAAAACACGTTAAATATTTGAATTTGTCGCTCTTCAATCTTCGAATAACACTTGTTACTGCAACGGTATCTACCTGTTTTTGGTTGTTTTGAAGTACAAGATTACCCTTCGAATTTACATATTCTTCACCATGTGCATGCTTTTGTTTTCTCTGATACCGCATCCAAACCTGTTCGTTCCTAACAGTTTGATTCTTGATTCCCGAAAATTATCTGGCTGCTCACCAGATTGAATTATAATTCAAAAATATTACCCTGCATTTCCTCTCCCACTCTCCCAAAACTTCAACTTATTTTCACAATGGCAAACACATTAACCTATCTATCTATACATTCCATCACATATTTGTATCTGGACTGAGCAAAAACGGACCAACCAACTTTAGTCCACTATTGCACACAGACAATATAAAAAACATTCAATGCAACAACTCGTTTTATTGTGCCATCTAATTTTGATTAGGAAAATGTGGGTTAATTCACTTTTGCTCGATTCAGAAAGTAAAATAAAGTATAATAATGCAAAAACGCAAAATCAGAAAAATTGTGGCTTAGTCCGCTTTTGCGCTCAATGCCTCATAAATTGTTGGACTTACAATTAGATATGATATTGAATATTCTTATATTGATTATGCATTTCCCAGATTTTTCACTGTCATGGCAAAAATAAGTGAAGACCGTTCCGGTATACCGGAACGTCCCCATACACGCTACGGACGTGCGGTTGACCTGCGCAGGCAAACCTGTACAGGTAACCTCTCCGGTAGACCGTAGCGTACTTTAGGAAAATGGCATAGTTTAGGTTAATTTTTTAGCCAAACGCGCTCTAATGGTGTGCAGAAATCTTGCAAGGAAAACGTGGGGTTGAAACCCCATAACCCTGCGATGGATATTCACCATGATAGTGATACCTGCAATCACATACAGGGCAGTTGCGTGGGGAAGTAGAACCAATCTGGAGAAGCAGCTTGAGAAAATTTAAAGACTGGTATGTGTCTGCATCACGGGGGCGATGGGCTCATACCCGACTAGTATTCTGTGCTATCACGATTTGTTTGTATTCTTTGTTCCATCAAGGTTTTTGTATTTGCACTGATTTTTCCGCTGCCTTGTTTTTGCGCATACTTTTAGTTGCTAGTCTCCAAGACTGCTAGTGATTTTTGTGTTGAGCTCGTCGAGTTCCAATTGTTTTAAAGCTTCTGTATCGTGTAGTTTTGTTTTAAGTATTTTTTTGGAATTCGTCTATGTTATGTGTTAGTTCTTTTGCAGTTAGGATCTTTGGTCTGCGAATTTTATTTCTTTCTATTTTTGTGTTCAAGACTATAGTAGCACGAATAAGTCGATGGTCGCTAGCTGTGTCGAAAGGATTTATTACAGATACATTTTGGCAAAGCCTCCGATAGTTTGTTATTATACAGGGAGGGCCATTTAACGTGATCACCCCAAATATCTCTGTTGCCTTTAGAGTGACGGAAAAAATGTCGAAAGGGAATTTTATTGATTTCGAAGGACTGACACAGTGGTTAAAAATAGTTTTTGGTCAAGGTCATACTTTATGCGTCCTCAAAGCCATCAATAGTTTTTCAAATGGGAACATGATATTTTTTATCAAGAAATTGTAGCCACTATTCACACGAATCCACCGATTCATAATTTCATGAACGTTTCTTTTTGCGTGCATTAACACTGCCCCTTTCACGGAATAAATGAATAATTCGATCGAAACATCGACAGAAAGATGATTTCTGTCAGGATAACGTTGTGCATGAGGGGTATGGGGTTGTGTTGCAGAGGTAGCACTTTTTATCAAGGACGGTCGAGCTCATAGACATGGTCGGTGAGCGGTCGGCGATAACTGGTCCTCACAAGACACCCAATTCTCACTTATGACTCCACGTGCCACACCCCGGGCAACTGCATCGACCTGCAGGCTAAACTAAGTGAGGATAGCCAGATATGATGAATACCTCGCAGCGTCTGATCCAGAATGGGTGGCTGCAAACAGCGTCTGTTCTCCAGGTTAGGAGCGGCTGATACAAAAACTCACCAAGACGCCCGACAAGCGTGGTGTTTTAATTGCCAAAACCTTTCAACAAAATATGTCGACTTCAAAACGAAATAAAGTACCCCAGGTAGGTAGAGGTACCTCACAATCCCAAACCGATATCTCGGTCAGCCTCGCGGATTCCGGGGGAGGCAAAAGAACGGCATCCATAAAGAAAAAACAAAATTATTATGGACCTAGCAAAGCTAAAACGAACTGCTTATTAAACATCGCAACTTACAACACAAGATCAATCAGAACAAAGGAACGTCTGGTTGAATTAGAGTACGTATTGGAGAAAATAAACTGGGACATTGTAGGCTTAGCCGAACAAGGATAAGAGGAGAACAAAGCCTCCATTTGGATTCAGGACATACTATGTTCTATAGAGGGAATGATGATGATAGTAATGGAGGAGTTGGAATATTATAATAAACCTAAAAATCCTGAAAACTATCTGACAGAGTAATATGTCGTAATCAATATAAATAAAAATATAACGCTAAAATATATACAAGCTTATGTCCCAACTTCTTCAAATGATGATGACGAGGTGAAAACGATATACGAAGACATAGCGAGAGCAATAAGAGAGAACCCAGCGACGCACACTGTTCTGGGAGGAGACTTTAATGCAAAAATAGGCAAGGGAGCAGAACCAACGGAAACACACATAGGACAGTTCGGACTCGGCACCAGAAATGAAAGGGGAAAATGTTAGCAAACTTTCTAGAAAGAGAAAGACTTTATCTGATGAACACTTTCTTCCAAAAGAGAGAGAAACGCAAATGGACATGGAATAGCTAAGATGGACAAACCAAAAATGAGATTGACTTTATAATCTCCCGCCATAAACACATAATCCAAAACATATTTAAACATAAATTGGAAGTAGATCAGAGAGCCATGGAAACACGAATGGGGGTTCCTGGGGTTGCAATTGGATCCAACATTGAGGGCACAGATTCTAGGAATTTCCCTGAGAGACCACAAAACAAATTCATGGATAAGGGAAAAAACCAAAGTCTTCGACATAATAAAAAGAATTGGTTCCCTAAAATGGCAATGGGCAGGACACGTGGCCAGAAAACTGGAGCTGGTATATCACCAGATGGAGACCTTGGGAAGAGAGGAGGAGTGTTGCAAGACCCCAGCAAAGATGGTATGACGAGATAAAGAAGGTCGCAGCCTTAAATTGGTATCGAGTTGCGCAAAACCGAAGCCAATGGTCAAATTTGAAAGAGGCCTATATCCAAGGGATAGAAAACGGCTAAAAAAAAAAAATACATTGTGCATAAAGTTCCTGCGCTCGCACAGAGTTCCTACCGATGTCACCATGAATCAGAATCATATCCACTTTCTCTGCTTGATTGTTCAATACCATTTTCGATACACTTGTCAAATTATTTCAAGGTCATAATATCATAAGTGACTGTATTCGTCTGAATAGTGGCTACAATGTCTTGATACAAAAATAACATGTTCCCATTTGAAAAACCATTGTTGACCTTGAGGACGCATAAACTGTGTCCTTGACAATAGAGAATTTTAAATCACCATGTCACCCCTTCTAAATCAATAAAATTCCCTTTTGACATTTTTTTCGTCACTCTAAAGGCAACGGAGATATTTGGGGGGTCATGTTAAATGGCCCACCCTGTATAATCAATTTCGTTTTTGACCTGCCCAGTCCAGCAGAGCAGGGTATAACACTAGCTAGCAAACTCCTATGGAAGAGTCACGCTGAGGAAATGGTACTAAAAGCCAAACGCGCTCTAATGGTGTGCAGAAATCTTACAAGGAAAACGTGGGGTTGTAACCCTAAAACCCTGCGATGGATGGTACCATGATAGTTATACCTGCAATCACATACGGGGCAGTTGCGCGGGGAAATAGAACCAAGCTGGAGAAGCAGCTTGATAAGATTGAACGACTGGTGATTGAAAAAAGCTTGAGAGGATTAAAAGACTGTGTCTGCATGACGGGGGCGATGGGCTCATGCCCGACAGCAACAAACGTACTGCTGCCGAGTCTGACCCCGTTGCACCTAGTAGTGGAAGGGACCAGATTAACTTGTTCAAAGGGTCTTTTCAAGGTTCAAAGAACCAGTCTTTAAATTCATGAGGAGTTACGAAATTAAGGTACGAAATGGACCGGTCTTGGACCGATTCTAAAAGGAACGATTTTGCCCAGCACAGTTAAATCCAGCGATTAAAAAGACATAGCTTTATGATAACATTTATTTATTTGTTGGTAAAGGGACAATCCTGATCTCCTTGTCCCCGTCACCGTCCAATTTGACCCCCAATTCGTTCAACGTTGCCGAATCTATGACACCCTGTTTGTTCATAGCCGCAATCACCCCCTGATTTAAATCGTTTTTCTCGCACAAATTCCTCAAGGCAAATATTACACACTGAATTATGACTGCATAGAACAATTAAGGAAAACTAAAATCAATTCATCTAGACTAGTCTTTTGTCTTGACTTATCTGCCTAGTCTTGTCTGTCCATTCTTATATGTCCAATCTTGTCTTTTTTAATTGTGATTTGGGGGGAACCTCTCACTAAATACCCTTTTCCAAATGGCTTTTAGTTTCGTATATTTTGCCACCCTGATATCGCATATTTCGATTTCCTTTGGGGTGCGCACCCCTTTAGCCTCTAAAAGGCCGATTCTCATATACGCGACATCGCCTGTCAAATAACGATTACATTGTTTTAAATGTCGCCCATTTGGGCAACGTGCCCATTTAAAACAATGAAATCATTATTTGACAGGCGATGTCGCACGACATCGCGTAGCTGAGTGTCACGCATATGAGAATCGACCTTTAGAAAAGCGATCGACAAAGCACAGATAGCGCTAATAATTGCCAATGTTCGAAATGGGCTGGGCACTTAAAGAAGTGTGCACCCCGGACGGTTAGTACCGCCCTTGTTGAAAATGCCTCTGCCTCGGCGGGTAATCGAACCCTGGTCTCCCACTTATCAGGCTCACATATATTTCCAACTACTCTACTGAGGAGCACAATCTTGTCCGTCCAATCTTGTCTATTCAATCTTGTCTCTTCCATCTTGCCTGTCCAATCTTGTCTGTTCTATCATCTATGTCTAGTCTAATGTATCTAATTTGAAGTCTTGTCAAATGTATCTAATTTTAAGTCTAGTCCTGTTAATGATAATCTAGTTTAATAATTAAAGGATACAAGGATTTCTTGCATCGATGTTACAACAATCCAACAATAACGGAATACAATCCAATTCCCTTAGCTAAAAACAAATCCTTATGAATCCCGACAAATTTCCATGAAATATTCTTACTTCATCCTGATTGCATCTACTCTTCCAAGCTAGATTCCCGATAGTCCTAATCAAAGCGGCCTTAAACCCAAACCCGGGATGCTCCTCCAAATCCTCCCTGCCACCTAGTTCGGACAGTTTTTGAATGGCTGTGAAATTATTCTCGCCCTCCTTGCCCGCACTGTGGATGCTTTTCAATAAAAACACGCAATTCACTAACAGACTACGATCGTATTGAAAAAATCTCAAACTGTCCTCTTCACTGCTAAGCAACGCTATAATATCCAACAGCAAACTAACTTCGAAAGGCTCAATCTCTTTAAGATACTCAATCACTGTTTTCAAGATGCAATCAGATTTCTTTTTGAAATCTTCGATTAAGATTAAAATATACTCTTTGGACATTGTTAGGTGTTTGTTGAAGGTTTCGTGTTTGATTTCCTGCAGGATTATAAGGCGGAATTCCGTTGGGAGATTCGTGTGGTGTGTCGTTACAAAATCGTGTTTTAAAAAATGTTCTAAAAGGAACGATAAGAATTCGGAATTGTGTTTTGATTCAATTTGGGTAAGAACGTTTAAGATTAAGTCAAAACTAGGTTGGATTTCTGGGTTTTTATGCAGAATGTTGTAAGTTAATGCAGAGGAATTGTAAGTTAAATGTGGATTTAATAATAAATCTGGTAAAGTTGCAGCAAAATTGTTCCAAATGGCTTTACCGGTTTTCACGTTATTAACTGAAAGGTTTAACAAGAAGGCTAATAGCATTTTGCAACAATCAACGTCATGCGGAAGGTTTAACCGCAAGAAAAGTGTCTTGGTTTTAGTTAAAATAATTTCATTTTTGACTATTGCGTTTTGTGTATCAACATTTCCAATGGTGCAGTTTCTAAGGCAACGAAAAACCTCTCTCAGTAATTCCTTATCAAGACAATTTTGTGCCACAAAATTATCAAGTAAAAGTCCCAAAAGTCTTAAATCTTCTTGTGAGACGACAATCCTAAAAACACAACCTTTAATTGAAAGCAAGCCCCCTTGAAAGTACTTACGGAACAGGACCAGCTTCAGAAATTTCAATTTTATAAGATAATTTCAACGAATTTAACAAGTTTTCCTTGTTGGGATTTTGTAAATAAATCATAATTTCATTATTTATTTCCATGTTTGAAATAGATAGGTTATGAACAAATGTCAAATGTGTTTTACCAGACAAGTGAAACATTGAAAAGGTAAATTTTACCAAGAAAATATCCCCAGTATGAAAAGTCGCGTTTTATGAAATTAAATATCAATTTTATGTTTACATAATCAAATTCTTTATTTATTAACAGAATTATATGAAACATTCGTGCAAAGTTTCCACATTTTTGACAAATAAATGGTAATTTTAGAAACCAAATTTTCGTTAAAATCTAATACTTCGGCGGATTACTTTATTGCAGAAGTTATTCTAAATTATATTGCACAAAATGTAAGGTTTAAAGATTATTATGGTCAAGTGATCGTTGTGACGTCACAGCGAGCATTTTTGAATTTGCTGTATGCGTCTTCAGCTATGAATAAATTTGCTACGATCACGAAAATTCGCCGAAAGGTTAATTCAAAGGTCTACTTACGTTTGCGCTACAGATTTTCCCCCAATTTTTGGATTTTTCCAACATTTTTCGCAAATTTTTCAGACAGAAATGTCCAGCTCACACTTCAAAGTCGCGTCACTTGTCTACCAACTTTAACACACAAAAAAACACGCAAAACCCCTTGAATTTATTTGAATTTAAAATTAAAGTTTCAAATCAAATTTGCCGAAATACAACGAAATTTAAAACATGTCAAACGAAGATTTTACTTTCTCTGGCAACATTTTTAGAAAAACAATTCGATCAAATGTTTACGTTCACGATCGGCATGTTTAACTGGTTGCATAGTTTACGGTTTATTTCATTAATTCAATAATCAAACATAAAACTTGATTTACTAATGGAAACTTCGAAACAAAAATTCTTGTTTCAAAATTTCGAACATAAAACTACGATTTCCACCCAATTTCAAATTGAATTTCTTCAAACAAAAAAGCAAGCCCATGGTTTATAAATTTTGCTGCATTAACCTTCGAGAATACCTCGCGCTTTCACCAAAAAAGTTGGACTACTCGTGAAAGGAAGCGGCTAGCAAAATTCAATTTGTATATCTACAACCAGAAGGGAAAACACTTTCAGACACACCTTGAAATTTTCGATTCCCTTGATAAATAGGGATTTTAAGAAAATACACTATCTCGCATTTCCGGCAGATTTAATTCTGTCATAACCAGTGCCGGATTTCCGCCTAGGCCTACCCGGCCTAGGGGTCCTGCCAGCCAAGGGGCACCGGTGGCGAAACTGAAGTCAAATTCAACAATCGTGAAGAGTCTTTCTCAGACTAGATGGTGTGCTCGAGCTGACGCCTGTGGTAGTGTATGTTGCTCCTGGGATGAGATCATTACAGCTCTTCAGATTATTGCCAATGATGCAAATGAAAAACCACCTACGCGCTCTGAGGCTTCAGGTCTTCTGAAATCATTAAACTCGATGGAAACTAACGTTTTGTCACATCTCTAGAATGACATCTTGGAAAGGTTCAACAAAGTAAGCAAACCGCTTTAATCTGTTAACATCGAGCTGGGTACGATCGTTGAACTGTATCAGTCTTTAGTAAAATACCCAGATCTCTTAAGGAAATCCAGTACCTGCACCTTTGATCATTATGAGTCGAAAGTTATTGAAAATCCGGTTGAAATAACTATGCATATGACATGCAGAGGAAACGTAAGCGTAAAGTCCAGTTCGACGAAGTAAAAGGAAACGAGACCGAACTCTCTGGCAGTGACAGATTCAGAATTACCGTTTTTAGCGTCATTATAGATAATATAGCTATATTATGGATAATATATTATAGATAATAGACTAATTACAGAACGGGAGCGGATCTGCTTATGAGGAGTTAATATCTTATAAGTAAAAAGACTTTCTTACGAAACATCGTTTGGAATCTAAAGACATCCGTGAAGCAGCCATAAACCTTATAACTTTTTATCCGGGGGATTTGAATAGGACTTTGGAAAAAACGAGTGTCTGCACCTGCAAGCTCATTTGTCGTCGAATGATGAGGTTATGCAGTTATCTTCACTGAAGCTATACAAATACTTATCAGAAAAGGGCTTTTTGGACATTTATCCAAATGTACGAATTGTTCTCCGAATGCTATTGTGTTACACCAGCGCCAAACTGCGGGACCTTAGCGGGCTTAGCAGAACAGTCGTTTTCAACGCTAAAGAGAGTAAAGAATTACTTAAGATATAACATAGGAGAGAATAGACTCAATTCACTCCGGATTGACCGGATTCTCCTGTAACACCACATTTCGATAGCCTACAATTTTTTTATGTTTTCCGCCTTTAATGTCCAGGCCTCCATTCCATACAGTAGGATAGGAAAGATGTAGCACTTTAGGATCTCTAATGTAATTCTGCGGTTACAGAGAATTTTCCCTATTTTAGAAAGGGCACTACGGGCGAGTTCTATTCTGCTGTTAATTTCCTCTGCATTATCTCCTACCTATGTTCCCAGATACTTGTGAGGGGATATTCAATACCCATTCAGTAGGGAAAGATGATATGTTCTAGACTCTCCACCTCCACAGTCATGCGCATGCGCGATGACCGTTGACCCCTAACCTAACCTTGACCTTGACCCCTAACATAACCTTGACCTTGGGACTTCCGGTTTCGACTTCCGGTTTTGATTTCCGGTTTCGACTTCCGGTTTCCGGTTTCGACTTCCAGTTTCCGGTTTCGACTTCCGGCAGCTATTTTGGAACTTTCAGATGCGCGGGAAAATTCAAAAAATAGACGTGAGGCGGGGAAATTCAAAATTAGATCCTGTTGAGACAAATGAGGTGTGAAGTTGGTTGCATACATCAACGGGACTAAATACATGAGACTAGACCGACGGGGGCTAGATACATGAGACTAGACAGACGAAGCTAAATACATGAAACTAGATAGATGAGACTAAATACATGAAACTAGATAGACGAGGATAGATACATGAGACTAGATACACGGGGCTAGATACATGGGGCTAGATACATGGGGCTAGATACATGAGACTAGATAGATGGGACTAGATACATGAAACTAGATAATACTGAACTAAAATATATAAGGGATTGTTTAATTCAACTAAAATATATTTTCGATTGTTTTTTGATTACTGTTCTTACTTGTTGATTAGGTTCGACTGGATGTTTGCTAGCAATAACAACTTCCTGTTATCTTATCAGCGGTGAGCGAGTGTTAGTTTCCAAGAGAATGAAAGGTTGTAAAATAAGGAAAACTCCACATCAAATTTATGGTTTTATTAAAGTCTAATATTATTACATTTAAATTTACATCAATACATTTAAATACTTATATAAACATTCAACATTTCGTGCAATACATATAGAATAGTCGCTAATATGATTTATACATACAGTGGTTCATTTTAATTATATTTTTAAATTAATTTTCGAACTATTCCCGACAATGGGGTGTATTCAACGGCAGCTTCACACAAAATATGGCAATAGGCTCGAGTGTTTGGCTTGAATGCTTGCGTAGCTTCAAATTCAATTTTTAAATCAACAGTTGACGATTTAATAATCTCATTTTGTTTAGATACATCAAACACAAAAAGAACATGATCCTTGAATTGAATCATATCTAATATCGGCTCATTTCTGCGTTCATAGTAACTGCTTTGGAAAGTGGCATACATGTAATAAAGTTGTGCATGATCACCACTATCCATATTAAGATTTAAGTTTTCATATGGATATGAATGTGAGTTTAGGTCAATTTTCATATTTCGCAACGATGCATTATCAAATTCGGACGCGTTTTTTACGTATCGAGGCTTCTCCAGAGTTGTAGATGTTTTTACAGACCAGATATCTCTGTCGGTATTTTTTAAAGCACTTAGTTCATGCAACTCCCACCTACGAAACAATATTAATATCGGCCTATCTTCTTCGAGTGTGTCCAATACATTCAGTCGAGCTTCGTCGCTGAGTTGGATATGGGGAATTCGCCAGTAAATTTGATCAATATTGAATCTTATATTTGCATCCCATTTGTAGCAGTTCACGTCAGTTCTAGCTCGTAGTAGAATTAATTCCTGCTTTACATTAATTAACATTTTTGGATAATCCTCAGCAAAACACAATAAACATTTCAATGGAATTAGAGCATAGAACTTTCTGTTATTATCAAAGTATGTAACCTTTGTAGCATTTTCAGCCCAGCCGCAAAGGTCGAGTATATGCTGATCCCGCTTGGTATTGGAGAGTAATCCTTTCATCGTGCTTGTAATTCCTACATCTCTATTCTTATCTACTTCAACTCCATTCAATTCATAGCAAATTTCATCAAACAAAAACACATATGCGTTTTTCACAAGTTCAAAGTTGTGTGTAGTTGCAGGTGGAATGAGTTTCGGAAAATTAACGGTTCCGCTTACATAAATATAACTCTCGCTAGGATAAGTGTAAATATCCTGGTGTTGGATCCTAATACGAATCTCATCATTGTTTCTATAATTTTGAGCTATAGGATAATACGTGTGAAATTCAGTCTTTGTAATAGTATCCTCATAGTCAACTTTGGAGAATATATCTATTTTATCCATACTGTCGCTTTAACTTATATCCTAGAGATAATAGTTTATTTTTTAATATAGGTGTTAACTCTTTGAGATGTAAATGTCGAGTGGTAGAATTATATGGGATCCTTTGTTCAATGGCGGTTTTGGGCGTGAGCCCGTCCTTCCGCCGTCGTGGGTTTTGTTTTTCTGTTGTTGTTTTGGTATTTCTGTTGTTGTCGTCTGTTTTTGTTTGTCCTTTGGTTTTTTTTTTTCACTTCAGTGGACTAAGTTCGGTTCTGGTTCGCTTCGGGTGGGTCCTGTTTTCTTGGTGTGGTTGTCGACTTCCTTGGTTGGTTCTTGCTCTTCTTGGGTTTGGCTTTTTTCTTGATGTTTTCTCGTTGGATGGTTTCCTCTTCTTCTTGGTCAGGTTTGTGCGTCAGGGCGGTTTCGGTGGGGCTGTAGGTTTCTGTTGCTCTCTTGGTGGCTTCGGTTGCTCTTTTGGGGGCTTCGGTTCTTCTCTTGGTGGCGGCTTCGGTTCTTCTCTTGGGGGCGGCATCGGTGGTTGTACTTTTGGGGGCGGCATCGGTGGTTTTTCTTGGGGCGGCTTCGGTTGATTTCTCGGCGTCGGCATCATTTCTTTTCCAGGGCGACGTCAGTTGTCTCTCCGGGGGCGGCTACGGTTGTCTTTTCGGCGGCGGTTACGGTGGTCCTTTCGGCGGCGGTTTCAGTGGGTTTTTCGGCGGCTGTTTCGGTGGGTTTTTCGGGGGCGGTTAAGGTGGGATTTTCGGCGGCGGTCACGGTGGTCTTTTCGGCGGCGGTCATGGTGATCTTTTCCGCGGCGGTTTTTGTGGGTTTTTCGGCGGCGGTTTCGGTGGGCTTTCTCCTTTGTATGATGTAGGTTAACATTTCTTCGATGATGCTGTCCTCCAGGGTGTCCAGGTAGGCTGTGTCAAGGTACATTTCTGCGGCTGCTTCGTTGGGGGTTGTCGTTATAAAGGTGGTCATCTTGCGGCTGCGGCGGTCGCTGGACTGGGTAGAATTGTCCGAAACAGCCGCTTTTATACGATTTCCGTGAAAATTAATTCCCATCTCTCTCCCTCTCTCTCTCGCTCTCTCTCTCGCTCTCTCGCTCTCTCTCTCTCACTTAATACTCTAATCGGTTATGTGTAGCATGTGGTTACGTAGACCTCACACCCTGTTTATCGTGGGGTCACATAGACCTCACACCCTGTTTAGCGTGGGGTCACATAGACCTCACACCCTGTTTAGCGTGGGGTCACATAGACCTCACACCCTGTTTAGCGTGGGGTTACATAGACCTCACATCCTGTTTAGCGTGGGGTCACATAGACCTCACACCCTGTTTAGCGTGGGGTCACATAGACCTCACACCCTGTTTAGCGTGGGGTCACATTGACCTCACACCCTGTTTAGCGTGGGGTTACATAGACCTCAAACCCTGTTTAGCGTGGGGTCACATAGACCTCACACCCTGTTTAGCGTGGGGTCACATAGACCTCACACCCTGTTTAGCGTGGGGTCACATAGACCTCACACCCTGTTTAGCGTGGGGTTACATAGACCTCACACCCTGTTTAGCGTGGGGTTACATAGACCTCACACCCTGTTTAGCGTGGGGTCACATAGACCTCACACCCTGTTTAGCGTGGGGTCACATAGACCTCACACCCTGTTTAGCGTGGGGTTACATAGACCTCACACCCTGTTTAGCGTGGGGTCACATATACCTCACACCCTGTTTAGCGTGGGGTCACATAGACCTCACAACCTGTTTAGCGTGGGGTCACATTGACCTCACACCCTGTTTAGCGTGTGGTTACATAGACCTCACACCCTGTTTAGCGTGGGGTCACATAGAGCTCACGCCTTGTTTAGCGTGGGGTTACATAGACCTCACACCCTCATTGATGCAAAGAACTCTGCACGATATAAATAGGGTTGGATAGCATTTATAATTTAGTGTTAACGCTGGTGTTTTACAATCAAGATGGGGATTGTATTTGGTGAGAAGCGTGCCCGTAATAAAACCATCTATTGGACTCCACTTAGAATATCTACTAGTTTATCACCATCATATAAGACGCTTCCTAGACGTCAAAAGAATAAAGTTGAGAGTTTGAATGGTGACTATGATAATAATAGAGAAAAATATGCACATATTGCTGATTCAATAAACCAATCAGCTGTTTGTTCATCCAACGCTAAAGATAGTGAACATTCCCTCGAGAAAACGGATGTAAAAAGATGGTGTGTTTGGTTGTTATAAAGAAAACCGAATGATATTTGGAAGACAAAAGGCCTCAAGTAAAACTAGTTGTGTAAAGTTTCGCTGTAATATGTGTGCCAGTCATTATTGCTTAAGCTCCTTCTTCCGAACGCATAACATATACAAAGCATGACCACTATTTGTATTTAAATGTATTGATGTAAATTTAATTGTATTATTATTAGAATTTAATAAAACCATAAATTTGATGTGGAGTTTTCTTTATTTTACAACCTTATCCATCTCCCCATCTATCTAGTCTCATATACCTAGCCCCATGTATCTAGCCCCATGTATCTAGCCCCATGTATCTAGCCCCGTCTATCTAGTCTCATGCATTTAGTCCCGTCTATGTAGTCTCATTTATTTAGTCCCATGGATCTAGCCCCGTCGGTCTAGTCTCATGTATTTAGTCCCGTTGATGTATGCAACCAACTTCACACGTCATTTGTCTCAACAGGATCTAATTTTGAATTTCCCCGCCTCGCGTCTATTTTTTTAATTTTCCCGCGCATCTGGAAGTTCCGAAAATGGCTGCCGGAAGTCGAAACCGGAAACCGGAAGTCGAAACCGGAAACCGTAAGTCGAAACCGGAAACCGGAAGTTCAAAGGTCAAGGTTAGGTTAGGGGTCAAGGTTAGGTTAGGGGTCAAAGGTCATCGCGCATGCGCATGACTGTGGAGGTGGAGGGTCTAGAACATATCATCTTTCCCTACTCCATTCTATAGTTTCGTTGTTAATGACTTCTGTCTCAGTCTTTTTACCCTCTGGAGGGTGTAGTGATACTATTTTCGGTATGTGTTTGAATTTGTTGTTTCCATGTGTTTCTATCTTGTGCTAGATGTATTGAGCCTCGTGCATTGAGTGTCCCATCATTTCTTTTAATCCGTCGGTCCATCTCATTGGAGACCGTCCTCTAGGTCTTTTTCGCTCGACCACGAGGTTTTCTATCTCACCTGGTGTTCTAGCTATGTGGCCAAAGTAACTAAGATATGCACTATTGATTTGGTTTAGAAGCGCTTTTTGATTTTTGGTTCTTGTAGAACAGAGGCGTTTGTTCTGAGTTCCACGCATGACACTCTAATCTGTTAATGACTATAGGTGGTCTATTATGATTTATGCTTGGGTACTTTTTAGTAGCCATAGCTTTTGACTTATTTGTGTTTATGTCCAGTCCGTACCTTTAACAGTGGGTGTTTACTGAATCGACTAGGCGCTTTAGGTCTTCTGTGTAGTCAGTTATAATGTTAGTATCATCTGCATATCATGTGTTGTTAATTGTGTCCCCATTTATGACGAAACGTTCCATCTTTTCTGACAATGACTCTTCGAAGATACATTATATACGTTGAATAAGAGAGGCGACAGTATACATCCCTTTCTTAGCTCACGGCATTTTTTAACCTCTTCGCTTAGGCCTTTTCAGACTTTTACTTTAGCTGCTTGGTTGCAGAGGTTAGAGATTATTCTTATACCTCTACTATCCATGTTTTTTTCTCTTTAGTATTTCTAGCAGTTTGCTATGTTGGACCCTGTCAAAAGCTTTCTGGTATTCGACAGGGCCGTTCTTATTAAATTTTACGTTCTGGGCCTTAAACCAACTAGCGTCCAAGAGCCTAGGTATTGAACGGGCATATCATTTGATCGCGTTGACTTACAAGTTTGCTTTTTTCGGCCGTAGACACGAGTATTTAATATAAATTTCAATTTGAAACCTATACGCATTTCTGAGAAAAAGGGTCTTTACAAACAGACAGGCAGACAGACGGACAACAAAATGATCCTACAAGGGTTTCGTTTTCCTTATGAGGTAAGGAAACCCTAAAAACTGAATTAAAGTCATAAAAAATGCAATCTGCAGTTCTACACGAGTTTTAATTATAGAAATATCTTCTGTTCACAGCTTGGTATTTTTTATTCGTATGTTGTATAGACATCGGGCACTTACAATGCGAATTTAGCAAGCGGTCTTACTCGGGGTGTGCATTCATCCCTTTTCGAATTTATTAATTGAGATAAAGAAATTTAAGCATATTTAAAAATTCCTCATCTTTACATTCGTGGCGCCCCTTAAGTTACGGCGCTCCTGGGCTGTAGCCCAAACAGCCCATAGGGTTAGTATGACCTGGAAGTCGATGTAGCAGATATACATTCCGTGGTTCATGTCTATACATCTTTGTCGCAACACATTGAATCCAAAGATTGCTTCTCTGGTTCCCATACCTTGCCTAAATCCTATCTGCCTGTCGCTAATGTCTTCTTCTATTTTTTTGTATATACCTTTAGGAAGATCTTCAAGGTGTGGCTCATCAGGGCAATAATCCTGTGGTCTGAACATTCTATATCTCCGTTCTTTTTTTGTAGTGTCACGAATTTTGAGGTTAGCCATTCTTATGAAATAACACCCGTCTCGTATATGTTATTAAACAGATTCAGTAGAACGTCAATGGAATCTTCGTTAAAAAGTTTTATCAACTCAACTGGTATCTCGTCAGGACCAGTCGTTCTTCCGGGTTTTGAATTTTTAATTGCGTATTTCAGTTCTTCCTAGTCCGAGTTTCTTCCGAGTCTGGTTGTGTCAATGTTGTCCGATTACCGTTGGATAGTTCTTGAATATATTCGCATCATCTTGCTAATTTTTCTGTTGGTTCTATGATCAGATTGCCGTTTCTGTTTAGTGGTATATCAGTTATGTAGTTGGCGTGTTTTTGTCCTTGCACACAGTTCTTTTATCGTTTTGTGCATATTGAATAAATCATATTTGTTATCGAATTCTTCGATTTCTCGACATTTGTCTGCCAACCAAAGTCTTCTTTGGCCCTTTGTATTTTCTTTGTGATGTCGTTATTTATCCTTTTGTAGGTACGCACATCATTGCACATCATTGCAGGCGCAGACTCATCATGCCCAATATCTCTTGTGTCATCCATTCTTTGTCTCTTTTTCTTGTAGGTTTTAGTTCTTCAATCCCTACCTTTTTTAGAGTCTCCTTTATGTTCTGCCACTGTTCATCCACGGTGCTACTCTGATTGTTTTGGTTGATTCCTCTATCTTTTAGTTGTTTCATGTTGTTGTTTATGTCTCTTTTAACGTTTTCACATACAGCGCTGTCTTTCAGCTTTTTATGGTCCATGATTTCCTTGATAGTACTAGGTGTGGTTCTTTTCAATCATACATGCAACGAGGAAACTACCGGGTTAAGGTCAAATCTTATGTATCGATTGTTGATGCTCGATAGAACATCAACAATCAACAATTCTTCTTCTTCATCAAGTAGCACTACAACCATATGTGGGTCTTGGTTGCAAGCACAATTTGCCTCCAACGACTATCTAGCATTGCTTCCTGTTCATTTTCGATACCCATCTTCCGCACATATGATAGAACATTGTCTATCCATCTCATACTAGGTCTTCACGGTGGTCTTCTGCTCGTCGGTGCCTCCTGCCACGCTATTTTCAGCATTCTGTCGTCCGGTGCTCTGCACATGTGTCCTGCCTATCTCAATCTTTGTGACTTTGCTTGTCTCACAATATCTATCTGGTATAATTGTTCTTACACCGCGTTTGTTCTTATTCGATATTGCCCTGACCTCGGATCATGGGTGGGTCTATATATTTTTCTTCCAAGTATTTTTCGCTCGAACCTTCACAGGGCGTCTTCGTTTGCTTTAGTTAGGGACCACACTTCACATCCGTATGTGACTACCGGTCTTATAGTAGCATCGTACAATTTTAGTTTTGAGGGTCGCGACATTATTCTCGATTGGAACACTTCTCTTAGTGCATAATAGCATATATTACCGGTCTGTATGCGGGCCTTCATTTCTTTATTCATGTTGTTGTCTGCTGTGATGACTTCGCCGAGGTATTTGAATTCTGAGATCCGTTCGAAATTGTACGTGCCAATGGTTATGTTTTGCCCTAGTCGATCTCTTCCCTGTCTCCGGGAGTTATACATATATTTTGTTTTGTCTTCATTAATACGTAATCCTACTATGTCTGCCTCCTTTTCTATTTTTCCAAACAACTCTTTGGTTTTAATGGTTGTTTTATTGACAGAGTCTATATCATCTGCATATGCCAGTATCAGGTTTGGTCCACCAAAAACTTCAACGTCGATGTTAGCCCGTTTGATCGCTGCGTCTAAAACAATATTGGAGACAAACTATCACCCTGTTTCAGGCCGTTCTCTACCATAAAGTTTTCAGACATGTTATTCCCAACTTTAACACAGCACCGGCTGCCCTGCATGCACACTTTTGTAATATTGATTATTTTCTTTGGGATTCCACATACTGCCATGGCTGCCCTTACGTGGTCTCTTATCACACTATCATAGGCTTGTTGGAAGTCGATGAATAGTTGGTAGAGATCCATATCAAATTCCTAGTTTTTTTCGAGGATTTGGCGGATATTGAAGATTTGATCCATCGTTGACCTGCCCGGTCTAAAGCCGTACTGATAGTCACCTATCGATTCTTCCGCGTATGGTGTTGAGTTAGGTTAGGTGCGAGTTACAATTTCGTTTGCAAGCACTTTATATGCGGTGTTGATGAGATCCCTCTTAAGTTTTTGCACATCTGATAGCTTCCTTTTTTATGTAGGGGTATACTCTGCTTCCAACTGTTCGGTAATGTTTCACTGTCCCATATTAGTAAGATAAACTCATGCATCCTCTGATTGAGTGCTGGACCTCCCATTTTCGGGCATTCAGAGGGGATAGTATCAAGAGAAAGAGAGAAATATAAGAGAGAAAATAGAATGAAATAAAACGCTCGCCCTAATATTCATCAAACTTCAAAAAAGCCTTCGACACTGTCGAATTAGACTACAGATACACGGAACATCTACATAATATATACATGAATGCCACGGGAAGCGTAAAACTTAACTAAACAATAACTAAAAAATACAGAATAGGAAGAGGAATAAGACAAGGAGATACTATATCCCCCAAACTCTTCACTGCGATGCTGGAACATACATTCAAACAACTTCGCTGGCAGGATAAGGGCATAAATATGACAGCGAACACCTACATCACCTTGTTTCGCTGACGACATAGTTATAACAACCGAGAATCTGCTGGAAGAAGAAGAAATGGAGAGATGCTGGAAGACCTAAAGCAAGCGGCAGCAAAAGTAGGACTGCATATAAACTCCCAAAAAACACAGTTTATGACAAACCTGGTGGCCAGCAGAAACCAGACGACAGACGAACAAGACGAAATAGAGCAAACGCACTAATATAAATATCTCGGTCACGAAATACAAATGTGCAGAGACAACCAGACAAGTGAAGTCACTCGACGCATAGGGCTGGGATGGGCAGCTTTTGGCAAAGTGGGACACACCCTTAAAGGGAAACTGTCTGAATCGGAAAGTGTTCAACCAATGCGTGCTCCCTGTAATGACATACGGTGCGGAAACTCTTACCCTTACCCTTAATAAACAAACTTCAAGTAGCGCAAAGAGCAATGGAAAGATCGATGCTGGTAAGCACTAAAAGAGACAGAATGCCGAACATAACAATAAGAAGCGGAACAAAAGTAGCCGATACTATCGAACTTATCACAAAATCCAAGTGGAGATGGGCTGGACACGTGGCTCGAACTAAAGACAACCGATAGATAAAACGAATCCTGGAATGGAGACCCAGAGAAGACAAGAGAAGCTGAGGAAGACCACCCACCAGATGGACGGACGACGTTAAACGTGTGGCGGGAAACTGTATTAGCACCGCGCAAGACAATGGAAATATAGACAATGCATATTTGTCTCTGGGAAACACCTGGAGGAGGCCTATGTTCAGCAGAAAACGAGCAAGATGATGATGATGATTACTAGGAAGATTTCAACTAAAAAATCCCACCGAACCAGCCATCGATCCGTTAGAGGACCCTTACATTTTAATTCACCGCTCGGGTAATTTTCAGCGGATTTCCACAAATTTAGTCTCAAAAGATGCGTAAGGAAAAATAATTATTCTGCATTGTTCGGCTAAATTATTCTGCAGGAAAAACTTGCAATAACTTAGAGGAAATGGCTAAGAATGGGGAAATAGCCTATAGCTCGGGCATCTTGAGCATTTGAACGAAATTAACTGGAAAATCGTGTTCAGCACTTCCATTTGAACCGGATAAACTGAGAAAAAGGCGGCAATATTTTCCGAAAAACGCGTCTTGATCTGGAAAAAGGTGCGTTTTCGGTTTTCTACAAACCTCTCTGAAACTACAACTCCCATCAATATCATTTTCGGCACACTGAATCAATATATTAGTGTGATACATAAGACCTCTTAAATATAATTTAAAAATATTTTTCTATTTTTTGTCTGTAATATACTCATAACAGCACTCATATGCGTGCGGTTATGGCTCGCCGAGTGCGATACAAAATTCTCAATATGTATCGGCGATTTTTTTATTTAGGAATATCATAAAAGGGTGCAAAACAGAAAAAATAGTATAAAAAAATCGACCATAAGACGTTTTTCGCACTTGTCCATTAGAAAACTCCTCGCTACGCTCGTCGAAACATGGACGCGTGCTGCAAAACCGCGCTTATTGAACTCGTTCTTTAATATATTATAATCTACTGGCACAGTAAAATGAAAATATTAATAAGTAAATTATTATATGTCCTAGATGCATCCTTATGCCATTATTACAATGGTGTGTAAAAGTATTCAAATAGTGCGTAAAAGTCCAATGTAAATCAAATGGAGTTTCATTATTAAACTATTACTGTTTGTTGTTACCATGGCAACAACTCGCGTCAATAAACAAAAAAGATAGACGTAGAAAAATACTATTATGTGCACAACCAACCAAATTTATTACTATGTGAACTTGTTTTGTGAACTTTAGTAAAACCCCAAATATAAATTTAGGTTGGTAGAATACATTAACAATACACAAAAAGTTGCTGAGTCTGTCTGCCGGTTGAGAAATTTTGCGCAGTTAAATCTCTTAAATAAATTAAAAAAAGGTAATTAAGACTGTACTAACTCCTCCAAAAACCTGAAAAACCCCCATTTTAATCCCAAAGTTGAGTTATATCACAACCAATTTTAAATTTCTGCCTTGTCATTAGTTTCTAACCTAAAACCCTATTTCCATTAACTCTTTTAGATGTTTTTAACAAGAAGCGAATACGACAGAGGCGTCAACACCTTCTCTCCAGAGGGTCGCCTCTTCCAAGTTGAATATGCGATTGAAGCAATCAAATTGGGGTCCACAGCCATCGGGATCTCAACAAGCCAGGGCGTCATTTTAGCCGTGGAGAAACGCATAACTTCACCGTTAATGGAACCCACAACCATCGAGAAGATTGTCGAGGTCGACAAACACATTGGCTGTGCTGTTTCTGGCCTTATGGCAGATTCACGAACAATGATAGATAGGTAAAGACAAATACAGTTATAAATAATAGACACTTGGTGTGTTTCACAAATTGTATAATTAATTTCTGAAACTTGCACCTAGCGTCTATTATTTATTATTCAATTAAAATCAAATATGAATTTAATAATAAATGATATTAACTGGGTGTAAGTTTTACAAATTAGTTTTCTCATTTGTGAAACTTACACCTAGTGTCGTATTATTTATTATTCAATTTATGATTTGTAATTCAACGTTTTTTCAAAAACTTTAATAAAATCGGAGCACAGTTTACAATTGGAGAATTTACAATTGGAGACAGAATTAGACAATAGGTATAAGTTAAGACAAATTAGATAAATAATTTGTGAAATTTACACCTAGTGTCGTATTATTTATTATTCAATTTATGATTTGCAATTCAACGTTTTTTCAAAAACTTTAATAAAATCGGAACACAGATAATAGACACTAGGTGTAAGTTACACAAATTAGATAACTAATTCGTGAAACTTACACCTAGTGTCGTATTATTTATTATTCAATTTATGATTTGCAATTCAATGTTCTTCAAAACCTTTAATAAAGCTAGAACAGAGCCTGAATATATAAATATATTCAACCTTTTCGGAGCTCTATAATATTACTGAGTCTTTTTTAGGACTACCAAAACAAATCTCATTTGGTAGTCCTAAAAGGACTCAGTAATATTATAGAGCTCCGGAAATCTTAAAAGGAAATACAAAATGTGAAGGTACTAAGAAGCGCCAATCTGGACTCTCTGGACCAATACCTCTCAAAAATCAAAATAAGACTCCAGCCTAGAAACACTAGATTACACAGAACCTCAAAAATTGTAAGATTTGACGTCGAGCAACTCAAGAACAGTCAAGAACTAAGTCAGACACTGAACAACACAGACCTAAACAACTGGGACCAACTGAAGGAGACTCTTGTCAAGGTGGCCAATGAACTCGCCCCTCTTGCTAGAAGAAAGAAGCATCCGTGGTGGACTGAATACTGTGACAATGCAATAGCCCAAAGACAGATAGCCTGGGTGAGGAGGAATTCTAAAAATACAAAGGAAAATTGGCATAAATTTTTGGAACAAAGAAAGGTTACAGCCAAGATAATTCGAGGAACCAAACGAACCTTCACACCAAACCAACTAACCCAAATCTAAGAGAGCTTTGCTAAGAATAATTCCAGAGATTTCTTTGGAACCTTGAAGCAGGCACTTAGAAAATACGCTCCGCCGAGTCTCCACTTCAGAGACTCACAAGGCAAACTGGCTTATAACGACCAGGGCAACTGCCACCTTTTAGATCAGTACTTTCAAAATCTACTCAACTGTGACCCACCCAGTGAAGACTTCGACTATAAACAAACCACACCAAACCCGAACTCACTTCCCCCTTCATTGGAAGAAGTTGTCCGGATCATTCAACTTCTTAAAAATAATAAGGCACCTGGAAAGGACTCTATCGTTGCTGAACTGTGGAATGGTGCTGGAAACAATGCTGTGCGCAAGCTAACCGAGATCATCTGGGAAACAGAGAAATTACCACCTGATTGGAAATCTGCTGTGATCTATCCGCTTCACAAAAAGGGAGATTTTTCTGATCTAAACAACTACCGTGGAATTTCTCTCGTTCCAGTAACATACAAGATTCTCTCGAAGGCGTTACAAATAAGGGCAGAAAATCAGTTGGATAGTCAACTGTGAGAATACCAGGGGGGCTTCAGGAAGACCCGATCCTGTGTTGAACAGATCCTCAATCTTAAAACTGTACTTGCACACTCCAAGATGAGAAACTGTTAGGTGGTCGTCACTTTGCTGATTTTAGGAAGGCCTACGATTCCATTGATAGAGAAATGCTTAATAAAGTACTCCCGGAACTAGAACTAGACAACAAAACCTGCAGACTGATCCTAGAAACTTTGACTAACACCCATTCCAAGGTTAAATTTAGAGGCGAGATTTCAGAAAGCTTCGAAATAAAAACAGGAGTGAGACAAGGAGATGGACTTTCCCCACTTCTCTTCAACTGTGTCCTTGAAAAGGTTATGAGAGAATGGCGCAAGGAACTGAACAATTTGGGTGCTCATAGTGGTATCTACCTGGGATGTAAGAACGATGGACTGGTTGTAGATTGCCTGGCCTTTGCAGATCACATGGCACTGGTTGCTGATTCTCTTGAGATGGCAACAATGCAGCTAAACTGCCTCAGAAAACAGGCTGCCAAAGTGGGTCTTCAAGTGTCACTCGAGAAAACACAATTCTTCACCAACATTAGAGAAGCAAACAGAGAGATGTTACTAGAACAGGGAAACCTCAAGAGAACTGATAAATTTAAGTATCTCGGCGAATGGATTCAACCCAACTTATCAGAAAGAGCAACATTATCCAAGAGAATCAACATGTTGGAACTAGCCTATTGGCTGACTAAGAACACTTACAATAAGAAATGTCTGTCACACAACCTGAAACTTAAGCACTACACATCAGTCTTACGACCAGAAGCCCTGTATGCCATGGAGTGTCTTTCCTTGAACCGATGGGGTCTAGTAGAGAAATTTGAAATCAGAGAGAGGAGAATCCGCAGGAAGATCCTAGGCCCAGTAAAGGAAGATGGGGAATTCTGAAGACGCCATAACTCTGAGCTCTACGAACATATTGACATGTTCTCTGACTGTGCAAGGAAAAGGGGTACCTTTCTATAACCACGTTGCAAGATTGCCGCCAAACCGACTAACCAAACGTCTGTTTACCTTCTGGCAAAACAAGAAGCTTCATACCACTTGGTTTACAGAGACCGAGAAGTATATTAAAGAACTGGGAATAACAGATCTCAAAAACAGACAGTCTGTGAGACGCACCCTGAAAGAAGTCCGTGTATTTCAGGAAAAACCTCGAAGGAAAGGTACCCCCTGGACAGAAAAGAGAAAGGAGTTACACAGGCAGAAGATGTGACAATACTGGGCAAAGATCAAAGCCCAACAGTTGAACAAGTGTGGTCCAAAGTAGGCCTATTAGGAAGAAGAAGATAGAGCTCCGGAAAGATTGAATATATTTATATATTCAGGCTGTGTGAAAAACGAATACGTTCATCGAAAAACGAATCACATTCGAAACAAGACCAAAGTGACTGATATAGTGGACAGGGCATCTCAACTCAAATGGGACTATGCAGGATATATCGCCCGTATCAAAGACAATAGATGGAATGGAAAATTATTGCGTTGGAGACCATAGACAGGTAGAAGATCAAGAGGAAGACCAATCTTACAGTGGTATGATGATCTTAAGAAAGTGGCAGGACTGCACTGGATGAGAACTGCTCAAGATCGAGACCAATGGAGAAAACTAAGAGAAGCCTATGCTCAATTCTGGGCGCATGACGGCTGAAAGAGAGAAGAGAGATTCAGGCTGTGTTCCGACTTTATTAACTTTATATGATTATCTATAGTATAGTATGGTTTTAACAATATTGTAACTTACACCCTAGCGGGTAGAAAGCAGTTTTGAGTATATATATATATATATATATATATATATATATATATATTTAACAATATTAAATCATCTTCAGTTTAATTTTCCGTTGGTTTACTTATAGGGCTCGCGTAGAATGCCAGAACCATTGGTTCATTTACAACGAGAACATGACTGTCGAGTCATGTGCACAAGCTGTCTCAAACTTGGCCATTCAGTTTGGCGACTCTGACGATGATGGGTCAGCCATGTCTAGACCATTTGGTGTGGCAATTCTGTTTGCTGGTATTGACGAGAAGGGGCCACAATTATACCATATGGATCCATCTGGTAATTATTAAAAGACAAAACCTGATGCTTGGTCTTTTTATCAATTGTAGAAATTTTTAAATTGGTCTTTGACCAATTTTATTCAAACATATTTTGTGATCTAATCTATTTATCTAATTTTTTTCTAACATATTTTGTGATTTAATCTATTTATCTAATTGTCTATAGATTTAGAAATGTATTTTGTATTGTCTATTAGATATTTAGATGTATCCATTGATGTGTGATCCAGTGATTATAATGATTTTATTTTTAGGTACGTTTGTTCAGTTTGATGCGAAGGCAATTGGGTCTGGGTCTGAAGGGGCCCAACAGAGTCTGCAAGAGATGTATCATCGCAGTATGACTCTGAAGGAGGCCACCACTGCGGCTCTGACTATTTTGAAGCAGGTCATGGAGGAGAAGTTGAATTCGTCTAACGTTGAGGTCATGACTATGACTCCCAAGGACTTCTTCCACATGTTCACAAAGGAACAAGTCGAAGAGGTAAATATGAATTGTTAATGTAATTAGTTTTTCTTATAACGACAGTAATAGATGGAAAAGATTAGGAAGTGTGATGTCCAATTTTTAAGTTTTGCTTGCAAACTATACAACGTAATTATATTTAAAATTTGCAATTTACTTAGCAAACTTTTGCTAAATAAACAAAAATTGGCTTCTTCTTCTAGTGCTCCTCCTATCGGAGATTTGCTATCATCATGGCAATGCACACTTTGTTGACGGCAGCTCTGAACAGTTGGATGTTGGTACAGCCAAACCATTCTCTTAAGTTTCTGAGCCAAGACGTTCGTCTCCTGCCGATGCTCCTTTCCCCGTTTATCTTCCCTTGTATTATCAGTTGCAGAAGTTCGTACTTGGGGCCTCGCATTATATGTCCTAAGTATTGTAGTTTTCTCGTTGTTATGGTGTGAATGATTTCGCATTCCTTTTGCATTTTGTTTAGGACTTCGATGTTGGTAACCCTATCAGTCCACGAGATCCTCCACATTCTTCGGTAACACCACATTTCGAAAGCTTTCAGTTTGTCCATGTGCCATTTTTTCAGCGTCCATGCTTCCACCCCATAAAGCAACGTGGAGAAAACGTAGCATCGCAGCATTCTTATTTTAAGCTCTATGTTAATATCTCGGCTTATGAATAACTTCCTCATTTTCGTAAAGGAAGATCTTGCTACCTCAATTCTCGATCTAATTTCTCTTGTTATGTCTCCCGTTTGTTCCATCCATGCCCCTAGGTATTTATATGTCTGTACATTTTCTATTATGGTGTTTCCAATTCTTAGATTTATCTGGTTTTGGTTTTGTAAAGATTTTGTGACTAGCATTATTTTGGTTTTATTGTAGTTAATTTTCAGTCCATATTCGTTGCAACGATCATTTAATTTATTGACTAGTTGTTGCATGTCTGTTATATTGCTGGGTAATAGGACTGTGTCGTCAGCATATCTTATATTATTGATCGCTTCTCCATTTATAATAATTCCCGTCATTTCCTCTTCCATGGTTTCCGTAAAAATAGCTTCACTGTACAGGTTAAATAACATTGGCGATAAAATACATCCTTGTCTTACACCTCTGCGAATCTCTATTTCCTCCGTTAGTAGATTTTCTACCTTTATAATTGCATTTTGACCCCAGTATAAGTTGTTAATTATACTTACGTCTCTCAAGTCGATGTTTTTACTAATTAATATCTGTTGTAGTTTGTCTTGTCTTACTTTGTCAAATGCTTTTTCAAAGTCAATGTAACATGCCAGCACATCTTGGTTCATATCCAAGCAACGTTGGAATAGAACGTTGATCCCGAAAAGCGCTTCTCTTGTTCCGAGTCCCGCACGAAATCCAAACTATGTGCTGCTTATATCTTCCTCGAGTTTTTTATAGATTCTCTTATGAATTATTTTGAGAAACAATTTCAGTGTGTGGCTCATGAGCGCGATTATTCTGTATTCTGAGCATTCTTTTGCGTTCGTTTTCTTGGGAACAAGTATAAAGGTCGACGTTTGCCACTGTTTAGGGATTTCTCCTTTATCGTAGATGATGTTGAAAAGGTCTAAGAGGATATCTATTGCTTCTTCATCAAAAAGTTTGATAAGTTCTATTGGTATCTCATCGGGACCTACAGATTTTCCAGACTTTATGGAGTTTAGGGCATGTTCTAGTTCTGTTCTAAGTATTTTTAGGTTTGTGTTGTCCACTTCTATGGTAGGCTTGGGAGATCTTACATCATTAAATAGTTCCATCACATATTCCTTCCATCTCTTTAATTTAGCCTTTATATCAACTATTATATGTCCATTTGTATCTTTGAGTACATTACCAGTATTATTATATTTCTTGCATCCAGTCATTTCTTTTATCTTCTTATGCATGTGGCACCAGTCAAATCTCTTTTCCATTGCCTCTATTTCTGTACATTGTTCGGTCAGGTATTGTTCCTTAGCTCTTTTAATATCTTTTTGTATTAGTCTGTGTATTCTCTTATATTCTTCAACGTTGTTTTTGTTTTTCCTTCGTTTCTCCATGCTTTCCAAGATGTTTGTCGTTATCCATGGCTTTTTCTTTTTGCCACTCCTATTTACTAGCTGATCTTTAGTTATTGTTTCCATTCCTGTTTGGATACATCTCCACTTATCCTGTATACTGTTTTCCCTTGTTGTATTGGTGGTTCGCATATACTCGTTTACCATCCCTTGAACCCTATGATGAATTTTCGGGTCCTTGAGGAGTTTTGTGTCTATATAGTTGTTTTGATTTTTTGTTATCTTTTTCATCTTTATGTTGATTTTAGCTACTATCGGATTATGGTCGGAATTAATGTCAGCACTCCGATATGTTTTTGTAGACTTGATTGCGTTCTTATAACGGTTACTCATGAGGATGTAGTCTATCTGGTTTCTTACAATTTTTTCGGGTTTATCCGCTGGAGATTTCCACGTGTACAGTCTTCTCATTGGTAGTTTGAAGAGTGTGTTTGCTATCGTAAGGTCTTTATCTTGGCAGAATTCTATCAAACGGTCACCTCTATCATTTCTTTCTCCCAGACCGAAACCGCCAGTACATCCTACAACTTTTTCCTTGCCAACTTTTGCATTAAAATCACCCATTATGATCATTATATCAGAACTTTTGATGTCTCTAGTGATCTTTTCTAATTGCGTATAATATTCTTCTATTTCCTCATCTTCCTTATCTGCCGTTGGTGCATATGTTTGTATGATGTACATACTTCCAGTGGTTGTTTCTAGTTGGAGCATCATGACTCTGTCTGAGTATGGAGTGAAACTGACCACTGATCCTGCTATTTTCTTGTCCACGATCATTCCGACCCTATATAAGTGTTTAGAGTCGTTGTTTCCCGCATAGTAAAATGTACCATTGTTTGTTTTGCATGTTCCACTTCCCGACCATCTACTATCGCTAATCCCTGGGATGTTTATTTCTAGTCTTGTCATTATCAAAAATTGGCTAATTAAACAAATTTTTGTTATTTTAGCTCAATTTAACTAATTATTTAGCTTAGTAATACTAAATTATTTGGCTATTTATAAATTAAATTGGTGCTATTTCGTTATTTCAAGTAGATTTTTGCTGTTATATTGCATTATCAATATTATTCTTTAAACAATTTAAGCTATGTGTGTTGTTTATTTCATGAACAGTAGATTTTTACTCTTATATTCCTTTACCAATATTGTTATATAAAGAGTTAAAGCTTTATGGGTGTTGTTTATTTCATGAAATGTTTTGATTTGTTGGTGTTATTTTCAGGCGTTGGTGCATGTGGCGCCGTTGGAAAAGTCTCAAGGAGATTTAACCTCGACGACGTCTTCGAAGACCACCAAGATCGCTTAATATTTAATTTGTGTACTTTATAAATTAGGTTTGTTCAACACGACGTGTTTTCATTTTTTAATATTAAATAAGATATAATATTCAGAAGTTGTTTTAAATTATATTTCACGAAATGTGAAATTTGAAGATTGTTAGAACAGGTGATCGTTGTGACGTAACAGCGAAGATTTTTGAATTTTCTTTTAGTGTTTTCAGGTATGAATACATTTGCTAGAATCGCGAAAATTCGGCAAAATGTTAATGTAAAGGTCTACTTACGTTTACGCGACAGGTTTTCCGCCAATTTTCTGATTTTTCTAACATTTTTCGCCAAATTTTCAGACAAAAAAATGTCCAGCCACACACTTGTCTAAATCGCGTCACTTGACTACCAACTTTGACCTAAAAAAAAATCTCAAAACTATATTATATTTTTAACTATATGATATTTTGGTTTCAAATCAAATTTTCCTAATCACAACAAAATTTAAAACGCTAAGATAATACATTATCTGGCAAACATTATTTAAAAAAACACCGCTTTCATTTAAATTCACGATCGGCATGTTTAACTGGTTGCATAGTCACAATTTTAACTTATTTGATTAAATCAATAATCCAATATTAATCTTGAAAAAGACATTACTAATGAAAACTTTGAAACATTGTTTCAAAATTTCAAGCAATAAACCTCTTTAAAAACATAAGTTTCGGGTAGAAAATAAACATTTTAAATATATGTTTTTACAGTTGCCTATATACACATATAATATTTTCATGTATTTAAAAACATTTTATTACAATTTCCAACGCGGATACAAACATTTAGACAAGAAACTTAACATAGATTTTCTAAAACATTTCCCCAGAGTATATTTCAAATGCTTCGAATAAATTTTTTTGTTGTTAAGTTTGTCATAGTTTGTCCAACTTCTGAAACGACTGTGTGTCTGCTAGTCAGCGTCGCGGAAATATTTCGAGATTTTGGGGCCCAGACCGCGTCGCCAAAGCCAATACCTGTCGACAACTAACAGGTAAGTGCCCCCGATCAGTTTGATATACTTTTTACGAAGCGAGGAATTTCCGAAATTACGAAAAACTTAAATATATTTCGGCAATTTTTCTCAGTGAGAATTGTCAAAAATTGACAGATTTGCAGTCATGGCTAACTACAGTTTTTCAATTGTTTTAAAATAAACTACTTGGTCTTTCCATAGCAATAAATTTATTAAATATGAATTATTACAAAACCACAAGTCAGACAATTGAAAAATTCACTATATTTTTAACACACTTATAAGTGTGGTAAAAACATAGTGAATTTTTCAATTCAATGTAAGTATGAATTTCCACCGCGGCCCGCGCGTCAAATTTGCCGCCTAAGGCAAATACAACTTTCGCCACCCCATCCCGCCCCCTATATTAAAAAAAAAATAAAAAACAAATGATATATTTTATTTACTTAAGAAATAAAAAACAAATGTAATTCTAATAATATAGATAATAGGTATACTTTGACAAAATATATCATCATCATTGTCCAGCCGTTTGCGTCCACTGCAGGACATAAGCCTCTTCTAACTCTTTCCAGGCATCACGATGTTGTGCTTTGTTCATCCAGTTTTGTGACACCCTCTTGATGTCATCGGTCCATCGAGTTGGTGGTCTACCTCTACTTCGTTTATCGGCACGGGGTCTCCATTCCAAAAGCCGTTTAGTCCATCGGCCATCCCTAAGTCTGGCAACGTGGCCTGCCCATCTCCATTTCATGTTGGAGATGCGTGTTATAATGTCGCAGACACCCGTCCTTTCCCTGATGACCTCGTTTCGTACCCTGTCTCGTAAGGAAATGGCCCGTTCCATTGACCTCTGTGTTACCTGCAGTTTTGCTGCGGAACGCTTTGTTAGTGTTAAAGTCTCTGACCCATACGTCATTACCGGCATCACACATTGCTCGAACACTTTCCGTTTGAGACACATTGGTAGTTCGCTCTTCAAGATGTTAGTTAGTTTTCCAAACGCTGCCCATCCTAAGCCTATGCGGCGCTGTATTTCGCATGTTTGGTTTTCGCGGCCTATGCGTATCTGATGCCCCAGGTATATATAGGAAGTTACTTCTTCTATATTAGCATCATCTATTTTGATTTGATCGCTTAGCACTAGGTTGGTCATAACTTTTGTTTTTCCCATATTCATCCTAAGGCCCACTTTTTCCGTTGACTGTTTTAGGTCGTTGAGCATAGTTTTTGCATCTTTGATATTGTCGGCTATTAGGACGATGTCGTCTGCGAATCTCAGGTGGTTAAATTTTTCTCCATCCACTGTAATTCCTAGGTGTTCCCAAGATACCATTTTAAAAGCATATTCGAGAACCGTGGTAAATAGTTTTGGGGAGATAGTGTCCCCTTGGCGAATTACCCTGCCAATTTTAAATTTGTTGGTATTGTCGTGTAACCTTATACTTGCTGTTCACTTAGCTTTGTATATCGATAGTCTATTCGTGCTTGGTCTATAGCAGCTTTTATGGCGGGTAATTCAACTGTATCGAACGCCTTTTCGAAATCCATGAAAATGAGGACAAGGGGCTTATTATATCCATTACACTTTTCAATGAGAGTTTTTATAGCCTGAAGATGGTCATTTGTCCCGTATCCCGATCTAAACCCAGCCTGTTCTTTGGGTTGGTAGAAGTCTAGTTTATTTTCTAACCTTTTGGTGATTACTTTGGTGAATAATAGATGTGGTAGCAAACTTATCTGTCTGTAGTTTCCGAGTTTCCTTGTGTTTCCTTGTTCGTTGTCTTGTGTCGTGTCAAAAAGACAAAATATAACTTAATACAAAAACAATAATTTATAAATAAAACAAAAAATTTAAAATTTACTCTTCTGGCTTTCTGGTTTGCAAAATTATTAATGATGTCGTTGTAGTTTATTTTCTCTGTTATCTCATGTTCCATGGCTAATATAGATAAGTTTGTTAATCTTTGTTGGGCCATAGAAGATCGCAAATAATTTATAATTATTTCTAATTTACAAAACGAACGTTCTCCAGTGGCAAAGGTAATAGGTAAAGTCAGTAATATTCTTAAGCATACAATAATATTCAGAAAATTTTCAGATAAATTATTTATTTCTATATAATTCACTGCATCCAGCGATATCATCTTCTAAATAGTATCGCTCGTCTTCGAGCATGGTGGCAATGGTACAAACTAGGAATCATATTTGTTGTACTTGTTCTTTACATTCTTCCCTGTTTTCAGCAGCTTCTGTTCAATCGTGTACAGTTATCCACATAGCGCGATGGTGATCTTCCTCGTGGTCTCTTGTACCCCTTTATGTTTCCTTGAACTATCAATTTCTCGAGTGAGTCGTCCTTTCTTCGCATTATGTGACCGAAATATATTTTAGGATGGCCTTTGGGATACTTTTGCTCAGTCGATCGACGATGTTAAGTTCTCGTAGAATGGATTCATTAGTACGTTTTTTCGTCCATGATATCCTGAGCATGCGTCTCCAGGTTTACATTTCAAACGCATCAATTCGTCTTTTGTCAGTCATTTTTAGTGTCCAGGATTCCACAGCGTATATGATCATAGAAAATATAAGTGTCTTTATGATTTCCTTTAGAAATGCTGTGATCCTTACAAATACGTGAAAGTTTGGCAATGGTGGTTTTGCCCATAGTTATTCTTCTCCTTATTTCCTTTTCACAGCTGCCAGTTCTTGAAATTTGTGAGCCCAAATACTCCTTTACTACCTCGATTCCATCAATATGCGTAGGGCTTTGCAGACTTTCTTGGGATTGGTCTATTATCATTATTTTGGTTTTTGTTTTATTCATTTCAAGGCCCACCTCTCCGCTGATTTCTTTCACCTTCTGTAGCGGATTCTTGATCTCTTCTTCCGTACTTCCCAGCAATGTTGTATCATCTGCGTACTGTAAATTTGATATTTTGCTGCCTCCTATAGATATTACTCCATCCCAGTTGTGAGTTGCTTTGCGGACTATCCATTCTCCGTAGAGATTGAATAAAATAGGTGAAATGTTGCAACCCTGACGAACTACTTTGTATACTCTGAAGGGGTCACTGAGGCAATCTTCTATTCTGACTTGTGCTTCTGCAGATTGATATAGGTTCGCGGTGAGGCTAATAAGATGTCTAGGTACTCCCATCTCCGACATAACGGTCCATAATTTGCTCCATTTTACTTGAGCGAATGCCTTTTTGCAGTCAATAAAACAGAGGTATCCAGGTTTGTTGAACTCCCTTAGTTTTTCAATTAACTGTCTGATGTTCAAGATGCTGCTCTCGCGTGCCGAGGCAAGCGAGAGTAGCATCATTAAGTTTTCATGCCGGGACGAGTCCCGGCATGAAAACTGCTTGTTCTTGTGGGATTTGGGGGTGTATGCAGTGGTGTATTGGGTGGGGAACGTGGCGGAACGACGTTCCGGCACCTTTTTTCAGAAACGGAACGCGTTCCGGTACTTTTTTTGGTGACCATTTCTTTAATTTCAAATGAAAATTAAAATTTAAATTGTCGAATTTGCAAAAACATTTCAGAAAATATATTAATTAACAGAGAATGTATCCTGCTTTTTTTGTCTTGTTTGCTTTTCCCTTTTGAATCAAATAGACATCATGTGTTCTGTGATGGCTATTCTACATACTATACTCTGTCTCTCCAATGGCGCTACAGCCCGAAGCGAGCCCTGGCCTCCACCAAACGTTGTCTCCAGCGTTCCCTTTCCTCTGCCGCCGCCCGCCAGTTCCGCACCCCCAGCATCTCTCTCGCATCCCTTTTCACACTTTCCTCCCATCTCGCCCTTGGCCTGCCCGCTTTCCTTCTACCTTCCGGCACTCTGAGTATTTGTCTCGGCACTGCTGTTGGAGCCATCCGGCACACATGTCCCGCCCATCTTAGCCTGCTTAGTTTTATGTGGGATACCACATCTGGGCTTTTGTATAACTGATATAGTTCGAAGTTCATCCTAATTCTCCAGCCCTCTTCGATGTTAATTGCCCCATAAATTTTCCTCAAGATCTTTCGCTCAAAAATCTCCAGCATCTTTTCCGATTTCTGGGTCAGCGTCCATGCTTCGCTTCCATATGTGAGGATGGGTCGTATGATTGCTTTATATATATTACACTTCGTTTGTCTGCTAGCTAGCTTCGAGTTAAGGATGGATTTAAGAGTGAAGTATGCCTTGTTGGCTTGCATGATTCTATGTTGTACTTCCACCCCTTCGTCGTTCTGATCCGTGACGGTTGATCCCAGATACTTAAAGTTGTTGACGACTTCTACAGTGTACCCCCCATATCCAGATTATTTACTGCGTGTACTGGCGCTCCCGGTCTTACCATCATTACTTTTGTTTTATCCTTGTTTATTGACAGACCTATCTCCTTGGCTCTCTTCTCCATTTAACCGTAAGCATCTTTCATTGCCGTTAGCGATCTACCGATGATGTTTAGGTCGTCAGCATAGCCCAAAAGTTGCGTGGATTTATTGTAGATGGTACCGTTGCAATCTATCTGAGCTTTCCTTATGGCTTTTTCGAGCGCGATGTTAAATAATATGGGTGATAGACTGTCTCCTTGTCTCAGACCTGTAATGGTTTCAAACTTGTGCGATGTCGTTTTTTGGATACCGACTTGGTTACAAGTCTTTTTTAACGTACAATTTACCAATTTAATGATCTTTTGTGGTATCTCGAATTCTTCCATTGTCTTCATGAGAGTTCTTCTATCGATAGTATCATACGCTTGTTTAAAGTCTACGAAGACCTGGTATGTGCTGATGTTCATTTCCCATGTCTTTTCTAGTATTTGTCTGAGTGTAAACATTTGGTCAGTCGTCGACTTTCCTTTCCGGAAACCTGTCTGATACTGTCCTATAATGCTCTCTGCGTACGGTTGGAGTCTTCGTCCGATTATCCATGACAGCACCTTGTAGGCCGTGTTAAGAAGAGTTATACCACGATAGTTCTTGCACTCCAGTTTGTTTCCTTTCTTATAGATAGGGCATATCTTCCCCTCCCGCCATTCCTCGGGTATCTCTTCTGTCCTCCAGATTCTTCCTATCAGCTGGTGTAAAGCACAGTTCAGAGCGTCTCCTCCCATTTTGATCATTTCAGATGGTATCATGTCCGGTCCCGGTGCTTTGTGGTTCTTTAGTGCCTTTATCGCCTCGCTTATTTCTCTTTGTGATGGTTCGTTATCTTCTCTCAGATCTCTTACTTCTGGTGTGTGAATTGGGTCGTCTTCAGCTGTTTGTCCGGTTAATTCCACTCGTAGTGAGGTATTCAGGAGTTCGTTAAAATATTCCGCCCATCTACCTACCACTTTAATTTCTTCAGCCAGTAAGGTGCCCTCTTTACTGTTGATTATTGTTGCCCTGGGCTGAAATCCATTTCGCAGGTTGTACACTAGTTGGTACTGGTTGGTACACTATCTTGTAGCATTCTCTAATTTCGTGTTTCTCTTGGTGGTGTCCTATCTGTGCCACCTGGTCGTTAAAATGGGCCCGTTTCTTCTTCCGAAATAATTTGGATGCTTCCTTTCTTTGCTTATTGTATTCAGCTTGTTTGGCTCTCGTGGGTCTCTGCAAATTCTCTGCCCTAGCTTTCTGTTGTTTCTCGCGTGCTTCTTCACACTCTGCATCGTACCATTGGTTTCGTTTTTTCCTATGGACTTTCCCGAGAGCCTCCTATGCCGATTCCTTAATCCCCTTTGCAATTTCCGTCCATTGTTCTTCAATACTATGATTTTCCGTCAACACTCCTAGTTTTTCGGCGATCTTTTCTTCGTATCGTTGCCTTACCCTGGTTAAGTTCAGTTTTTCCACATCCCATTTTTCTATTCCGCTGTTTGCTGGCTTTTTCGAGTTGGCTAGCCTTTGTTTTAATTTAATCCTCACCAGGTAATGGTCCGAGTTGCAGTCTGCCCCTTTGCAGCTTCTGACGTCCTGTATGCTGGACATAAATCTTGTGTTTATTAAGACATGGTCTATTTGATTGAGTGTCCTTCCGTCTGGTGATCTCCATGTCATCTTGTGGATGTCTTTATGTGGGAATAGCGTACTGCTGATTACAAGGTTTCTAGATGCTGCTAGGTCCACTAGTCTCTGTCCATTGTCGTTAGTATTTTCGTGTAGGCTGTGTTTTCCAATCGTGGGTCTGTATACGTCTTCTTTCCCTATCTTAGCATTGAAATCCCCCAAGATCATCTTTACGTCGTTGTTGTGTGTCGAATCGAATAGCCTTTCTAGTTTTGCGTAGAAGATCTCTTTTTCGTCGTCTGTTTTCTCTTCGCTCGGTGCATGTACGTTAATTATTGTCAGATTGAAGAGCTTCATTCTTATTCGGATCATGCAGAGTCTGTCATCTACTGCTTGGAAGTCCATAATATCCTTCCCTACACTTTTCTTGAGTATGAAGCCTGTTCCTAACTTGTGCGCCTTCCCATTATTACTGCTTTTACATATCCTATATTTTCCTATATCCATGATGCCGCTATCGCTCCAGTTGGTCTCCTGTAGTGCCACTATGTCGAGTTTGTATCTCTCCATTTCGTTTGTTAAGGCTTTTAGTGCACCTATCTGGTAGAGGCTCCTTACATTCCATGTTCCCATCGTAATTTCTTTCGATTTCCTTGTGCATTGCTGTGGTCGTTGCCGAGTAGTCAGTCCAGTCCGAGGCACGTTTGGTGGTTTCGTAACGGTTTCTTTTTTTTTCTATGGATGAGTTGTTGGCCCATCGCAAAACCCCCTTTTCGGAGGACCATTTCACCCGCTCTCGTTGGCCCTGACCGCGCTTTCCATACGGGTTGGTTACCGCATCTCCAGCTTGGTTGCTCAGGTTACCAGGGTTCACCACGTGGAGGTGAGAGTCGGACTTGGGTAGGAGAGGCTATGCTACAATCTCTTCCTGTGCGATTGTCGTGCGGTTGCGCATGCACTACCCTTTGAACCCCTAACTACTATACTATACTACTAAACTATAAACTTAAACAATAGGGCGAATGCACAAGTCTGCGGTAGTTCGAATTCCGTCAATTACTATTTCACTGCGAATTGTGCCAGTAAGCTGCTTGTGGAAAAACGGACTATTTTTTTGCTCTCACCATGGGTTCCCTTACTTTTTATTTTACCAATACACCACTGGGTGTATGTATGCTTTCAACCTGTCGTGAAGTAGATGTAACAATGTTTTGCTGACGTGTGTTATTAAGGATATCGTTCTGTAATTTGAACATTGGGACATCTTTGCTCCTTTTTTATAGATTGGCTCGCGATGCAACGATGTCATACCTGTTGTTAATATATTTCGCAAAATTTGTAATTCGTATAAATTTAAAGGTTCGTGTAAATTCGTTCGTTCGTGTAAACTTAAAGGTTCTATATCGTCTGTTAGGTACATGTGTAAATCCTGACAATTTTTAAGAATTTCGTCTGAATTTTTTTGCGCTAATGATAGAATATCGTATAAAATTCAAATATTTTATTATGATTTTCCAATTGTGTAAATCTTTCTGTAACAGAATTAGTACAAATATTTAAGAGAAAATTAAAAATTTCAATTTAATTTTTTTTTAGAAAGATTTTCTATTGGTTTATCTGTTCCTTCGTAAATAAATAATTTGATTTTACGTCTAATTTTGATTGAAAGACTGCTTTCAAAATCTGCATTTATTTACATTTCATTAGCTATATCTTTAGCTTTACAAAGTATTTGCTCAAAACTATTTATACTAAATTCCATCAAAAACAAATTTCAATATTTGTATTTGGGCTTTGTAAAATTTTTGACGCTATATTAATTTTAGATAAAAATTCAAACCAAACAATAATACTGCAAATAAATTTGAAATTAGAAATTTTATTTGCTAGAGATGTACTTTTGTTTCTAGTTTCCTCATCCCTCTCTTCCTCCGAAGAAATTTATATCAGCGCATCGTAAATATTAGACAAATCATACCTTGGTGGTTTAATAGCTTCTACTCTGCTTTCCCAGCGTGTAGCACTAACGAATTTTACAGTGAACGATTTTACGTGTCTTTTTAATATAGCCCATCTAGAAGTAGAACTAGAAAAGAATACAAACAATTCTTGAATAATTAAAACAAAATACTTAGTTCACCAGATTTTTGGCTGCGTCGTTTACAACTAAGTTTAAAGAATGACATGAACAGGGTACGAAAAAGGCTTTAGGATTTTTATCTAAAATTCGTTTTTGCTCACCAGAATGCATACCTTTCATGTTTGCACCATTGTCGTATCCCCGGCCACGTATATTTTCAATTTTGAGACCTAATTTATCTAATTCTTGCAAAATTAAATCAGTTAAACTCTCCCAAGTAGATTATTCTACAGGTAAAAATTTGATGAAATTTTCTTTAGGAACAAATTCTTCACTATCTTTATTTAGAACGCGAATAACAAAAGGCATTTCTTCAATTCTACTAACACCTGGAGTCCAATCCAAAATAAAGCTGTAATATTTAGGCTCGATAATTTTGGAAATAATAGTAGCACGTACTTTTTCTCCCAATAAATTTATTGTTATTTTGAGTTTCTTTGCTCAAATAATGAGAACAATTGGAATTTTTTGAAACTCTGTTTAAATGCCCACTTCTTCTTTCGAATAGGCCTACTTTGGACCACGCTTTTTTAACTGTTGGGCTTTTACCTTTGCCCACTATTCTCGCATCTTCTGCCGGTGTAACTCCTTTCTCTCTTCTGTCCAGGGGGTACCTTTCCTTCCAGGTTTTTCCTGAAATCCACGGACTTCCTTCAGGGTGCGTCTTACAGACTGTTTGTTTTTGAGATCTGTTATTCCCAGTTCTTTAATATCCTTCTCGGTCTCTGTCAAACAAGTGGTACGAAGCTTCTTGTTTTGCCAGAAGGTGAACAGACGGTTGGTTAGTCGGTTTGGAGGCAATCTTGCAACGTGGCCATAGAAAGCTACCCTTCTTTTCCCTGCACAGTCAGAGAGCATCTCAATATGTTCGTAGAGCTCAAAGTTATGCCGCCTTCGAAATTCCCCATCTTCCTTTACCGTGCCTAGGATCTTCCTGAGGATTCTCCTCTCTCTGATTTACAATTTCTCTATTAGACCCCTTCTGTTCAAGGAAAGACACTCCATGGAATAGAGGGCTTCTGGTCGTAAGACTGATGTGTAATGCTTAAATTTCAGGTTGCGTGACAGGCATTTCTTATTGTAAGTGTTCTTAGTCAGCCGATAGGCTAGTTCTAACTTGCTGACTCTCTTGGATAATGATGCTCTTTCTAATAAGTTGGGTTCAATCCATTCGCTGAGATACTTAAATTTCTCAGTTCTTTACAGTTTCCCTGTTCTAGTAACATCTCTCTGTTTGCTTCTCTGATGTTGGTGAAGAATTCTGTTTTCTCCAGCGACACTTGAAGACCCACTTTGGCAGCCTGTTTTCTGAGGCAGTTTACCTGCATTGTTGCCATCTCAAGGGAATCAGCAAACAGTACCATGCCATCTGCAAAGGCCAGGCAATCTACAACCAGTCCATCGTTCTTACGTCCCAGGTAGATACCACTCTGAGCACCCAAATTGTTCAGTTCCTTGCGCCATTCTCTCATAACATTTTCAAGAACACAGTTGAAAAGAAGTGGGGAAAGTCCATCTCCTTGTCTCACTCCAGTTTTTATTTCGAAGCTTTCTGAAATCTCGTCTCTAAATTTAACCTTGGAATGGGTGTTGGTCAAAGTTTCTAGGATAAGTCTGCGGGTTTTGTTGTCTAGTGCTACTTCCTGGAGTACTTTGTTAAGCGTTTCTCTATCAATGGAATCGCAGGCCTTCCTAAAATCAACAAAGGTGACGACCACCTTGCAGTTTCTCATCTTGGAGTATGCAAGTACAGTTTTAAGATTGAGGATCTGTTCAACACAGGATCGGGTCTTCCTGAAGCCCCACTGGTATTTTCCCAGTTGACTATCCAACTAATTTTCTGCCCTTGTTTGTAACGCCTTCGAGAGAATCTTGTATGTTACCAGGACGAGGGAAATTCCACGGTAGTTGTTTAGATTAGTAAAATCTCCCTTTTTGTGAAGCGGATGGAGCAGAGCAGATTTCCAATCGGGTGGTAATTTCTCTGTTTCCCAGATGTCCTGGATGATCTCGGTTAGCTTGCGCACGGCATTGTTTCCAGCACCTTTCCACAGTTCAGCAACGATAGAGTCCTCTCGAGCTGCCTTATTGTTCTTAAGAAGTTGAATGATATGGCCAACTTCTTCTAACGAAGGGGGAAGCGAGTCCGGGTTTGGTATGGTTTGTTTATAGTCGAAGTCTTCGCTGGGTGGGTCACAGTTGAGAAGATTTTTAAAGTATTGAGCCAAAAGGTGGCAGTTGTCCTTGTTGTTATAAGCCAGTGTGCCTAGTGAGTCTCTGAAGTGGAGGCTTGGCGGAGCGTATTTTCTGAGTGCCTGCTTAAAGGTTCCAAAGAAATCTCTGGAATTATTCTTAGAAAAGCTGTCAATCTGTTTGTGTTAGTTGGTTTTGTGTGAAGGTTCATTTGGTTCCTCGAATTATCTTGGCTGTAAGCCTTTCTTTGTTCCAAACATTTATGCCAATTTTCCTTGGTCTTTTTAGAATTCCACTTCACCCAGGCTATCTGTTTTTGGGCTATTGCATTGTCACAGTCTTCAGTCCACCACGATGCTTCCTTCTTCTAGCGAGAGGGGCGAGTTCATTGGCCGCCTTGACAAGAGTCTCCTACAGTTGGTCCCAGTTGTTTAGGTCTGTGTTGTTTAGTCTCTGACTTAGTTCTTGACTGTTCTTGAGTCGCTCGACGTCAAATATTACCATTTTGGAGGTTTTGTGTAATCTAGTGTTTCTAGGCTGGAGTCTTATTTTGATCTTTGAGAGGTAGTGGTCTGAGTCCAGATTGGCGCTTCTTAGTACCTTCACGTTTTGTATTTCCTTTCGAGATTTTCGTGAAATGGCCACATGATCTATCTGGAATTCACCCAGGTGGGTATTAGGTGAAATCCAAGTCTTCTGCTTCCTTGGCAAGTGTTTGAAGGCTGTAGACTTCATGATCAACCCAAAAGTTCTACACAGATCCACCAATCGTTCTCCGTTGCGGTTGGTTCGCTTATGCGCCGGATAATTGCCCACTATGTTTCTGTATTTTTTCTCTTCCCAATTGAGCATTGAAGTCACCAAGCAGTATAACGGTGTGCCTCTCTGTAAGTTTAGAGATAATATCTTCTAAGTCTTCCCAGAATTTATCAGTTCTGTCTGGATTGCGTCTGTTGTCCTGGTTGATTGGGACTAGGGTTTTCGCGTACCCGATTTCTTTAATACCCGGGTATCCGGTATTATTTTTTCAAATACCCGGGTACCCGGGTATTTGCAATTTTTGCAAAAAAAGAGACAATTTCTTATAATATTGTTTTATTTTATTACGAAAGAGAGAATGAAGTTAACTTAACTTATATATCAGTCTCACAGTTAAACAGTCTTGTTCTCATTAACTAATTAGGAGCTAGTTCCATTGTCCTGCCTTCGCTTTTCGGTAGAGTTAGCTGTTTATAACGAAAAGCTTCTCAGATGAATTTACTACGAGGGACTGCCCGAATGGAATACCGACATCCGCAACCAAGCGTGCAACAATTTCGGAAATTTTAGTACAAAGTCGAAAAAAATTTGTTATTCGCGATCTTTTTGTAACTACACTTAAACTTTGTTCAGATTGAGAAGACGATATCGATGGCAAGTATTTTTTTTTCATTCATTTTCACGATTCTTTTTCGGACGTAAAGCTCTGTTTTTCGATCTTAATTTTATGTAGCTTATCTAAATGTTTTTGGATAATTTTGTATAATATTTTTGGGTATATTGAACATTGTACTGATTCCATATTCTGTATTTTTTTAAATATTTTCGTACACCAGAATCAGGTCTATCCATTTTGCCTAAAAATTTTATAGTTATCCACTAGATACAATTTTTTATTTTTTATTAATAATATTGAATTCAATTACTCATCGTTCACCGAACAATATTTTAATCAAACTCCAACGAATTAAAAACAAAACATGCCGACATAACCAAACCTAACCGCAAGTTTTCTGCATTTTTGTAAAAAATTCAACGCCTTCTTTAGAGTTATTTTAATTGTTTGTAGTGCAAATTTGCTAATATTATTTTAAGCGCTACTTAGTAATAATTTTCCGATTTTTTATGAATTCTTTGATCAAAGTGGATACCCGGGTACCCGCGTCTGGCAATAAAATAGTACCCGGGTAGTAAAAATTTCATATACCCGGGTATACCCGGATCCGGGTACCCGGGTAGAAAACCCTAATTGGGACATGTACATACTGTAGCCCTTGTTTGACCATTTGAGAGAGAGGATGGATACACGACTACTCGGGGAGGTAAAGTCGGTGACTGAATCTAGTATCCTGTGACTGATTATAAATCCTGTACCTAAGTGGGGTACGTTCTTCATTACCCGCTGACCCACTTTTCCTTTCAGGATTCTGTAGCCTTGGGACTCGAAGGCATGTTCGTCCGTAAATCTGGTTTCCTGCACTGCTGTCAGTATTATGTTGTGTCGTGTTAGATTAGATTAGATTAGATTCCCGACTTCCTCTAAGGGTTTGGCGCACGTCAACCTTAAGGCTTATTGTGCTGTCGGTTGATATCAAACTTGCAGTCCGACGTCTGTGTCACTGACTAGTTTCCTTAGTTTTCCTACAAGTTTGGGTTCCCATGTGGTTTGTTGGTTCCAGTCGAGCTGGTGTCGCATTCGTTCTAGGGCAGGGCATTCGAAGAGTACGTGGTTTGCTGTTTCATCTTCCTCTCCGCAGAGTCTACATAAAGGTTCGTCTCGGTAGATTTTTACTTTATGCATGAATTCTCTAAATCCGCCAGTGCCTGTTAGTAAACTAACTATCTGCTTCGTGTGAGCTTTGTTTAGTTTTAACAGGTCCTTTGCTATATTGGGATTAGGTGAGTCTATTAGCTTCCTGCAATGGGTTGCTATATCATAGGAGTTCCATCTGAGTTTGTGTTTATTTTTCATCCAATCATTGATGGATGCTCTGGCGCAGGCTTTTTCTATACCTATGCTCGGTTCGGGACCAACTAGTTTCTTGCGGGCACCTTGTTTTGCTAGGTCGTCTGCATGTTCGTTTCCCTCTATACCACTATGCCCGCGAACCCAGATGATTTTTACTGTGTTCTGTTGGCCTAGTGTATGTAGTATTTCTTTGCATTCTTTTATGATTCTTGATTTTGTACTGCAGGCCTCTAGTGCTTTTAGCGCTGCTTGACTATCAGATATAAAATAAATGTTTCTGTTCCGATATTTTTGTCTCTGGCATTCAGTAGCACCCAATAGTAATGCGTGTACTTCTGCTTGGAATATCGTGCAGTGTTCGCCTAGGCTGGCTGATTCCCTAATTTTGGGATTTTTGCTGTACAGGCCCGATCCGGCCCTTCCTTCAAACATTGAACCATCCGTGTAAAAGATTATGTTCTTGTTCGTAGGGGTGGGAAGCTGGTCCGGTTTCCAGCTTGGATCTATGTGTACGGTGAATGATTTTTCGAAATGGAATGACTTGTTGGTACTGTCGGTTCTCATTTCCATCAACGGTATTCTGACTGCCGTCATGATTTTCGTATGCCCGATCCTACTGGCTGCGATCCATTGACCCGCGCATTGTAGTCGGTATGCCGCCATTCTTGCTTCTCCTTTTAGAAAGATGTCTAATGGCGGTGTATCTAGTATCACGTCTAATGCTAATCCAGAGGTAGTTCTAAAGGCTCCTGTGGTGCATAGATTCGCTAGATGTTGTATCCTGCTTAATTTTGCAACAGCAGTTGATTGTTGTAGTTTAGGCCACCAGGTTACTATGCTGTAGGTTAGTATTGGTCGAACTATAGTTTTGTATAGCCAGTGAGTCAGTTCCGGTTTGAGACCCCATGTGCTACTTATGGCTCGTTTACTTATCATCAGCGTTTGTTTGCATCTGGAGATTGTCTTGTTCATGTGGGGATTCCATGTTAGTTTGGAATCTAGTGTAAGTCCTAGGTATTTGACTTCGTTGTTCCATTGAACAGGTTTCCCAAATATTGAGATATTGGTTTGGTTTGTGATTTTCTTCCTATTTGTGAAAGGGATCAGGGTGGCTTTCGCAGGGTTGATTCTTAGGTCTCCTGTCGAACACCAGGTCTCTGTAATATTCAAGGCTGCCTTCATGATTTCTTCAACTGTTCTTTGGTGTTTACCTTGAATCAGTATGACGATATCATCGGCATATCCTTGAGTGAAGAACCCTCTTTTGTTAAGGGTGATTAGTAGCTCGTCGACTGTTAGGCACCACAAAAGTGGTGACAGTACGCCGCCTTGGGGGCAACCTCTTGTTGTTGACATGGTTATCTCTTCTTCCAGTAGTTTAACTTTTACAGTTCTGCTGTTAAGCATCGACATGGTCCATCTGGTCGTAGTGTTATCTACGTGGTGATTGACCATTGCGTTTTCTATTGAGATGTAAGATGTGTTATCGAAGGCTCCTTCTATATCTAAGAAAGCACCTAGGGCAACTTCTTTGTTCTCCAAAGTTTTCTCAATTTTACTTACTAACTGGTGTAACGCTGTTTCGCATGACTTTCCTGTTTGGTAAGCGTGTTGGTATGTATGAAGCGGAGATCTAATCAGCGCTTCTTCTCTCTAATGTCTGTCTATCAGTCTTTCTAAGGTTTTTTTCTAAAAACCTTATTTTCTAAAGAATGCATTCTAAAGAATGATGTCAGGCTGATTGGTCTATAGGATTTAGCTTCGGCATAGCTAGATTTGCCTGGTTTTGGGATAAATACCACTCTTGTCTCTCTCCAGGTTAATGGAACATGTCCTAGTGCTAGACTTGCTCTAAATAGGTCCTTAAGAGGGTGGAGTATGATATTCATGCCTTTCTGAAGCATTATTGGATATATGCTATCTGTTCCAGGAGATTTGTAGGGGCTGAAGAGTTTGATTGCCCATTTAATTCTCTCTGTTGTGATAATTCTTTTTGCCACATTCCAGTCCTCTCTGGTTGCCGTATGGTTTGAGTGGAAAGGAGTGTGGTTTTCAGCAGCCCCTGGAAAATGCGTGCCTACAAGATGTAGCAGTGTTTCACGTTCATTTGCTGTGAAGTTCCCGTCTGCTTTTTTGAGGGTGCCGACGGGATTCGAAGCTTGCTTTGAGAGAATTTTATGGAGCCTCGCTGAGGAATGCGTCGTCTCTATCTCTTGGCAATATTTTTTCCAAGCTTCTGTTTTGGCAGTCTTGATTTTGTTACTATAGTCTGTGAGGGCTCTATGATAGCTGTCCCAGCCTTTGGTTCTTCTAGATCTGTTGAAAAGGCTTCTGACTTCTCGCCTGGTCTTTTCGAGATCCTTGTTCCACCATTGTGGTTGTTTTTTACCTCTTTGCTCACTTGGCTTTGATTGAGCAGCTTTTATAAGAGCCTCTTTTAGCTTGTGGGCATTTGTATCTAGATCTTTTACCTGAGAAGATTTGAATCGAACATGCTCTATCTTTTTATGTAGTTCTTGTTCGTATTTAGCCCAGTCCGTCTTTCTCGGGTTGTAATAGGGTTCAGGTATTACTTCCTTTTGAGACAGTTCAAAGCTAATGTATTTATGGTCGGAAAGCGATGGTTCGTTCAGGACTTGCCATCGTTTGACTGACCGCGATATTGCCATTGTCGTGGCAGTTATATCAATTACCTCTTTTCTTATAGCGTTTTCAAAGGTGGGAGAGTTACCTTCATTAACAACTATTAGATTGTTAGTAATAATGTATTCAAAAAGAGACTCACCTCTTGGATTGCAGTTGGTGCTTCCCCATGTGGTGTGGTGGGAGTTCGCATCGCAGCAGAGGATCAGCTCTAGATTTTCCTGTTGAGCGGAACTTACTAGGTCTGCCGTTTCTTTGCTGGGCGGAAGATCAATGGAGTCGTAGGGTAGGTAGACTGAGCTAAGAATTGCTCTGTTCTCTCTTTCCCTCGTGCTCCATTGTATTTTTACGGTTGTAATATCTCTAGAACAGAATTCCATTAGAGGAAGAAATTTCAAATTTTTCCTCACTAGCATGCAAGTTCTGGGATTCTGATCATTATATATCAGCTTACCTTTAGCATCGCCTAAGCCACAGATTCACCCCTTGACAATATAGGGCTCTTGGATCATTGCTAAATCGATGTCATCAGCTAGCAGCTTTCTGCAGAGGGCTGCAGTGGCCGCTTTGTGGCCGTGTCGTGTTAGTGAATTAGTTAAATATTTATTGTTATTTTGAATTTCTTTGCTCAAATAATGAGAACAATTGGGATTTTTTGAAACTCTGTTTAAATGGTCACTAATAATTGGATTAAATTTTTCCAAAAGGTTCAATAATTTGCAAAAAAATTTCCATTATTTTTTGCAAATAATTTAGTCGAACTTCCTCTGAGAGCTAACATTTGTGTTGCGCATAATTGAATTGTTGGTATTGCCAGGTTTCAGTAACGCGACCACACGACACTTCCTCCATTCTTTGTGGTTCTTCAGTTGCTTCACACATACGTTGAACATATTAAGGAGCCATTGCAGGGTCTGTGGTCCAAAGTTCTTGATCTGTTCTGCCCTCAGATCGTCCACGCCCGCCGCTCGGTTGAGTTTCATCCCTTTTTTGAGTTTTAATCCCAGTCACAAGTTCAGTCATGGAAAAAGGGGCACTGAGGGAGTTGTTCTCATGCTCCAGGTCCCTGCTAATGTGCTCTTTGGATTTCTTGCCCTTTGTTTTACCATTCAGTAGCAGTTGGGTGGCTACTTGATCTGAAGTAACTGGAATAAAGTTCCGAACTGGTTTTGTGGCGTCACCACTCAGGTTTTTAGGGTCTACCATGCCCGTCTGCTGTTGACCTTCATATCTAGGTTTTCTAGCATGTTGTACCATTTGGCCGTTCAGTCCTCTGCCATTTTTGCCATCAGTATTTCTCCGGCCTCAGATGTTTCCTCGGCAAAGGGGTCTGCGTCGTACAATTCTTGGTAGCGTGAAAGAAGGGGTTTCGCATCTCCAGATAGAGCAGCGATGTATTCGGTGCGACAGCCTCTGGGAATGTTTTTTCTTGAGGCCTTCCCAGCCAATTTTATGAATGGTTCGTACATCTCTGGTGGAGGAGCGATTCTCGCTATCTCTACATCGAGGTCTTTGCTGAACTTGTTCTAATTAGCCTTCCTGAAATTAAAGCGTCTTTTGAAGGGACATCCTCTGGTTTTGCCACGGCGCTGATGGAACATATTAACGGTCTATGTTGGGTTCGCGGTATTGGTTCCCCGATGCTCTTTTCGTATTGTGCCGCCACCCTTGCACTCACGAAGATGTTGTCGGGGTTATATCCTCGTCTCCAGCGGCCACTGTGGAAGGAGGGTGGGAGTTTGTGATCGTGTATTATCTGCAGATCGTTGGTTTCGGCCTACTTTTCGAGTTCTGCCCCATTCTCATTCGTTTCACTGTAGCCCCAGGCCAAGCTTTTGCAGTTGAAGTCGCCGATGACAAAGTTGATGTCCTGCTGGCTGAAATCGTTCGGGTTTGAGAACTTGAACTTGACATCCGAGGGTTTGTACACTGACGTCACTGAAAAATTTGGAGTACGTATGGTCAGCAGATCGATATTATCTAAATCCGTCATGGAGGTGGAGATGACGTCAACACCAGGCTTGACAAAAATAGCGCTCCCATACTGATCATGTGGTCTCTCAACAACCACCCTTGGTCTGTTCCGCGTGATGCCTCGGTGGGTCTTCTGTACCAGAAACACGCCGCATTCTGTTTGTTTGCACATGTCCGCCAATAAAACTTCCTTAAGACTAGAAATTCCTTCAATATTAATCGAATTCGTAACCAAGAATGGCATTGAGAAAGGCCTCATTGGCAGGCTTGTTGTAACGTCATTGTTCATTTTCGTTTATCGTAGATCCGGTGTTCCGGTGAAAAATTAGCCGTTGAACACGTTCAACGTTTCCAGGGTACGCCCGATTGTGGTTCTCATGTGAGACAGCACAATCTTGGGGGAGGCTTCTTCTGTGTACCCCGTGTAAAAATTGGTATACCGATACCAAATAAGCACTACAATTATATGCTATTTATATGCTTTTCAACTACCCCGGAGCGAATTCGCTAACTTAACCCCTTGTGCGAAAAATTCACACAGAAATATATGAGCCAAATGAGGTGAAATCTTTAATATTCTAGAACAGAAATTTTAAAAGACACAAAATTGTTGCAATAATTATGAGCTCTCCATATATGCTATTTAGGATTTTTGTGCTCGCACCCTTGTACGAAAAATTCACCCCGAACTGTACTAGCCTTAAGAGGTGAAATCTTTAATAATCGAACAGAAATTTTAAATAAGGCATATTTGTTGCAATAATTATGTGCTCTCCATATATGCTATGGATACTTTGTGGTATTAAGAAATACCTAGATCGATACCCATAGATCAAGAACCTTATCAAGTTGAAAACTCAACATCTAAATTTGAAGAGTACTCAATTTAAAGTGAACTTGATAGATAGAGAAGATTAGAAGTTTTAGGGTAGAATATGTTCTTGTTTTACTAATTTAAAAAGCGATTCTATTTGGTAAACAGTAAATGGTAGCGAATTGTAGCGTTTCGTTGACCTTGCGGGTGCAAAAAACGTAAACAAATCGAGTCGGAGCGAGCATAATCAGTGGAGATACGGCGAGTTTGAATACGATTCCGAACGTTTTCAGTTATTAAGGTGCGGTTGTCGGGCGTCGATTAATTTTCTTGTGAACAAAAATTGCGGAAATTCATTGAAAGTTGGGCTAAAACTTTGCGAGATTGTTGTAAAACGTTTTGTGAGTGGCTTTGTGAAACTGTTGTTGAAATTTCTGCTTTGGTGAGTGAGTTTTGTATTGATTTATTAACTAGATTTAAGCAAAAATTTGTTAAATTTCAGAAAGTTGTTGAAGGAATATTTCAGGTTTATTATTATTTGTTTTATTATTATTTGGTTATTTATTATTGGTAAAATTGTTCAAAATTTTGGAAAATTTGGCGAAAATTGAAGAAATTTTGTCGGAATGTGTTACGACATAGCTTTTAAAATTAGGGGAAATTTGTGGAAAAATATCTCGAAATCAATAATATTAGCAATTTTTATAAATTCAAGAAATTAAAAACAATTTCTCTACTAACTCTTGCTAACAGTAACTGTTATAGTTGAATGTCTGAATTTCTTCATGTGTTAGCAACAGACAAACATAAATTTGAATTTCTAGACAGTCCAGATCAATTTTTCAGATCAACAAACATACACTATTTTAGTTTGTTTTAATAAGAAAGTGTATATTATCAATGTAGTTACTATTATGACATATTTCTTCTTCTTCTTTCGAATAAGCTTACTTTGGACCACGCTTGTTCAACTGTTGTTCTTTGATCTTTGCCCAGTATTGTCGCGTCTTCTGCCGGTGTAGCTCCTTTCTCTCTTCTATCCAGGGGGTACCTCTCCTTCGGGGTTTTTTCCTGAAATCCACGGACTTCCTTCAGGGTGCGTCTCACAGACTGTCTGTTTTGGATATCTGTTATTCCCAGTTCTTTAATATCCTTCTCGGTTTCTGTCAACCAACTGGTACGAAGCTTCTTGTTTTGCCAGAAGGTGAACAGACGGTTGGTTAGTTGGTTTGGAGGCAATCTTGCAACGTGTCCGTAGAAAGCTACCACTCACTTCCGTGCAAAGTCAGAGAGCCTCTCAATATGTTCGTAGAGCTCAGAGTTATGTCGCCTTCGGAATTCCCCATCTTCCTTTACCGGGCCTAGGATCTTCTTGAGGATTCTCTTCTCTAGTCTCCAATTTCTCTTCCAGATCTCTTCGGTTCAAGAAAATACACTCCATAACATATGGGGCTTCTGGTTCTGGTTTCATTGTCTTGTTTTTTTCATTTATTACTTCTGTCCATGCCGACAGAGTTCTGTCCATGAGTGAGAGTACACTCACACATATCAGTTTATTTGTTTGCAAAAGTATATTCTATCATTTTTTGAATAGTAGGCTATTCTGTCACCTTAGGTTTGACGAAAGCCAATTCTTCCTGCGGTGAGTTACTGATAGGTCTTTTAGCTTTTGCAAGCTATCAAACATCTGTTGGAAGCTGTTGGTTTTGTCAACTATTTCTTCGCCCGCTTTTTTAACTACCATTTGATATATGTAGCAAACTGACGAGCTTATATATCGTTGTAAGATCTCTCCATTTCTTCATCTCTCGATGTCTCCATTTTCGGTTGTAGATGTTGTGGAATGCCTTGCGTATACCACGTTGCCAGGCGTCTTCATCTGTGATTCTAACTCAATTGGTCTCGTATATATGTTGCATAGCATTTGGAGTGCTCCTTGCTCGGGATTCATGTTGTCTGCCACACCAGGTCCCAATCGTGTGGAGCTAAAAGCATGTCCCCTGTTCCCACTTTTACTTTTTCAAAAGCTGCCAGGGCCAGTTTTTTTGGAAAAGAACCGCAGCTTCTTGGAATTCTTGGTACGAGCTACACATTCAAGACTTTATTATATGATATCATTTTAAAGCCGTTTCTGCAATGGTCTAAGCATTATAATGGTGGGATATTTTTTAAATAATTGCTTTATATATGGATTATCTTATATCTATCTTACATGTATAACTTTGTACATCACAATAAATAAATGATTTGATTTGATTTGACTATAGAGACAAGACTAGACTGACATTTATTTCAATATTTATTTATCTACAATAATCTGCAATTGATGGGGGATTTAGATTTGAATAAACGGCGAGTTAAAATTCAAATAAAATTTGCATTTTCTATATTAATACACTACGTTTCCTTTTGCTTGTGCTTTTCTCGCATTTTTCTCACGTGTATTAAATAATTTGCTTTTATACGTGTTCGCCTTTAATACCGCTTTACGACCACTAACTGGGTTAATAAATTCGCATTTCCTTGAAATTAATTGCGAAATACACTACTCATTTAACAAGTGTACTGCATATTAAGTCACTATGTTATAGGGGCATTGATACATTAATAACTATAATGCGTTTCTGTCCTACATAATTACTTCTGTCTGTCTAGACTTGGCCGTCGTGTCTGTCTAAACCTTTCGGTTTAGTCTTGTTTATCAAGTTTAGCTAGTCTTGTTTATCTAATCTCGGTATTATAGTCTTATCAGTTTAGTCTTTTACTAAAACTAGACGTTTTTATAGTCTTATCTGTCTAGACTGAACTTTCTAGTCTTAAGCTACGTACACACGGTATAGAAAACTAGGGTATAGTCTTGTAATCGTATGACTATAGCTGTGTGACCGCTTCGTATAGTCCAAAACTATTCTTATCGTTGAACTATACGAAGCGGTCACACAGCTATAGTCAAACTATATAGTTACTATAATAATATAGTTACCTAACTAGGGGGACTATACGCTAGTTTTCTATACCGTGTGTACGTAGCTTTACAAGATTGGGTATAGTCTTACCTTTCTACTCTTAACAGTGTGTCAGACAAATATCAATTTATTTTTATTTTCTGACGACTTAAACTAATTTATGTATTCTTTTTGGAATGGGTATAGATAGTATAGAGTGAATTCTTCTTTCTACCCTTTTCAAACGCTATCTCTGTTTTCGCTCCCGTTTGAAATGAAGGAATGAAAGCGTAATCGCGGTTTGGGAGCGCCCGGCGCCGTCGGGATGGAGTTTTAATGAGTGATTTAGCGGCACAAAGCGTCTCCCCCGAGACCTCTATCGTGCGAAACCAGGCGTCGCGGCGCAGAACGGGGGGCGGCGTTCCACTTCGACAGTTCCGCGACTGCTAATCTCGGCCGCCATCCCCGAACCAATCGTCCAATCGCGAGACCTCGCCGAGATTTTCTTCGAATTGTAGTTATTAATAGAAATTGTTTGTAGTCGTATAGATAACTTTTAGTTATCAAAAAGGAGAAAACTATTTCTCCACACAATCACTTCGATCTTAGAATAGCAATATACTAGTAAATTGTAAACAACATAACATCGCCATTGTATGTTCGACCTTCTCAAACATATCCCAAACAATAAGGGATGGTCTATGTCTTTCTAGTTTTGCTTGTTTAGTCTTGTCTATTCGTGAGTCTTTAGTTCAATATGTTTAGTCTTTTGAATTTAACCCTTTGGGTACGTATTTATTTAGAGAATGCAAGACAAGTGAAACATGCATCACGAGCCTCAACCGTCAAATGTACCCCCCTCCTCGGTCCAATTACCCTCAGAAGTTTGGTTTTTGGCCCTATGCTTCCATTTTTAAAGCAATTTTCCACTCCTCTCTGTTCTGAGCTAGTTCTGTGGCCTCGTGCAGAGAGAGTCCAGTCAAGCTTCTGATTCCGTCTATCCATCGGTTTGGAGATCTTCCTCGGGACCTTCGTCCGTCGACTTTGCATTGAACCACCAGCTTTTCGGTCTTCTGAAGACATGCCCGAAATACCGCATTTTGTTCCGGTTTATTCTCTTGGACAGTCTGTCTTCGATTTTTAGTTCTTCTAGGATCGATGTATTGGTGCGGTGCTGCGTCCATGATATTCGGAGCATTCGTCAGTAAACCCACATTTCAAATGCATCTATTTTCTTTCTGTCCGCTTGTCTGATCGACCAGGTTTCAGCCGCGTATGATGCAATTGGGATAATTAAAGTAGAGACCAGTCTGATTTTCGTAGCTTTGACGTGCCCTTCCATATGCGTGTCAGTTTAGTTGTGGCCATTCTTGCTATTGCTAGCTGTCGTCTTATTTCGGCTTCGCTACCTCCTGTGTTGGTGATGAGGGAGCCAAGATAAATAAATTTATCCACTACTTCGAAACCGGCTACTTGTCGGATATGCGGATTCAGAGAGAGATTTCGGAGAGTTGTTCGTTTTCCGGTCTACTATCATGACTTTGGTTTTACTGATGTTTAGTTTTAAGCCGTTCTCTTTGCTTATATTTCACAGCCTTGTCATGATCATTTCCAGCTCGAGTTGATCTGCCGCCAATATAAGAGTATCAGCGGCATATCTCAGATTACTTATGCGCCTTCCTCCCACTGCAATCCCCCCATACCATTCATGAAGCATTTTGCGCATGACGTACTCACTATATATGTTAAATAGGATTGGTGACGGGATACACCCTTGTGTAATCCCTGCTCTAAGGTCAAACTTGTTTGTGTAAGTTAGATCTATTCTGACCCTTGCTGTGCTGTGTTCATACAGGTTCCGTATCAGTTGTATTAGGTGGCCTGGTGTACTAGCCTGGTGGCCCTACTCTATGGAACATTCTATACGATGGCGTGTTAAGGCTCGTTTTCCCCGCGGGGGTGGAAATAGTAGGATTCGCCGATGACCTAGCTTTAGTTGCAACAGGTAAAACTGAAGAAGAACTAATGAGGAAGGCAAACATCGCCATAAAGCAGGTCGATGAATGGCTAGAGCGAAAAAACCTTAAGCTAGCCCCTGAAGAAACAGAAGCTGTACTTCTCACTGGCAATAGGAAAATAGGACCTATAAAATTCAAAATTAAAAAAGTGGACATCACACCGAAACAAGAAGTCAAGTACCTAGGCATCACTATTGACCGGAAACTGTCTTTCAAAGCACACCTTAGGAAAGCTACAGAAAAATCCCTAAAAATTACATCGGCCCTAGGAAAATTATTGCCTAACACCGGCGGTCCGAAAAGCAGTAAAAGAAGACTACTGTGCTCTGTGGTTCACTCGACCATTCTCTATGGAGCCCCGGTCTGGGCTAGAGCAATTGAAAAGGGGTACATGAAACAGATGCTCACCTCTGTACAGAGAAAAATGGCCATCAGAGTATGCAGTGCATACAGGACTTTCTCCAGGGAAGCTGTGTTGGTGATTGCTGGCATCGTCCCGATAGAGTGCAAAATCCACGAGATAGTTCAATTATATAAGACAAGGAACTGGGCAAATAGGACAGAAAGACAAAAAAATGCAAAGAACCAAATACATGAAGACTGGCAAAAGTCATGGAGTATGTCCAAAACAGGACATTGGACCAAACTATTGATCCCAAAACTTAAACCTTGGCTAACACGGAACCATGGTGAGATAACTTACCATCTAACACAGGCCCTCAGCGGCCACGGATGCTTCAGGGAGTATCTACATAGTTTTGGCAGGGCAAGTGACGCAATGTGTGTATACTGCGGCGACGTGGACAGTGCACTTCATACTGTGTTTGAATGCAATAGATGGATATCCGAGAGGGACAGATGGAAGGAGCAGACCGGCCTCATCCTAGAGGTGCAAACACTGATAGACGCGATGCTGAGATCACCAGAGGACTGGACATACACGGAGACAATGATACGTGACATCCTGACACAAAAAGAACAAGACGAACGGACAAAAATCAACTACAAAAAGGAATACCAAAACTATAGAGCCAATACTATATAGCCAGATTCTCGAACAACTAGGGCGGCAAAAAACCGTCCGGGCTGCTCACCCTGAAGGAATGCGCAAGCGATACCGGGGTGGCGTACTTTTTTTAAGCCAAGTGGAAGTAGGGGTTTAGTGAGTGAGAGCCTCACACACAGGCTGGTAGAGCTTCCCCCAAACCACATATAAAAAAATAAAAAAAAAGGTGGCCTGGTGTGCCCATTTCCTCTAAGATCTCCCCAGAGGGCATCCCACTTGATGGAATCGAACGCTTTGGAGTAGTCGACAAAGCACATAAACATTGCGACCTTATATTCGCGTGCTTTTTCGATGATCTGGCGAATATTCAGTATTTGTTCGATGGTGCCTTTTCCTGGGACAAATCCACTCTGTTCATCCGATATTTGGGGAAGAAGAAAAGGTTTCAGTCTCTCGTTTATTATGGTGAGCATAATTTTACTGGGGTGTGATATTAATGCAACTGTTCTATAGTTGTTGCATTCTGTAGGATCCCCTTTCTTTAATAGTGGAATGAATATTGATTCGCGCCATTCTGAAGGCCATTTCCCCGGTGTTCCATACTGCCTCGCATAATGAGTGTATTACGTCTACTCCCTTTTCCCTCATAGACTTGATAATTTCTGATGTTATATTATCCGTGCCAGCAGCTTTCCGCTTATTTAGTTTTTTAATCGCCTTTTCCACTTCTGATCTTCGAAATGTACCCAAAGGGTTAAAAATTATTTTCAAATGTTGTAACTGAATGTCATTGTTATTTAATGGCATATTACGTAACGAGAGTTGTAAGAAGCATATTACGTACGAGCGGAATAATTACGTACGACCCGGTAGCGGGGAGTGCGTCATTCCGCGAGTACGTAATTGCCTTATAACTCGAGTTATGTACTATACTTTATCTACGACCACACTAATTTTTTTCTGTTTAATAAGAAAAATATGTTTGATGTAACAAATTTAATTCTTATTAGGTAAATTATTTAACATAATAATGAACAAACCAGGGACTAAAAACGAAAAATATTTCGTTCGTTTCTGATCAGAACGAAAACGAAAAATTTCGTTTTCGTTATTTACGTTCTCACCCAAAACATATCGTTTTTGTTTTCGGGAACCGAAATTAAATAACGATTAAAACCGGTTTTGCATATTTTATTACATAGAATACCTTTAGGTAATTTAAGGAAGCAATTCCTTCAATTACCTCATTGCCCACGTCCTTAAAACTAAACAGTTATTATTTCCAACAAATTGAACGTTATTTCCTAATATACTTCTATCAAATCTACTTGCTACAACAACTTTTAAAGATAATAATTTCCCCATCAATTCTTTCGATATTTTTTCTTTTAAATTAGAAGCGTCTGATGACACATTTTTTAAAATTATTTCTGGATTAATTGCAATTTTTTATCCAGTCCATCTATATCGGATCAAAAACCCAATTCAAAATTTGTCACAAACCCGAATCAATAAATATACTGAATGGCCGGCCATTAACTGTTACCAGTTCTGTACACGCTTCCTTCAACAAATCAGGAGTAATGTTGACTGTAATATTGGTATTTCGTTTTGTAACATCATCTAAAGTAGCTTGAATATTTAGGCGCCTCTTTTTAGCTGGTGGTGATGAATTGGAAGAGGGTGCACGTGACGGACCTGCAGATATGTTGTCATAAATTTCTTTATGCTACGTTGCACATGTTCAACGCCTTCAACTTTACAAGTTGATTTATATGTTACCGAGTCGTATACAACAAAATTTCGGAATGGATTATTTTGATTTCTTCCCATTCTAAAGCGGCTAAAAAAATGTTTTTCTAAGTTTAAGTTATATTATTATTTAGAAAGTTTACCTATTAATCTATGTATAATAACAATATCACAAAATTTGGACAGTATCTTTAGAAAAAAAAAAAAATACAGACCCAGACCGACAACACAATGTAACTAAATTGTCCAAGAAATTCATAGCGACCAATGGGAAGCCATTTGGGCAGATTTTCATGATATTATATAGTGATGTAACAGCGCAAAGCACGTTTCAAATGTTGTAGATTTCAAAATATAAAATTTTGAATTTACATTTTAACGATTTAAAAATATAACCGGTTTAAACCGGTAACCGAAACTATTTATTTCGTTTTCAATCATGAACGTAAAATTGAAATTTCGTTTTCGTTTCCGTTTTCGTTCTTTCAAATATTTCGGTTAATTTCGTTATTTCGTTTTCGTTCCGTTCTTAGTCCCAGAAAAAAACAGTTGTATTTTCATATATAACTGTTACTCGACATTATATAATTTGAAAGAAATGAAAAGAAATACATTCTTAATGGTTACAAACCTTATTATTTAGTACTTATTTGGGTTAAACTGGAATAAGAGTGCTCATAGATATAGGCAAGCCAATGTACGCAATGTCAATTTCCGTTAGTTTGAATTGTGGCACGGGGGGCGCTGAACGTATGAGAACGTAGTAGCAGCTCTCATCTAGAGATGCCACGAATAGTGATTTTGTCGAATAACGAATATCCGCCCACGGTCTTGTTGGCCGAAGCGCCGAATATTCGGCGCGGTTTTTGCGTAAATTGCGCAACATTCCAAAAATGAGCGCGGCAGTGAGTGCGGAATCACTAAAATCTCAAACGGAAATAACACAGATGGTAGCTACTGCAAGACGAATTGTTACACATTTTGACTTCTCAGATATAGCAGCAGAAAAGCTCAAATACATTCGCCACGAAGTTTACTTGCCAAACCACCAATTAGTCCAAGATGTAAGCACGCGTTGGAATTCTAGCTACTATTTAATGGAGAAATAATTAGAACAAATGCAAGTTTTATACATAACTAATCATTATACAATCTAACACCTTTCTCAGTGGTAAATTAATATAGTAAATAAATATAAATATAGTATATAAATATAGTAAATATCAATCACTCGAATTACATGGACGATAAAAATGTGTAAACAGTAAGCAATTGCTTCAAATTATACATTTTTTTTAATTAACTTACTTTTTTTCAGTATTTTGTATATTTTCTTGAGTTTCCATTTTTCGAAACCAAATTCAAATAATGAGTATAATATACACTACCAATATAACTCTCGTATGATTTAAAACAACAAAAAATAAATACGTTTGAACGAATTTTTTTTCTTGTTTATTTTCTTGCTATATTTTATTTTCTTATTAGTCTGTCATTCTGCGAAAGAAAGAGAGCACGCATTACAGTAAAATACACTGATGTATTAGATCACGCGGACATAGCGCGCGGTATAGAAATATACACTGAGAGAAAGAGAAAGAAACCATTGCGTCGTATAACGAAAGAAAGGAACGCAGAGTATAAGGAAAGAAAGTAACGCGGCGTATAACAAAAGAGAGAGCGCGCGGTATAGAAATATAAACTGAGAGAAAGAGAACGAAACCATCGCGCCGTATAACGAAAGAAAGGAATGCAGAGTATAAGGAAAGAAAGGAACGCGGCGTATAACAAAAGAGAGAGCGCGCGGTATAGAAATATAAACTGAGAGAAAAAGAACGAAACCATCGCGCCGTATAACGAAAGAAAGGAACGCAGAGTATAAGGAAAGAAAAGAACGCGGCGTATTACAAAAGAGAGAGCACGCGGTATAGAAATATACACTGAGAGAAAGAGAACCAAACCATCGCGCCGTATATCGAAAGAAAGGAACGCAGAGTATAAGGAAAGAAAGGAACGCGGCGTATTACAAAAGAGAGAGCACGCGGTATAGAAATATACACTGAGAGAAAGAGAACGAAACCATCGCGCCGTATATCGAAAGAAAGGAACGCAGAGTATAAGGAAAGAAAGGAACGCGGCGTATAACAAAAGAGAGAGCGCGCGGTATAGAAATATACACTGAGAGAAAGACAAAGAAACCATTGTGTCGTATAACGAAAGAAAGGAACGCAGAGTATAAGGAAAGGAGGTAACGCGGCGTATAACAAAAGAGAGAGCACGCGGTATAGAAATATAAACTGAGAGAAAGAGAATGAAACCATCGCGCCGTATAACGAAAGAAAGGAACGCAGAGTATAAGGAAAGAAAAGAACGCGGCGTATTACAAAAGAGAGAGCACGCGGTATAGAAATATACACTGAGAGAAAGAGAACGAAACCATCGCGCCGTATATCGAAAGAAAGGAACGCAGAGTATAAGGAAAGAAAAGAACGCGGCGTATAACAAAAGAGAGAGCGCGCGGTATAGCAATATACACTGAGAGAAAGAGAAAGAAACCATCGCGCCGTATATCGAAAGAAAGGAACGCAGAGTATAAGGAAAGAAAGAAACGCGGCGTATAACAAAAGAGAGAGCGCGCGGTATAGAAATATACACTGAGAGAAAGAGAAAGAAACATACACGCCGTATACGTTTTCTGTCGAATCACTCATACCGAGACCTCCCTAAAGGAACTTCGTTCCAATAATTCATGGAAGAATTACTAAGATTTGCGAAGAAATCATCAGCCGCACTCAGATTTGTTTTGGAAACGCTCTAGGAATGAGAGAGGCACTCTTCAGTGCACAGGTTTTGATACAGAGATGTATTGCGATGTCTATATTTGCTTCATTGATTAAAAGAAAGCATATGACAGCGTTCAATATAATAAAACTCATAAGTATCCTAAAAGAGATAGGGTTAGAACACAGGGACAAAAAGATAATCAGCAACCTATACTGGAAACAAACTGCCTCAATACACCTTCAAGGAGAAAGATCGGACCAAATCGAAATCATGAGAGGCGTGCGCCAGGGATATATACTATCACCGACTTTGTTTAATATATAGTCAGAACGCATATTTCTGGAAGCCTTGAAAGAAATAAGATGTGGTATTAAAATAAATGGCGAATCTGAGATACTTGGATGACACAGTAGTATGCGCGGACAGCCTAGAAAACCTGCAAGATCTGATGAACAGAATATATGAAGTCAGTCAAAGGTATGGTCTCGCGCTCAATGTCAAAAAACGAAGTACATGATAGTATCCAAAAACAACAACCATGTCGGACAGCTTCTAGTTAAGAACGAACTTATTAAGAAAATCCAAAAATACACGTTTAAATTAAAAGTGGGACCACTCAATTGAAATCAAATGTCTGATGGAAAAAGCGAGATCCGCATTCCTGAAAATGGCAAAGGTATTCCTAGCACATCACCTGGATATACAAACGAAGATCAGTCTACTGAGATGCTACATCTTTACAGTACTTCTATATGAAGTGGAGTCCTGGACTCTGACAGAGACTACTGAACGGAGACTCGAGGCATTTGAGAGTTGGCTATACCGCCGCATGCTCCAAATATCCAGGACGGCTCACCTCCTAGACACAGATTTTAGAGAGAATGAGAAACGTACGAGAGGTCTTACTAGGAATAAAGACAAGGAAGTTGGAATACCTTGGCCATATAATGAGGAACAGTCAACGGTACGGCCTATTGTAACTTATACTACAAAGAAGAGTAGATGGAAGAAGAGGGCCATGAAGAGAATATCGTGGATAAAAAAAACCTTCGAACCATGGTCCGATGGTTCGCCATGATTGCCAGCATCTGAAGCGGAGAGGCACGAGGAAAAGAAGATGTCACTGACCTGGTGACCCACGAGCTAGTACGAAAAATATATTGAACAAAATTTGACCCACTACTCAAAAAGGTTCGCCACCACTGGACTATATCTTTCTAGTTTTGCTTATTTAGTCTTGACTATTCGTAAGTTTTTAGTTTAATATGTTTAGTCTTTTGAATTGAAAAATTATTTTCAAATGTAACTAAATGTTATTGTTAATAGTATATTACGTAACGAGAGTTGTAAGAAGCATATTATGTACGAGCGGGACAGGTACGCATGACCGCGTAGCGGGGAGCGCGTAATTTCGCGAGTACGTAATTGCCTTACAAATCGAGTTATGTACTATACTTTATCTATGACCACAATATTCTTTTTTCTGTTTAATAAAAAATAAAAAATATGTTTGATGTAACAAATTTATTTCTTATTCGGTACATTATTTAACATTATAATAACCAAACAGTTGTATTTTCATATATAATTGTTACTCGACATTATTTAACTTGAAAGAAATGAAAAGAAATACATTCTTAATGGCTACAAACCTTGTTACTTTGTACTTATTTGGGTTAAACTGGAAAAAGAGTGCTCATAGATATAGGCAACCCAATGTACGCAATGCCAATTTCCGTTAGTTTGAATTGAGGCACGGGGGCGCTGAACGTATGAGTACGTAGTAGCAGCTCTCAACTTGAGATGCCACGAATAGTAATTTTGCCGAATACCGAATATCCGGCAACGAAGCGCCGAATATTCGGCGCAGCTTTAGCGTAAATTGCCCAACATTCCAAAAATGAGCGCGGTAGTGACTGCGCAGCAGTGAGTGCGCGCCAGCGCTGCCGCGCACTTGCGTAACATACATTTAGCAACATACACAACATATTTTTTTCATAGTAAGTTATATTTACTTGTTCACGGCAGTGGAGCCAATATGATAAAAGGTGTACTAGAAAACGCTGAAAATGATTCTGCCAGGGGTTTTATACATTCACTACAACGAGCTATAGAGGAATCACTAAAACATAACTGATCACGAGTCATTATACAATGTAACACCTTCCTAAGTAGCTGTTACTGGAACAAGGTATCACACTCCTCAAATCATTTCAAGAGATAACAAAAAATAACTAGAAATTGTGAAACCATCCTACGTTATAGATAATCATATAAACTTAAAACAAACGGAACCCAGCCTGAATATATAAATATATTCAGCCTTTCCGGAGCTCTATAACAACTATTGAGTCTTTTTAGGACTACCAATACAAATCTCACATGAAATTTGTAAATTATTTTACAGCTTTCCGTCCACCTTTCACAAACCATAAAAATAACATTGTTTTTAAAATCATGTCTTTCCGATAGCTTAAGTGGATAGCCATCTGTGGACGCGTTTCGAGATTTATCTCTCATCCATAAAGATGATTTTAAAAACAATGTTATTTTTATGGTTGGTGAAAGGTGGACTTTCCAGGTGGAGTTGTGAAAGGCACAGCTTTGCTTCCATGAACAATAATTTGTATACCAAAAAAATAACTAGCTCGGGTATTTCTTGCATCTCCGAAGTGATTCCATATATTGTTACATTGTTTTTAAAACCTGGGAAAGGAAGAGATGGCAGATAGAAAACCAAATTTACTGATAATGAGATCTCCACTACAACCTGAGCTAGAAACACGGTTCAACTTTGATGAAAATGACAAAAATCTTGGTTGCCACTTTGCCTTCGTTTCAAAACCAGTTTCCTGGGATTAATTCAATCACAAAGAGAAAAACAAAAAAATCTTTTAGAAGCTCTGAAAATGAGTGATGTGTCTTGTAGTACCGATAATTCTTCTCCACTTCGTAAGAAAATACATATCAATAAAAATGACAAAATCGGTATTCGGCCGAATAGTTAGCAATATTCGACCGAATAACAAATATTAAAAAATTGGCCGAATACCGAATAGATACCGAATATTCGTGGCATCTCTACTCTCAACCAATCAACGAGAATCGTAAACCAAACGCACGTGTGTGTTATCAATCATAACTTATCATTAGACATCGGATTATATGCAAAAGCATAAAACGATATTTTTATAGCATTATTGCATATTTTAGTACTTTTTCATTTATAGTGCTTATTTCAGTAGTTTTGTATAAAGGTCGAATCCCATATGCGCGACACCCAGCTACGCGACGTCGTGCGACATCGCCTGTCAATTAATGATTACATTGTTTTAAATGGGCACGTCGCGTAGCCATAGTGAGTATTTGACAGGCGATGTCGCGTGCGTCGCGTAACTGAGTGTCGCGTATACGAGAATCGGCCTTTAGGCGGGAACGGTGGCAGGTCGCAGCCAGTGACGTACCATGTGGGTACCTCGCACTCGGCAACGCGACTACTGGCTTGCACTATTCAATAAATTGATTTCCTCTATATCTACAAAGTGTTTTTAAAAGCACCATCTCGCGTACAAAAATATAAAGAGCGACTACCAAACCTAGCACAACCTCCAGAACCCATATTAATGCGGTGAGGAACATGATTGAAAGCTGTATTGTTTTATGCTTAGAATTTTGAGGCCATAAAAGAAGTAGTTGGTCAATTTCACAGTTCAGAAGCCATTGCAATAGGCCTTTTTACGGTTAGTTAAACGCATGCGCACCCGACAAGTTTGAGAAGCGGGAATATGAAAGTTTCGGGCACAACTTCAGTTATAGGTCAAAAAGTTAAGACACTTTTCGACGTATAACATGGTGCAAATTGACACATGCGCACAAGAAAATTTCAACTATGAAAAGGTCTATTAATTCAAGCCAGTTGGCATTTCTGGCTCCTTTAATCAAACAAAATATTGCTCTAATTGTATCACATTTCAGCAATATTCCACACGCAATTGAGACTCTAGAAACTAAAAATCTTCCTCTGTGCAAGCCCAAAAAATTATGAACAGAGCAACGACCTTCCAAGTTCACTATCAAAAAGGTCCGTGCCAAATTAAATGCTGTTCTCTATAAAAACTCAGGTCTTAAGGAATAAAGAAAGTAAATGCATTTTTAAAAGGCACCAGCCAAACTCTACCTGAAGAGGTTTTTGCAGAAGTCGCGCCAAATTTCAAGTTCTGTCCAGTAACGTCAGTTGGCGTAAAGAGGTCATTTTCAGCCTACAAATTAATATTAAGTAACAAACGTCACAAGTTTGCTCTAGAAAGTCTAATAGTATATTAAAGGACGAGTTCAGTAAACCTGTTTTTTCAGCACGCGGCCAAGTTTAGAAAACGACGAGCGTAGCGAGGAGTAATGGACTCATTAACTCATTTTTCTGTAATGGACTCATAACAGCATTCATATGAGTGCGGTTATGGCTGTGATGTTATTACCATTAATTAATTAAATTTGTGTATTCGCGATTTCCACATATCACATAACCTCAAAAACCATTTCGCCGAAAATTTGACACTGACAGCTCTGAATTTCAGTGCCAACCTTGAAAAAATTACCTCATTACAGCACTCGTTGAGCCATAACGCACGCATATGAGTGCTGTTATGAATCCATTACAGACGCAAAATAGAAAAAAATATTTAACTGTATTTTGTCACAAGAACTACTGTATATTGTAAAAAATAAGTTAATTCCAATAATAACTAGTATCTTGATAGTGCATATTTTATGCATATTTCGCCCATTATTTGTGCATATTTCGCCCATTTTTAGTGCATATTTGCGTGCATATTTCGGCATGTTGATAGTGCATATAATCCGATGTCTACTTATTATTAATCGCGGACTCTTACATAAGTGTGTGTTGTGATGTATTTACGTAGTCCACGAACTGTACAATAATGGGCATTTACAATAGACGTCGTAGATAAAAATGTTTAAATGAAATAACTATTTCTTTATTAAAAGATGATGTTTAATCTATTCATGCAGGACGGTATTGAGAGTGTCCCACCTGTGTTATACGTATATGTGATACTATTTTAAAGCCGTTCCTGCAATAGTCTATGCATTATAATGGTGGGATATTTTTTGAACCACCTTTTTGAAACACTGTAATAACTACATGCAGTTAAAAATTTCTGTGGAATCTGGTCTTTTTCGTTTCTAAAATTTCCGTGCCTCAAAGGGTTAATGGGATGGCGTGGGAAATACGGAAAACAGAGAAAAATAAATCCGCACGACATCAAATAACAAACAGAGCCCAGATTGGAAAACGAAAATCCTTCAAAAATAAAACCAGGACGGTTTTCAATTAAATGTTCCAAATGGAAAATCCTCCGCTAAACCATGCACTATTTCACCGACACCGGCTTCGAACTGTCACAAAAGGCAATCGGCCAGCTGAGCACTTATCGGGAATTTAACAGCGCCGGCTTAAACATTCCGTTCGCCGTTCGCACCGAATGAATTCCAATTTACGCGATAAGGACGAGCGAGGAGTGTCTGCGCTATACGCGATATCCGTCAAACCCTGAACCCCTTTATATTATTATACACTATATAGATCTATTTAAAACGTTCGCTCTTTTTTTTTTATTGCCCTCTCAAAACCCCTTTACGGCACACATCCACATTCAACAAACATTTACACTCTAAAATTCAATTGCCTTACAAAACCGCACTACGAGCGGTAACCGCTATAACCGCGAAACCATTCGAGAGGCACACAGTACGCTATTAAAATCAGTCGCGGGAAAAAACCGCAAGTAAGGCCGCTTGTATTAACTTACTTGACTCACAAAATCACCCAATTAAAAACCGCGGCGTTTAGCCGTAGTGCCGCCTACTCAGAAATAGTTAAGCACATCTAATCGTTAAGTCCTGAATATAGAGCGTATTGATTTCAAAACAGAGTTATTTGCAAGGTGACTTACGTCTGAATAAATAATTGCTCGTGATGTTAAAACAACCCCTACTCCTCATATACGTAGGTTTTGGTGACAATAATACGAGGTTGCGAATCCATAGCCAGTAAATATATCATATCTATTATCCAGAGTTTTGTATAACAGGTGTTATCTATATTTAATTTATGGAGGTATAAAAGTTTCCAAGTGAATGTAAATGAATTCAGTAACTTAAAATGTATGTTTAAGAGTGAAGAAATTAATGTATTATTTATAGGGTTATTATTATGAGTTATTATTTAATATGCAGCGCGTGTTGAGCATCGTGCAACGTGATTGTATGTAAGAGCAGTTGGTTAGAGATTATGTTCTGTTGTTTTTTTTTTCGTTCTCGTTTTGTTAAATAAATTTTGTGCCCAAAAGAGCACAGTGTCCCAATTACCGATAAATATAGGTCGTGATGGACCTCGTAGCGGGAAAAAAAAAGTTTTCTGTGTGCATGTGCCCAATTTCTTTTGGGGGTCCGCGGCCGATGTATAATTGGCAAACGACGAACATCAAATCAACTCGCATAATAATTGATTTCTTATCTGGATACTTTTTTTAATATTGTACGATTTCACAGAAAACATTAACATTACGCCTTACAAATTGGCTAACTAATGCGGCAGGTGCACGAATATTAAATATTCACAATTATTACCTTTAATTAAATGTAATTTGTGGTCTTGTCTCGACAACAACTAGTTAGATTTACTTTACAACACATTACAATTCACTCGTTTCTAAATCTAATCTTCTCTGTTTATATTAGAGGATCGATTATATTACCTTACAATATCCACTTACAATTATATCCACTTATATCCACTTTTACTAATTACTTTACTATTAACTCTTGTCTAAATCTTATCTTGTCTGTTTATATTAGAGGATCCATTATATTACCTTGAGGCACATCCACTTACAATAATAAAGATATAGAATTACTTTACTATTAACTCTTGTCTAAATCTAATCTTGTCTGTTTATATTGGAGGATCCATTATATTAACTTACAATATCCACTTACAATTATATCCACTTATATCCACTTACAATAAAAAAGATATAGAATTACTTTACTAATAACTCTTGTCTAAATCTAATCTTGTCTGTTTATATTGGAGGATCCATTATATTAACTTACAATATCCACTTACAATTATATCCACTTATATCCACTTACAATAAAAAAGATATAGAATTACTTTACTAATAACTCTTGTCTAAATCTAATCTTGTCTGTCTATATTGTAGGATCCATTATATTACCTTGGGACACATCCACTTACAATAATAAAAATATAGATTTACTTTACTAATCACTTTTGTCTAAATTTAATCTTGTCTGTCTATATTAAAGGATCCATTATATTACCTTGGGGCGCAACAACTTACAATAATAAAGATATAGAATTACTTTACTATTCACTTTTGTCTAAATCTAATCTTGTCTATCTATATTAGAGGTTTTATTTCATTATATTACCTTGGGGCGTTCTACCACTTCATAAATAATTCCTGTATCTTTTTACGAAAGTAATTTCCAGTCGACAAATCGAGATTCAAGTGTGAATAATGTGTGTCACAATGGAACAAACGGACGAGCAACAACAAAAAAGGGGAGGGTGGCTTCGGAGCCGTTTACACTCTTGTTTTGATTAGCCCCGACGTCCCGACGGACTCTGTGCGGTAAAGATAGCGTCGGGACGCCCATCGCTCCGACAACAACGGGCATTAGAAGGGTCGGTCACGTGACCATTGTACACAAACTACATCCAAGATATACAGCGTTAGATGCGTTAATAATAAGTGAACTTATTGATTGATTGGGCTTGTAGCGCGATATAATTAATAAGTGGTGAAAATTAGATATTAGAAAGTTAAGAAAATTACTGGTTTCTTTTGTGTGGGCAGCTTGTTGAAAGTTTTAGATTTAGAAATAACGGAAGGATTGTTTATGTTCAACGCTCGAGCATCTGCTAGTTCATTTTTTCTGCGGTTTGCTCGTGCTAATTCAGTAATTAATGAGTGGAAATTCTTTCATTCACCAGAATAAATTAATTTAATAAGTTAATTAATAAAAATGATTACTAAGACCTCATCAATTCAGTAAACACGAAATTGGAACGACTCAATATGTAATAAAAATGATTTCGTTGTATATTTAGACCAGTTTATGGTATATTAAAGAACGAGTTCAATAAGCGCGATTTTTCAGCACGCGTCCATGTTTAGAAATGTCCTTGTTTTCTAAACATGGACGCGTGCTGAAAAATCGCGCTTAATGAACTCGGTCTTTATACTATTTTTTCTATTTTGCGCCCTTTTATAAATTATTTCTAAATTAAAAAAAACCGGCCAAGTGCGAGTTTTCCGTACAAACTTGTAAGTAAGGTATCTTTTTTTGTGGAGGACGTAGCAAGCACATTCAGTTAACTTGACAAGTGGCTCTCCTGAAATCACGACCATCTTAGTACCGCTGCAAGCATAACCGTTGCAAGCATAACCGATGTCGCTGTCGTACGATGGAATTCTACCCTATATTTTATTACCATACATCCCCCATTCACTATGAGTGTTTAGGGGTTCTGGAAATTCACTATTTGTTTTTACTGCTCAATTTTGCCTGTATACCTATATACCCTGTATAAAGGTATGCAGGTTATTTTTTTTTTAAATAACGCGAATATTTTTAAACTTATAAAAAGAAAACTTTATTTTAGTGTTACACTTCACTTTATTTTAGTATTCACTAACTTCTATTAAGATCTATTAAACTATTTCTAGATCTAATATAAACTAATATATTAACTATTTCTAGATCTATTTCGATACTCTTAACATTCAGTTGTGCAATTGACTGCTTTTGGGCAATTGACTACCAAAAAATATAGGGCGTACGTGATTTAAGTATATGTAGATTATAAAGAAAAATTAGACGAAATATAATATATACAGGATGTTACGGGACTTGAGCATGTCGCATGTCGGTTATAAACAAGCAAAATTTAGACATAATAAATACCCTGTATATATTATGTATATAGAGCGTACGTGATGAAATGCATAACGAATATAAACAAAGAAAATTCAGAATAAACAGCTTGGTGCCAACACATACTTTTTAACCTTCGGACCTAACCGAAGAGGACCTAACTGTATGCAACCCATATGCTTCTGGAGCCTGACAATACCATTACGACAACATTAGTGTATTTTCATAAGTTTCAAATAGTAAATTCGCATTTTTTCTTGTAATTAAACTACATATTTATGGCTTTCAGATTTTTCCCTATACATATGCTGTAAGACACCGCTTCTTGCCAAATTTCATGATTCTAGGTCAACGGGAAGTACCCTATAGGTTTTGATTCCCTTGTGTAATCGCAAAATATGCTACATAAACGGTCATATCTTTTGATCGCGTTGACTTACAAGTTTGACTTTTTCACAGCTGAAAGAGACCGCAGACCCGAGTTGATACAAATTTCAATTTGTTACCTCTACGCGTTCCTGAGAAAAATGGTCTTGACAGACAGACAGACGGACAGACAGACAGACAGACAGACAGACAGACGGACAACAAAGTGATCCTATAAGGGTTCCGTTTTCGGTACGGAACCCTAAAAATCGCCGATACATATTGAGAAAATTTTATCGCATTCGACAAGCCATTAACGAACCCATATGAGTGCTTTTATGACTTAAAAACACTCTGATCGCTCAACATATATACCGAGTATTCAAAAAAAACATATATACTTTTGCAAGGAAGATCCATAATAGAAAAATGAAAAATATGTTTTTTCTACTCACACTAAAATGAAAACATTAATAAATACATTATTGTATATGAAAGATGCCGTTATTTTAATCGTGTGTAAAAGAATCAAAGTCGTGTGTAAAAGTATCCAAATCGTGTGTAAAAGTCCAATGTAAATCAAATGGAGTTTCATTATTAAACGATTTCTATTTGTTGTCACAATGGCAATAAATTGCGCCACTAAACAAAAAGCATACGTTACCGTACGTAAACATACGTAAACATACGTGACGTAGTGAAAATAATTTATTTGACGTATATGTCAAGTAGTTCAGTAGTTGTTCAGAAGTAGTTCAGTAGTTAAAATGAATTAATAAAGTGTGTGAAAGGCTTTCGTGCAGTCATTGCGATTAAAACACTCGCCTTCGGCTCGTGCACAAAAGCTCTTCTTTACACACTTGTATCATAAACTAACTATATTAATAACCGTACTATTATTTTATCTTCTCGCTGCGCTCGTCGTTTTCTAAACATGAACGCGTGCTGAAAAATCGCGTTTATAGAACTCGTTCTTTATACTATTTTTTCTATTTTGTGCCCTTTAATGCCATTTCTAAATTGAAAAAATCGCTGATCCATATTGAGAAAATTGTATCGCATTCGACAAGCCATTAACGACCATATGAGTGCTTTAATGACTTAATTATCTTCTTCTTCCTTTTTGTTTGGCATCGGCCTTGTTGTCTAATTTCTTAGATTTGTAGCTGGTAAGATGAATTCCAGCTTTCATACCAACGTATGGGTGGACGTCCTGGCGGTCTCCTGGATCTTGGGAGACCATCCCTTGCAGTGTTTGGCAATCTGTTGTCGTCCATCCGTTCAACATGATCTCTCCATTCGCGACGTCTGTTTAGACTTCATTATAGACGCCAACAGTAAATATTAAATGCCACACTAATAACTTGTCCATTTCGCCAACTCAAATTATGTATTTCAAGTAATTCTGGCTTCGCTGGTCACCGGTGACCCCCGCGGCGCTGTAAACAAACTTCGTGCTGGTTACCGGTAATCCCCAAGACATTCAAAATGTTGAATGGCTCTTAGAAAATTGTTCTCAGAAATTTCTTAAGAGTCATTTCTCGCGACCAATTTTCCGGATTCTGGTTCTCCTCGCTACGCTCGTCGTTTTCTAAACATGGACCCGTGCTGTTGTCGTCCATCCGTTCAACATGATCTCTCCATTCGCAACGTCTGTTTAGACTTCATTATAGACGCCAACACTAAATATTAAATGCCACACTAATAACTTGTCCATTTCGCCAACTCAAATTATGTATTTCAAGTAATTCTGGCTTCGCTGGTCACAGGTGACCCCCGCGGAACTGTAAACAAACTTCGTGCCGGTCACCGGTAATCCCCAAGGCATTCAAAATGTTGAATGGCTCATAAAAAATTGTTCGCAGAAATTTCTTAAGTCATTTTTCGCCACCAATTTTCCGGATTCTGGTTTTCCTCGCTACGCTCGTCGTTTTCTAAACATGGACCCGTGCTGAAAAATCGCGCTTATTGAACTCCTTCTTTATGCTACTTTTTCTACTTTTGCGCCCTTTTATGCCATTTCTAAATTTAAAAAAAATCTCCGATACATATTGAGAAAATTGTATTGCCCCCGGCAAGCCATTAACGAACCCATATGAGGGCTTTAATGATTTAATTATACACGCAAAGTAGAAAAACATATTAAATGCCACACTAATGACTTGTCCATGGCGCCAACTCAAATTCTGTGTTTCGAGTAATTCTGGCTTCGGTGGTCACCGGTGACCCCCGCTGCGCTGTAAACAAACTCGTGCCGTTCATCGGTAATCCCCAAGGCATTCAAAATGTTGAATGGATCACGGAAAATTGCTCGCAGAATTTTCTTAAGATTATTTTTTCGCGACAAATTTTCCGGATTCGGCCGGATTCGGCCTCACTACGTTTTTTTCCAGCGAGCGGTAACCGCCATAACCGCGAAACCGTTCGAGAAACACACAGCACGCTATGGGAAAAATCAGTCGCCGGAAAAAACCGCAAGTGAGGCCGCTTCTATTAGCTTACTTGAGTCACAAAATCACGCGATTAAAAAACCGCGGCGGTTTACCCGTAGTGCGGCCTGTGCCTTAAATAGATAACTATAAAGGTAACTACGGAGCCGCAAGTCCCGGGACATTGATTCAAATCCTGGACATTGTGAAAAATAAGCCACCGTTCTCCTGTGGCTCTGGCAAAGTCATCGCATTAAAAATCTGACTCGAAACCCCACAGATTAGTGGCTCGCCATCCACGTTAAAAACAGTAAGGGCTCCCCTACACTTGTGTCTAAGATCAAGACACCAAGCACAAGTGTAGGCCGTGGGAGGAGGCCAAGGCCCGTCCTGGGCTGTAGCGCCATGGGTTTGTTTTTTATAAATATAACAATAATATTCTGTAGTTAATGCACTAATCATTGAAGTGTGATTATCGTTGAATCGTAATAACTTTCGCACGGTTGTTATTGGGGTGTAATGCGTGTGGTAATCGGATTACGGTCGAAGCGTTTTGTTGTGACACCCGAAATTGGCAATCGGATTATAACGTGTCGCACACTTCACCCCGGCTGGAAGTGAACAATGAAGTGGATAAACAATTGGGGCTCGACTCGCCCCAAAGCGATACTTGACGTCAGATATCTGCCCACCGACGAAATGTCACTGCAAAAAATAATGTTTATCTCGCATTAACATTCAGTTTACAGGGGATTATTGCGTTTGGGGATGCTAAAGAGATTATTTGAACTTGAATTGATGAGAATTTAAGATCAGTATGGTTATTAAAATAATAGTATGGTTATTAAAATAGTTTATGATACAAGTGTGTGAAGAAGGACTTTTGTGCATGAGTTTTGTGCACGAGCCGAAGGCGAGTGGTTTAATCGCAATGAGTGCACAAAAGACTTTCGCACACGTGTGTCTTACATTATTTTATCTACGAAGCATGTTAAAATACTGTTGAATTTACAAAAAAATAATCGTTTCTTACCGATGATATTGCAAAAATTGTAATTTTGACAGACAACATACTTCAAATCACTGAAACAAAAAGGTTCGGCGCCTCCGTAGAATAAATTGCTAATCACTGATACAAAAAGGTTCGGCGCCTCCGTAGAATAAATTGCTAACTAGTAAAAACGCACAGTGGCGGGAACACTATCTGGTGGTTGTCGATGTAATCTTGGTTAACCTAACCCTTTCGGTTCTGAATTTTGAATTTTTTTTTTGTTAAATATTATTGATGACAAGCTTATCATGAACTCCAAATTTGACACAACAAAATTTGTTTGTTAAATATTATTAATGGCAAGGTTATCATGAGATCCAATGTGAAATTCAATGATTTCAATGAATTCCATGAATATGTATAGGAGTTATAAAAAAAAAAAACGGTATAAAAAACATCCAGTGTTAAATAATAAAAATATGGGTAGATAGGCTTGCAAATTTTACGGCGGCAAATGCCACCGGCAGGATCGAAAGGGCTAGATTTAATCTAGATTAGGTTGTGGTTAGGTTAAATTATATTAGCGAGATAAATCCAGACTGAGTGGCCGAGACTTCTTGATACAAAATAAGAAAAAATAATTCATTTTTAACATGGAATGAAAATATAAAACAGAAAACAGGATAATTAGTAACGATGGTCAAACATAAATGCCCATTACTTTGGTACACTAACTGTTTATACGTTAAGTTTTATTTCGTTTAAGCAAGTAAAAATAGAATTCTCCTATTTTTTATTTTGGCCTTTTAAACCACATTTCACTAACTTACTAAAAATACTGGAAACGAGGAAAAAAAGAGGTTCAAATTGAAATATTACATAATAAGTTTAAAAAGTTTATTTCATATAAGTCAATGCATACAAATATACTTAGTAAAAATTTGTTCTAATTTGAAAACTATAAACAATTGTTTAAAGTCATTATTATTCCTTAAAACTAGTTTAAATTATATATAAAATGAGATATTACACTTTACAATTGAGTTGCAAGTAATTTAGATACAAGCTAAACAAAACTTATTGATACAGTGTAGCAGGCAAATAGTAATAATTTTGAAAGAGTTAAGATTTTTTTAATAATTTGATTAATAGGATCTATAAACGAGATTAAATTATCTTTAAAATAATATGCAATATGTCTATGTAGAATTAATACTTAGGTGTTACTCTACGCATATGTAACAATTTTGTAAATTCCTAATTTTTCCGAAAATATTTAGTATATTTAAATGAGATTATAATGTGCTTAAACTAGCTTACATTATCTACAAAATGAGATAATATCAAACAAGATAATATATTTCATCATGTCTTGTATTGTAAATTGTAGATATGGTGGTGACGACTTGTACTGCGACCTTTATAGATCTATTGTACCCCACCCTCCTCCTCGAAGCGTTGGTGTACTTACACATTTAGGGCGCCTCCTCTAATCCTGATTCCTTTAAGAATTTCAGGATCTGGGTGGGATTCAAGGCCTGCAGCTCCTCTGTGTTAAAGCAGTGAGCCCCAAGGTACATCTGTCTCTTGCAGAGTAATGCTCCACAGTCTTTGAGCAGATGTATGGGGGTTTCCTCTGCTGAGCCACAGAATCTGCATCCGTCATCCTCCTCTAGCCCTAGGGCCTTGAGACGTTTCCTAAGTCTGCAGTGTCCCGTCAAAACTCCTGTCAGAATTCTAAGCTTGTTCTTGCTTAATTTCAACCTTTCGTTCTCTTCTGGTTAAAAGATCCCAGCATCACTTTGGACTGCCTTAGCCCTGGAAGTTCTTTCCAGGTTTTTTGGATGGTGTTCACACTCATGCCGCAAAAGGGTTCCGGACCTATAAAGGCGCTACTGGATCCCTTGTTTGCTAGGTGATCGGCTTCTTCGTTTCCGTCTATACCAGTGTGTCCTGGTAGCCAGTATAGCGTTACTTTGTTATCTTTGCCAAGCTTGTTTAGCTCCCCCACACAGTCCCATACCAGCTTGGATCTGATGGTGTATGAGCTAATGGCCTTTATGGCTGCTTGGCTGTCTGACAGAATAGAAATTCGTTTTTTGAGACAATTCCTGTCGAGGTTAAACTGTGCACATTGTACCTCTGCTTGGACGATACTTGGGGATGTTCTCATGGATTCGAAGTAATTTGTACGAGGTCCAAACACTCCTGCACCAGTACCTTCCTTTGTCTTTGACCCATCTGTATACCACTTGCTAGCATTTTGCTCTATGTGGTATGCTGAGGATTCGTCGCTCCAATCGGCTTTACTACTACACATTGCTGTGTAGTTTTTCCCGAAGTGGTATTTGCATACCATTTCGTCTTTTGGTTCTTCCAGCCAGGGGATCTTGGCAGCGAGGCTGTTTCGGTCTCTGCTCCCGATTATTTTACCTCTGCCCATGGCTTCCTTGCTGAACCTTACAATCGCCGATCTGGCGGCCCTTTCCACCACAAGGTGCAGCGGTCATGTCTTGTCTTAGACAAAATATTGTTCATACATTTTCAAACTGTTATATTGTTCCAAAAATTGGTAATGAATTGTTTTGAAGTTTTAAAAATTTACTTGATAAATGAACACATAGATAATCTGTCAAATATTTGATGGTAGGATGTTGTATTAAAAAAGTTCTTAGCCATATCAAAAATTCATGCGCACTTAGAACGGTGTGTAAAAAAAACTTTGTGGATTTCAGAGTTCATCGATAAATTTATACTGTTAAACCAACGTGCACTAAATTTTCATATAAATGAAAGGATAGTAAAGTTATCTTTTAGAAATTAGTATCAGTTGGTGAGTTTTAGTTTCCATATCGAATTTTGTAACGTAAGCAGAAAATTATTTGTAATACTTAGTTTTTAATTATTTCTACTTAGAACTTGCGATGGATTATCAATATACATGTAAAAAGTCTGTTGTGGAAACGAAAAGAGATAATAAAGTCGTATCTACACGGACCAAAAAGACAATAGAAACCCATGTAGTTCCAGAACGTTTAAAATCAGAGAGAGCCACGGACGACAATCGTACGCCCTTAAAAGATATTACACCAAACTCCCAAAAAGATGCAGATACATACCCAAAAAGTAGAATCCCACAAAAAAACTTAAACCCCGAATTTGTGAGAGCGAATATTTTTCCAGCACCAAGGAAATCAGGCGCTCCAGCTAAGAAAATTCTTCCTATCACCAACTCTGCTACACAAACCTCCTCCCGAAAAAAAAAAAAGTTGGAGCTAGTATTAAACCCATCACTGCTTCTTTAAGAAATCCAGCAAATTTACAATTAACTAGTTTAGATCAGAAATACATAACTAGACCGAGTAATGCTAGTTGAAGTAGTACTAGTGGAGCAGTTAGAAAATCTATTCAAAATCATCAAATAAAAAAATTAAAAAAATCTGAAAACTGCTTAATTTCTCCAATTAAAATAGAAAATAATATTGCTATAGGTAAAGAATCAACAAGGAACTATATTGAAGATAGTATTATTTGTGGATCAAAAATTCCTGAAAGTGAAAGTATGATTTCAAAAGATACAAGTGATATTAATTTAGATAATGTTACTATGATGGCAAGGCAATTATTAGCTAGACAACATGCAACTCAAGTCAACTGTAATTGCGATTGCAATCAAGACAATGCAGTTGTAATTAGCAAGAATTCAAAGATGTTAGCAAAATCAATGCAAGTTACTTCAATGATTAATAATGAGCCTGTTACTAAATCTATTACTACAATATCTGGAAATTCAACAAACACAAAACAACAAGTTTCTAACAAAAATATAAACTTAGAATTTTCTCTAAATAAATTAAAGGATGAAACAATTGAAGAATCAAAATTAGCATTTGGAACATATTCCGATGCAAAATCTTTGCCACAACATAGTCATACAGAAGACTTGAATTTTGCAGATAGTACAGATAGGTCAAAAACTTTGCAAGGAGATGTTTCAAGCACATCAATCTTGAAGAAATCACTCGGATTATCGGTTTCCTCAAATTTCTCCAGCAGACGCGCTGGAACTTCACACCACACGCATCTTTTAACTCCTTTGGTCCCCCGAAATATGCAAAATAATACACATAAATGTTATATTGAAATGAATAGACGAGTAGAGACCACTCTCTACAAGAGAGCATGGTAGATGTGAAGATTAGGAACCCTTGTGTGTCAGGTATGGAAAGTAAATTGGTGCATTTTTGTTATTGTATTTTCTTAACCCCCATCCCCCCACCCTCCCACCTTGAAAGTACATCCTGGTCTTAACCTACCCTATCAAACTACAAATCCTGGCTTAGTGACGGAAGTTGCCATAGTAACAACAAACAGATATCGTTTAATAATGAAACTATTTGATTTACATTGGACTTTTACACACAATTTGGATACTTTTTTTTTTTTATACTTTGGATACACTTTTACACACGATTGTAATAATGGCATCCTTCACACACAATAATGTATTTATTTGTATGTGTTCATTTTGGTGTGTGAGTAGATAAAAGATATTTTTCAGTTTTCTACTACGGATCTTCCTGGCAAAAGCATATATATTTTTTGAACACTCGGTATTTATGTTGAGCGATCAGAGTATTGCTTAGTAATTTTCCTAATCAACGCACTAAACTACATTGCCTAATTCGCGTTTCTTAACTCTTTCGCTGCGAATTACCTTTTCGGACAGATGTGATTGTGTGCTCAATATTCTGAACATTACATATTACTGAACAATATTCTGAACATTATAGCCCGTGTGAAATACTTTTATAACTTTGTATTATTTGCAATAATTTGCAATTTTATTATTATTATTATTTTATTTTTATGACAAATTTTTATGACAAATTTGCAAAATTCATTTGTTTTATGTCAAAATTAGACGAAAATGTCAAAATAATTGACAAATATTGCCATGTTTTCAAAGACGAAAATCTTTATTCGAGACAATTTTTTTTAATTTATTAATTTCAGTGGACAAACCTTGCAAAATTCTTTTGTTTTGTGTAAAAATTGAACGAAAACGACAAAATAATTTGCACAAATTGCCAAATTTTCAAAAACGAAAATCTCTATTCAAAGCAATTTTTGTTTTTTGTTGATTTGAGTAGACAAACTTTGCAAAATTCATTTGTTTTATGTCAAAATTGGACGATAATGTCAAAATAATTGGCAAATATTGCCAAATTTTTAAAAACCAAAATCTCTATTCGATGCAAATTCGGTTTTTTTTTTGGTTAATTTGAATGGACACACTTTCCAAAATTCTTTTGTTTTATGTCATTTGTTTTATTGGATGGAAATGTCAAAATAATTGGCAAATATTGCCAAATTTTCAAAAACCAAAATCTTTATACAAAACAAAATTCTTTTGTTTTGTGTCAAATTTGGATGAAAACATCAAAATAATTTGCAAAAATTGCCAGACTTTCAAAAACCAAAATCTCTATTCGAGGCAAATTTAATTTTTTTGGTTAATTTGAGTGGACAAACTGCAAAATTCATTTATTTTATGTCAAAATTGGACGAAAATGTCAAATAATTTGCAAATATTGCCAAATTTTCCTATTTCCTATTCAAAAATCCCTATTCGAAGCAAAATTTGTTATTTTTCGTTGATTTGAATGGACAAACCGTGCAATTTTTTTTTGTTTTGTGTCAAAATTGGACGAAAACGTCAAAATAATTTGAAAAAATTGCCAAATTTTTTAAACCAAAATTTTTATTCGAAGCAAATTCTGTCTTGTTGTTAATTTGAGTGGACACACTTTGCAAAATTGTTTTGTTTTATGTCAAAATTGTACAAAAAGACAAAATAATCTGTATTATATATATTATAATCTGTATAATAAGGAAAGATGATGCGTTCTGGCGCCGCCTCCCGCCTCCAGACCTTGACCTCGACCCTTACCATAACCCCCCCCCCCCCCTAGCGGATGGGGTTATTCCGTCCACAGTCCAATTTTTCCGTCCACCGTCCACTTTCGGATTTTAATCAGTTTTTTAATCATCTTTTAATCAGCTTTGTAATCAGCTTTATAATCATCTTCTATACAGCTTTTTGATCAGCTTTTAAACATTTTCTTAATCAGCTTTTTTTGAACGGCTTTTAATCAACTTTTTAATCAGCTTTCAAACAGCTTTTAATCAGCTTTTAAACAGCGTTTAAACAGCTTTTTAATCAGCTTTCAAACAGCCTTTTAATCAGATTCTAAACAGCTTTTAAACACCTTTTTAATCAGCTTTTAAACAGCTTTTAATCAAAAAGTTGATTAAAGTGGACGGAAAGTGGACGGTGGACGGAAAAAGTGGACGAAAAGTGGTCGGTGGATGGAAAAAGTGGACGGAAAGTGGATGGATAGAATGCGGCTTCTCGTACGACGGCTGTTCAATTTACTAATAAAGCTATCTCCATCAATCCCTGAACCATCAATTCTATAGCTGACACAAGCTTGGATGATGTTCTGCTGGACCGGCTTCACTGTTGCTGGAAGGTGTTTATGTGATCAAAGGATGTTGACTGTCTACGGCTCCAACTTTATTTTCTTGGAGGTTTAGGGTGAATATTCAGGATCTAGGGTTCTAGGGGTGGGGGTAGTGGTGGGGGTCGAGGTCAAGGTCAGAGGCGGGAGGCGGCGCCAGAACGCATCATCTTTCCCTACTAACCAAAATCTCTATTCGAAGCAAATTTTGTTTTTTTGTTGATTTGAGTGGACAAACTTAAATGTCCACTCAAATCAACAAAAAAACAAAATTTGCTTCGAATAGAGATTTTGGTTAGTAGGGAAAGATGATGCGTTCTGGCGCCGCCTCCCGCCTCTGACCTTGACGTCGACCCCCACCACTACCCCCAATGCTACCCCCACCCCTAGAACCCTAGATCCTGAACGCATTTGTTTTATGTCAAAATTGGACAAAAATATCAAAGTAATTGGCAAATATTGCAAAATTTTCAAAAACCAAAATCTTTAAACGAAACAAAATTTGTTTTACTTTTGTTAATTTGAATAGACAAACCTAACCAAATTCTTTTGTTTTGTATCAAAATTGGACGAAAACGTCAAAATAATCTGCAAAAATTGCCAGATTTTCAAAAAACAAAATCTATATTCGAAGCAAATTTTTTTGTTGTTGTTTTAAGTGGACAAACTATGCAAAATTCATTTGTTTTATGTCAAAATTGGACGAACATGTCAAAATAATTGGCAAATATTGGAAATTTGCAAAAACCAAAATCTCTATTCGAAGCAAAAATTGTTAAACCTTGCAAAATTCTTTTGTGTTGCGTGAAAATTGGACGAAAACGGACAAAACGGACAAAAATTGCCAAATTTACTAATAACCAAAATCTATTTTCGAAGCAAGGACTATAATATATATTTTCAACTACGAGAAGAGATTTTTTCACCTCGAATCCACAGTTCAAATTGACGTTGAAACAACTCTATGTTGCCACAACTTCATGTTAAAACAACTTCATTTTGCGACAACTTCATGTTGAATCCACTTCATCTTGCGACTTCATGTTGAAACCACTTCATGTTGCGACAACTTCATGTTGCGGCTTCGTATTGCTACAACTTAAAGTTGTAGTATGTATGTTATCAAGTTGTAGTGTGTATGTATAACTTAATTTTGAACTTGAATTAGGCTACTAACTTATAATAATTAAGTGGACCATGGAAAGCACAATCTAATACATATAGTTCGATTCAGTTAGCCTTGCAGATAACTCATTAAATTAACTACATTTTAATCTAGTAGACTAGATAGACAAGACAAGAACGAGACAAGAAAGATTTGTTTGGAAATTATGTTATCTACCGTGCCAATTGTCTTAATCGCTGCCATAAACTATATATTGCTTTCTAGTCTTCTAACTGTCTCAATTACCAAATCGAAGTAGATAGTGTTGTTGCTAATTGTCTTAAACACTGAATCTTCCCATATAGTATCCTAACCTAACCTACTTCAGTGTATAAAGTAATTATTTAGCTATTTTTAACTAATTTTATTTTTTATTTAACTAATTATTAACTAATTAGTTTATTGTTTTAGTCTTAACTATATGAAACGACATGTTAAATTATTTGAATAAAACTAATTTCGTGATTTGTTTGGTGTGATTGTTCATTTGATGTGATTGTTTCATGTGATTGTTTAGTATTGTTGGTGAAACTAGTCAAATAAACAATCCATCCATCCATCCATGGCTCTACAACCCGGGGTGGGTCTTGGCCGCCTCAACAATTCTCCTCCATTCTCTCCGATCCTGAGTGGCTTCTTCCCAGTTGAGCAACCCCAGGGTTTGAAGGTCCTTGCGGATATTATCCCGTCATCGAAGCTTTGGGCGCCCCAGTGGTTTTTGTTGTTAGGGGTTTCTTCCCAGACCATTTTAACTAGCCTTGAGTCATTACTACTCTAGACATGTCCCAGCCATCTTAATCTGTTTGACTTGATTCTTGTACTATAATTCTGCTATATATACTATATTATATAGTTCATATACCTCGTTGTTCGTGCGCATCCTATACCGCAACGTATGTTGATCCCAGACTGCTCCAAATATTTTCCTAAGATTTTTTCTTTCAAAACGATTGAGTAGTAACGTGTCTAGTAAGGTCATGGTCCATGTTTCGCTAGCGTAAGTTACCACTGATCTTATAATTGTTTTATATATATTTATTTTTATTAGTCTGGCCAGGATTCTTGATCGTAATAATTGCTGGGTTGCGTAGTAGCATTTGTTTCCTTGTAGAATGCGCTGTCCTATTTCTACTTTAACGTTGTTATCTGATGTTATTAATGCCCCTTGGTATCGAAAAGACTGTACGTGCTCGAAGTTGTACTCATCCATTGTAATATATTGTCGAATTCGATCTCGTCTTGTGTTTCGTGTCATATGCATATACTCCGTTTTCTCCTCGTTGACTTTCAATCCCATCTTTTTCGGGTTTTATAAAGGCTTCCTTCACGCTAATTGTATTTCTTCCCGCTAATTGTATTTCTTCCCACAACATCTAGATCATCTGCATACGCTAGAATCAGTCTGCGTCCGCTATTTTCGAAGATACTCATACTTAGTTCGGCTCGTATGTTGTCTTAACGTAAATAGCTGGTCTGTTGTTGATTGTTTCCTTCTAAATCCACTTTGGTATTCTCCAACTATTTCTTCTGCATACGGTGTTATTCGGTTCCTAATTATGTTGGACAGAACTTTATATGATGTGTTAAGGAGTGTGATACCTCTATAGATGTTATAAATATACAATCACATGAAACAAATCACAAAATTAGTTCTATTCAAATAATGTAATTAATCTAATACTCAATAAAAATTTATAAACTAATTTCATTTGATTCGCTTATGCTTTCTGATTAATTAATAGATCTTCCAATTTGAATACATCGCGAAATCTCCATCTGACCAATTTCTAAATTTGCTTTCACAAACTGCATCTCATTTTCCTGTACGCCAACCTGTACACTAACACTTTATAGCTAATTTAACTAAACGCAATAAATCAGAAAACGAGACGTCTAACATACGTCTCTACCACTTTCAATCAGCAATTTATATTCTCGACTAACGCCTAAATGGCACATTCCACAAACCATTTTATATACTCGTCTACTTAAGATTCTTTATCGAGTTTCAATTATTTTAAAACTTGTAATCTTACCGTGTCTATCCAGTCTTGTTCATCTATAATGTCTTAATATCTCTGTAAACCATATTACAGGACCCATTTTGCTAACCTGAGGTTTTATATGATATTCATTATAAAAAGCTAGTATAACTTGATTAATATTTAGTTAACTGTTCATTTAATAGTAACGTGAGTCCCAAAAGTCTTGGAATCCACTCTTGCCATGAATTTGAAGAAGTAGGTCATTTCTTAATTCACACACATAAAATTAAACATATTATCAAATGTCATTTTTAAGTAGCTGTCAGTGGTCTTGAGGTTATGTCGCATTGTTTTTAGTGTTAAGTTCAACAATTTCATTAGTTATAAATAAAACGCCTTCTCACTTAACACTGATTTATTTTATAGTGTTCTGAGTTATAAAATTAACAAAGCAGAACAAACATTACAACAGATGTTGAATGTGTTGTCCATTTTCACGAATACACAAATTAATTCGCCTTTTTATGTTATTTCTTCCGGTCTTATTTAATTTATTTAATTTAAAAATGTTTACAAAAGAGCAAAAAACCTTTATTGTCGAGAGTTATTTTAACCTTTATTGTCGAGAGTTATATTGTAATGGTAGACGCCTGGAAAATGATGAATGGGATTACAGTATCGACCCTTGCAATGAAGAAATTAGACAACGTTTTCCTAGGCCTGTATTTAATAGGAATCAGTTTAGAGGGCAGGTATTACGATTAGTTGTTTGCTTTGGAAGTACTGGTAATATTAACAAAAAAACAAGAAGTGGAAGGCCTTGTATTAATAATGAGAATAATATAAGCATCAGAAATGCAGTCCAAGACGAACCTACCACTTCAATTAGGAGACGAGCTCAACAATTGAATTTAAGTTGTACTACCACTCACAGGATTATTCGTCAAGATCTTCACATGAAAACATATAAGTTGCAAATGTACCAAGAACTTTTACCACTCGATTATAAAAAAAGATTGGCTTACTATCGGTAGTTCAATGAAAATATGAACGACGAAGTGTTAAGGAGTATTTTTATAATTGTACCAAAAATACCTGATATTTGTCAATTTTTTTTGAGAAACTGAATTGACTTAGACATTTGCGGTTTTTGGCAAAATGTTTATTCATCTTTTGTCTACGAACTGGGATTTTTTCAACATATATTATTACAAAATGGCGTCCAAAATGGCGGATCCGGAAAGTAAGGTTTTTAAATTAAATGTTATCTGCGCGAGGGACTGAAGCTGCAATACGTCACCTAGAAGCATAAAACCAAAAAATACTTCAAGTTTACACTCCAAGGAGGCATCTATACCAAACAATATGAAAAATTCACGTATAGAAACAAAATGGCGGCCTCTTGAAAATAAGGTACAGTTTTGTCGCATGATTTTTCCACTTTGGACTGCTGTGAAAAATCGTTAATCATCCAAATGTTGCAAATTTATAGGTATAGATGCCAGAGAATTCAATTTTCTTTTAGGCATTCGAAACGCGAATTCGATTGGTTGAACGGTTTAAAAGTTACAATTCGCGCAGATTCGAAAAATCTTGTTTCAAGAAAAACGCGTTTGAAGTTTAGACAACTGTTTTTCCTTGTACAATTTGATTAGCTCGATCAATGTGTCCAAGAAAAAAGTAATTTATAGGTTTTTGGGGTCGCTGCACACGAATTTGTGGTCGGATTTGAAAAGTTCAATATGGCGGATCCAATATGGCGGACCAAAAATTTAAAATATTCAATGTAGATGAAATTTTAAATATGTGGGTTTTTGGGATCGCTGAACACGAATTTGAGGTCGGTTTTGAAAAATAAAAATGGCGGATCAAATATGGCGGACCAAAAATTCATACGGATAAATGTGATGGAGTATTGCCGGTTGCAGTATTAGCGCTTATTTCTTGTTGGACGCCCTTTTTCTGGGTGAACTCGAACACGGCCTTCGAAGCAACTAGCGTGTTTCGTATAAATGCGTCATACATCGTTTGGCTGAAGATGTTCGAAATGTCCATTATCGCACACAAAGTTTTCATGCTTTTCAGTCCGAGTTCGCATTCCAAACAAGAGACGTCGATTTATTTCAAAACAATGACTCACGTGGGGTCTTGACGGTACTCGTCGCGATGTGCAGGAACACGTGATGACCAAGTGGAAGGCTGCTCCTGGTCCGGTGGATCAAGAAAATTTGACGTCGTTGCCAAACGAATTGCATACCAGACATTCACTCAGAAAGGTGAAAACCTTCAAGAAGTGGCAAATGACATAGTTGCTGCTTATGTCAACGTCGATGTCCATATGATCGGCTGTCTTTAGTTTCTTCGCGGACGTGCTTACGAACTCTGTTTCCGTCGTAAATTAAATGCCTTGGAACTTTTTAGACTTCTTCGTCGAAGGACGACTTCGGCCCGCTCGACCATGTTCTTTTGGTCCTCCCATTTCGCTGCTGAAACACGACTCGATGTGTTCCCCACGAGAATTACACTGAATTTGTAGGTTATAGCAAACCTGCAAATTCAAAACACATCTTTCGTCGGTATACAAACTCGTTGCAGAACGCGCGGCGAATTTGCTACCTGAGCGCTGGTCAGCGCTCAGGGCAATGGTCCATTGAAAGCCGTGTAGCGAAGGAACTAATTCACGGACCGCCAAATAATTTTAACCAAATATTCTGCACACTTGTAGCATTCGATTTATGTAATTAAAAAAAAATATATATATATATATATAAATACTCCCCCTTAAATTTAAGTTTTTCCACTGATAAAGCCTGGTTTCATCTAAACGGATACATTAATTCCCAAAACATGTGCATGTGTAGTGTTGCCCATCCACATTTTTTTAGAGAGACCCCACTGCATCCAATCAAAGTTGGTGTGTGGTTAGCAATGTCAAGACGCAGAATTATAGGTCAAATATTTTTCAATGGTAGTTTAAATGCTGCAACTTATAGAGCCACTATTTTGCAACAATTTATTAACGAACTTCATGATGCCAAATAACTACCAAATATTTGTAAAGATGGTAATATCTACGGCCAAGAAACACATAACAAGATGAATAAGAAAAGAATACATACCATGCTGGACCGAGGCCAATGAGATCCTCTACGCTGACTACTTGGAAAACGGCAGATCGGATTTTACGGACTCCCTATTACACAGCCTTGACGAAGCACGGAAGAAAAAATGGAACAAAACAACTAAAAGCCTGAATTTCCGACACTCAAGTAGAAGGGCGTGGAACCTACTTAAGAAGCTGGGAGCCGATTCACATACCATGCCGAAGCCTGCCAACGTCACGGCCGATCAGTTAGCGAACCACATAGTGAACCTGTCCAGAGCCAGAAAAGATAAATCCCACTCGACCGAAATCAAAAAGGAGTTCAAGGCCCTCAAAAACTCCTCTATAAGGTGTGAACAGCTATCTGGGGAATTTACCACGAACGAAATCACAAAAGCCCTCAAATCCTTAAAGACCGGCAAGTCATCTGGGTTTGACAAAATACACCCGGAATTCCTTGCTTGGTGGAATAAACACGAGGCGCTGGCTGGCAAAATCCTTCACTAATATCCTCGAAGCCGAACAACTGCCAAGCGAACTTAAAAGATCTAAAATCATCGCCATTCTCAAGCCAGGAAAGCCTGCCGACCTCCCCGGCAGCTACCGACCCATTGAACTCCTAAGCGTTATATATAAATTACTGGAGATACTGATCTACAACCGAATAAGCCCACGAATCCTGGACATCTTACATATGGAACAAGGTTTCCGACCTGGACGCAACTCTATATCGAGAGAGGCTTTAAGGAACGCAGTAAAACAGGAGTAACCTGCAGAGACCTAACAGCTGCTTACGATATTGTCTGGAGGGAAGGCCTAATATATAAATTCCTGACAACCATAAAATGTAAGAATCTGACAGCGCTGGTGAGCAACATGCTCTCCAATAGGTCCCTTCAGACTGTAATGGAGGACACACGAAGCAGACATAAGGTGCTTAATAACGTCCTACCTCAAGGCTCAGTCCTGACTCCACTTCTTTTCAATGTATACGTGGCTGACCTTCCACAAACACCAAGCCGCAAGTTTATGTATGCCAAAGATTTGGCCCTGGCAACCCAGCATTCGAACATGGGAAACATAGAAGCCACCTTGTCAGCGGAACTAAACATTCTGTCGGACTACTTTAGGAAGCGGAGGCTGACACCCAGCGCTGCAAAAACCCAGACCTGTTGTTTTCATCTCAACAACAGAATGGAATCTACCAGCCTAAAAGTCACTCTAAATGGCACTGTTTTACGCCACAACTACAACCCCAAATACCTGGGCGTTACGTTGGTTCGAACACCCTCGTTCAACAAACACCTTCCCAACTTGGCAGCGAAAATAAGGACCCGCAATAATTTCCTATACAAGCTGGCTGGATCGACCTGGGGAACTGATGCTCCAACCCTGCGTACTTCTGCACTTGCTATTGTCTACTCATCGGCCGAATACTGCGCATCGGCTTGGATAAACAGCCCCTACGTGCGTAAAAGACACAGAATTCAGGACACAGTTCTGAACCAAACGATGAGAATATTACGGGATCCATTAAACCTACACCAATCGAATGGCTGCCAGTGCTATCTCACATAGAGCCGCCGAGAGTCCGCAGAAAGCACATCCTGGTCCGAGAGTACAATAAAATAACCGCGAACCCGGACTTACCAATCCACCAGGATCTCATAAATTTTAATCGACTAAAGTCTAGAACTCCATCTGTCAGAACGGCACAACAGCTAATCACTAACAATTTTGGCGGATACGAGGAGTGGCAGTCGGACTGGCAGGGCTAAGTCTCACCGACCTGGCACCCCCTACTCAACTCTAAAGAACCACTGCCTGGTTTTAACCTGCCCCGCAAGCTCTGCGTTCGACTGAATAGAATACGTACTGGACATGGTAGAAGTGGTCCAGAGTGCGAATGCGGCGCTGCCTCTCAAACAATGGAACACATGGAAACACAATGGAACCTCGAATGCCCGCTAACAGCCTTCCCTGGAACGAGCGACGACTTGTTACACGCGACACAGGAGGCCATCTCTGGGCTCGAACAGTTACGCCTGGAGCTGTGATAATGAAGACAATAATTGCAATTATGTTTGTGATATATGTGCTAGTATTGACGTTATATATACCTACAATATTTACTCTCTTTCCTATGTATGTTCGAATAGACCATAAGCAAAATAAAAATGATGATGGACTCCAAAATGGCTTCTTCCAACAAGATTCTGCTAGACCGCACATTGCCCGTGAATCATTAAATTATTTTGAGGAATTCTTCGACGACAGGCTAATAAGCAAAGACCGATTTCCACCACGATCTTGTGATCTAACTCCTCTGGACTTTTTTCTTTTTCTATATTTAAAATTCAGTATTCAGCAGTCCAGTGCATACAATGTAATAAGAAAATGTGAAGAGATAGACAACACAGTAATACAAAATGTGTTCGATGACATAAAACGGCGAATTAATGTGTATATTCTTGAAAATGGACAACACATTCAACATCTGTTGTAATGTTTTTTCTTCTTTGTTAATTTTATAATTCACAACACTATGAAATAAATCAGTGTTAAATTTATGAGAAGGCTTTCTATTTATAACAAATGAAATTGTTGAACTTAACACTAAAAACAATGCGACATAACCTCAACACCACTGACAGCTACTTAACCCTTTCACTGCCATGTCAATTATAAGGAATAACACACAGCGCCAATATTTATAAAAATGCCGGTAGTTATGCAACCCCTTTTAAAACATGTAATCTACATAGTGTGCTACATATATCAAAAAGTCACCTATTGATCAAAAGTCACTGAAAAAATAAGGGGGAAAAAACAGGTTTTTTTGAATTAAAAAAAAAAATTATAAACTGTTTAACGACTCGAAATCTAACATAACTGATTTGCAAAAGATTCAAGTATTTCCAAAAATAATTTCACCCATCTGCCGTCTCCGGGGACGGCTGGGCGAATTTTTAAGCTTTTTTCACTTTTTCACCCACAACTCGGACGGTTTTCGTGACACGGACGTAGTTCTTCTGTCGCTGTATCCGGAACATCGCCACACGTCCGACTGTCATCTCACTTTTCGATAATTTGACTTGAAATTTTTGGGAAGTGCGAAAAACTAATTTTTAGTCTCCTAAACTACGCGATCCGGAAGCCTCATCGAAAATCGCCATACGTGGGTTCATTCGTCTATTCTTTGGCTTCCAGAATTCGATGCACCGACTATTTCAGAGCGAGGGGGCCGCCGGAAGCGGTGTTTTAGTCGGAGGACCCGGATTCGCAGGAAAAGGTGAATAACGTCCACAAATGTTGTGCAGCGACGAGAGTGGTGTCGGAGGACGCGTCTCGATATTTTCTAACGGAATCCTTGCGTGAATTTCATTTTTCCTGGCTATTTTCGTCGTGACCTCCGTAAAAGTGGTAATTTTTGTAAAGCAAACTTTTGGGGTCTGTGTGGGGAAGCGTTCAGCATGAATCGCCAGATCACGGCGGAATCACAAATTTCGATCAAGTCTGAGAAAACTGACTTGTGACGTTTCCCGGATTTCACCTGGGGGTCCGCACCACGTGGGTTTTTGAAAAGGTCAAAATCGGCTTTTTTGTGCCGCAAATTTTCGGTGTTTTAACCGCGCGTCTTCTATGCTTTAACTGCGAATGTCCGCCCGCACGTTGTGCATCCCCAGCTTTCGTCCTCCGTCCTGCCGCGCCGAAAAAATGAGGTTTTTGCGGAAACGGTCCGACGGTAGTGGTGGCAGCGGAGCAAATGGGATTGTACATTTTTCTGGTGTACAACCGAGAGCCCCGTTGAGCGGTGCCATTGTCGCTCAACTCCCCCAGGTTCGGACGCACCAAGCCGAAACCTAAAATCACGCATTTTTACCTTCGAGGCGCATTTTTCGTCGCATCCCAAAAATTCTTCCCGGATGCTTTGGCTGCCGCCGCGCCTCGTTTTTGGAGCTCTTGTTCGCCTACCTGTGACGTCCCATTCACCTGGTGCAGGAAAATGCAACTTTTTTTTGCCGATTTTGCAATCACTTTGACGCTCTACACTTATGTAAAGGACTCCAGGTTGCCGATTGGGTTCGTTCTCCTCCGACCACTTGTCCGCTAAGAATTTTTAAACTGCAACGACTTTTTGCGAATCTGCGGCAGTTTCAAGAGAAAAATGCGCAAAAAACACCAGAGGCGTTTTGCGGTGTTACCTTGAACGTCCGAACCAATTGGCGGATCGGAACGGGACCGGCGCCTTTCGATCGGGCATAGAACTTATTAGTTTCTTTGGGAGTTTATTCCAGATTCCGTTGAATATGGCGTCGCGACGCCATAAAACGACGTATCGTCCTGATTTTTCAGTGGATTATAGAATGGTCTGTTGGATTTTCGCACCAATAATAGGACGACGCGGAATCGCGTCGCGACGCCTACTTATAACTGTTAATATGGGCACTGAGAAAAACTTGAATGTTAATTTGGTCCAAACGCATCGGTTTCCCTTCGCCGGAAGGTGCGGTCAGTCTAATCGTTGCAGTTTCGCCGTTTCTGGGCGCAGCGACTCAAAAATGCGCACGTTCGAATCGGAACGGATTCCCGCGCCACTTTTGTATTTAAGGGTTAGCGATTCGAGCCGTCCCCGTCGAGCTGCCGACGTTGGAAAACATCACCCGTTTTTTTACATTTTTTTACACTGCGTCCTTGAATCCGACTTTGCGGCACGGGGCGATGCCGCCCGCCGCTACGCGTATTTTGGTACCACTCTCGGCTTCTTGCGTCGCTCGGAGTGGCGCCGAGATATGGACGAACAAAGACGTGGAGATTTCTTGCCTTTTTTTCAACACGACCGCAAATCACCAAGACGTGGTTTATCCAGAAAACTGACACATTCACCGTATAGCCTGGTTTTTTTAGAGTTCCCTACCGAAAACGGAACCCTTAAAGGATCACTTTGTTATCTGTCTGTCTGTCTGTCTGTCTGTCCGTCTGTCTGTCTGTCAAGACCATTTTTCTCAGGAACGCGTAGAGGTAACAAGTTGAAATTTGTATCAAATACTCGGGTCTGCGGTCTCCTTCAGCTGTGAAAAAAATCAAACTTGTAAGTCAACGCGATCTAAAGATATAACCGTTTATGTCGCATATTTTGCGATTTCACAAGGGAATCAAAACCTATAGGGTACTTCCCGTTGAACTAGAATCATGAAATTTGGCAAGAAGCGGTGTCTTATAGCACATGTAAAGGGAAAAATCTGAAAACCGTAAATATGTAGTTTAATTACAAGAAAAATGCGAATTTACTATTACAAACTAATGAAAATACACTAATATGTTGCGTGGTATTTTCAGGCACCAGAAGCATATGGGTTGCATACAGTTAGGTCCTCCTCGGTTATGTCCTCCTCGGTTAGGCCCGAAGGTTAAAAAGTAAGTACATAATATATACATAATATATACAGGGTATATATTATGTCTAAATTTTGCTTGTATATAACCGACATGCGACATACTTAAGTCCCGTAACATCCTGTATATATTATATTTCGTCTAATTTTTGTTTATAATCTACATATACTTAAATCACGTACGCCCTATATTTTTTTGGTAGTCAATTGCCCAAAAGCAGTCAATTGAACAACTGAATGTTAAGAGTATCGAAATAGATCTAGAAATAGTTAATATATTAGTTTATATTAGATCTAGAAATAGTTAGATCTTAATATAAGTTAGTTAATAGGTGTAATACTAAAATAAAGTTTTCTTTTTATAAGTTAAAAATATTCGCGTTATTTAAAAAAAATACCCAGTATACCTTTTTACAGGTATACAGTATATAGTATATAGGTATATGTATATAGGTAGTATATAGGTATACAGCCAAATTGAGCAGTAAAAACAAATAGCAAAGTGCTAGAACCCCTAAACACTCATAGTGAATGGGGCATGTATGTAATACAATATAGGGTAGAATTCCATCGTACGATAGCGACATCTTGAGGTTATGCTTGCAGCGGTACTAAGATGGTCGTCATTTCAGGAGGATCACTTGTCAAGTTAACTGAATGTGCTTGCTACGTCCTCCACAAATAAAAAATATCTTACTTACAAGTTTGTACGGAACCCTCGGTGCGCGAGTCACAACTCGCACTTGGCCGGTTTTTTCCGGACTGCGAGTTTTGCCGTTTGGCGGCCTGTAGTCTGCGCGGTGAGATTTTTTAAAAACACCTCTAAAATATTAAAAGATAGGACTATGAGATTTTTCGATTATTTTTTTGACAAATTTCTTAAACTTAAAATAATCTCAGCGTTTTATCACTAGATATCAGATAGATTTTATCGCTGGTACAAAAAGACAACCCCGGGCTACATCGCCCGGGACGGCGCTGTAACTATTCAGGGCCCCGGGTCACACCTCCCGGAATGGCGGTGAAAGGGTTAAAAATGACAGTTGATAATTTGTTTAATTTTATGTGTGTCAATTAAGAAATGACCTACTACTTCAAATTCATGGCAAGAGTTGATTCCAAGACTTTTGGGACTCTATATTAAAGGACGAGTTCCATAAACGCGATTTTACGGCATGCGTGTAATTTTGGTCTCGACTGGTTTTGGTTTCGACGAGCGTAGCGAGGAGTTTTTTAATGGACAAGTGCTGAAAAACGCTTTACGTACGAGTTTTTTTATAGTATTTGTTTTATTTTGCGCCTTTTTGTGCCATTTCTAAATAAAAAAATCGCGTATACATATTGAGAAATTTATATCGCACTCGGCGAATCATAACCGCACGCATATCAGTGCTGTTATGAGTAAAAAAGTCTCATTGAAAATGTGGTCACTACATTTTCATTGAGACAATGCGGAACAAATGGGATGAAATGAGAATTATAATTTGGTTATGAAAAAAGCAGACCAATAATTCAAAAATATATATTTTATCTACTCACCCACCAAAATGAACACTCTAATACAGGGCTCAGCAACCTGCGGCCCGCGGGCCACATACAGTGCCTATGCCGGCTTCCCTCCGCTATGAAAACTACTCTACTGTCTCAAATTTTAATAAACGGGACCAAAATATACCCGCCTTACTTTGTGTAACCCCTATACTCGAACAAATAATAGTCATTTAGTTATAGTTCCAAAAAAGGTTGCTCATGCCTGCTCTAATATATTATTGTATGTGAAGGATGCCATTATTATAATCGTGTGTAAAAGTAACCAAATTGTGCGTAAACATCCAATGTAATTCAAATGGAGCTTCATTATTAAACTTTTACCGTTTGTTATTACTATGGCAACAACTTGCGTGACTATACAAAAAACATAGACTTAGTGGAAATAAATTTTCTGACGTGCACTCATTGCGGTTACAAAAAACTCGCACCTCGTGCATAAAAGCCCTTCTTCACACATTGTTTCATAAACTACTATTATTGTATACAGCGCCGTCGTTTGGATTTGGAGGCCCCGGGCATATATATTGAGGTGGGGTCCCCAGTAAATAAATTACGGCGAGTTTGGGCGGGCGTCGCGACGGTTGCAAACGACGCAGCGCGATGCCGCTTGCAGTAAAAGATGAAACGTTCAATTCCCTGCGGGAATCGCGCAAAACCGTTTTCGCAGTGTTTAAGTTGGCGGTTCCCTGGGACTTTTCCTGGATGTCCAAAAAACGTCGTTTTAATGGCGTCGCGGCGCCATCTTGGGCAAAATCGAGATTAAACTCCCAAACAAACTAAAAGGTTCTATGGTCGATCGAACGGTACCGGTCCGGTTCCGATTCGTCAATTGGTTCCGAGGTTCTATGTACCCCCGCAAAACGCCTCTGGTTTTTTTTTCACTTTTTGCGCATTTCTCTCTTCAAACTGCCGCAGATTCGCAAAAAGTCGTCGCAGCTTAAAAATTCTTGCCGGAATGGTTGCGCGCGAGTGGACGGAGTACGAAACTTGGGGATACGCAACGTGCGAACGGACATTTACAGTTAAGTCATCGAAGACGCGCGGTTAAAATACTCAAGATCTGCCGCCTCCGGCGGCATAAAAATGTGAAATTTTAGCCTTTTTAAAACCCACGTGGTGCCCCCATGTGAAATTAAAACCCCCTTTTTAAAATCTCCATGTAAAATTAGTGAAACGCCATACGTCAGTCGTCTCAGAATCGATCTGCAGCCACTGTGGGGGCCCCCTAGTCCGTGGGCCCCGGGCATTCGCCCGATTGACCGACGCTAGCGACGCTACTGATTGTATACATTCATATACTTGTCTATAAATATACAAAAATGTATTTATTATAAATTAACTATAAAAATGTTTGTCAAAAACAATAATTTGAAAATTAAGATTTTTAATTAAGTTTTTTATTTTAAAAAATATAATATATAATTTTCTTTCACGGTCAAATTTTTGATCCGAGTTTTAACTCGGATCATTTATTAAAATGTCTCACAATTATGAAATTTCTCACATGAATTGGTCAAATTTTCTTTTTCTCATCAGTACAGCTTTGCTTTTATGCACAACAATTTGTAAACCATTCACTTGTTATACACATAAAAGCTAAGCTGTACTGATGAGAGATAAATTATACCACAGGATGTTCTGAAAAAACTATGAATTTTTTAGAATCAATTAGAGGATATTAAAAAATTTCATTGGGTGACACTCAAAAAAAAGGAGATTTTATGGGAATATGTGAAAAAATATTATTTTATATATTTTAAATAATTAATTTAAAATAAGAAATGCAGATGCTCTAAAAAGCGGGACATTTTTAAAAATCGGCGGGACGCGGTACTCCAAAAAGCGGGACTCTCCCGCCAAAATCGGGTCGTGTGGTCACTTTAGTTATGAGTTCATTACAGACGCAAAATAGAAAAAAAAATATAGCACCCGTTATTCTCAGGTATACCCAAATATACCCATATTATGAGGAGCTAGTCTTTCTAAATTCATATTTATTTAACTGTTCATATAAAGTGTATTTTCACTAATTGTTAGTTTTTTAATATTCCAAGTGAGCTAAACAACTACATAAAGTTGTAATGCAAGCAGTTACATAATTGTTGTTGCATAATAAACGCTATTAAATTAGAATATTTTATTAATGCAAACATTTAAGTGAATGTTGCAAAAAGAACTATAAAAATATTCTGTGCCAAACTTTCATGCGAATTCCAATAAATTATAAGACAGATTCCTTGTGAGAGACACCTAACTACAAAAAAAGCAGAAATAGTTAACACACTGGACATTTAAATAGTGCGGTAATAAGTTACAATTACTTTCCAAATTGGCAATTTCAAACCTCGTTTTCTGTTTTTCCTTTTCCACTTGTTTTCTCGTAGAACACGCGGCGATAAACACATGACAGAACAGTTTCTCGCCGAGCTTTTTTTCTTATTTCTTTATTAACCCGGAGAAAAAGCGAAATCTGGGTCGTCTCCGTACAAGGAAACGACTCGAGATAATCATCGCATCGCATTCAGTTAGATCCAATTTGAACTCAATCCGGAATATAAAAGCGATTGCAAATTCAATTCTAATTTTACGTTCTCAAAGACTAGATTAAATATAATAATCAGACTAGACTAGTTTTGGCTTAAACAACTCAACGTCTCCAACACTTTAAGTCTCAGGCTAAATAATATCCAATTATCAGGTTAGAGTAAAAATGTTAAATATAATTGAAGCAGCTGTGTTTGTTCTAGTGATTTGTTTTTGCCCAACGTTCCAATTTGAATACCACTGGTTTATTAAAACTAATCGATTTAGCAGTCGATGCCTATTAAAAATGAATAATAATTAAGCAGTCTTCGTTTCTCGACCACGGGCAATAATTTCGCTATCGCGATTCGCATTAACAGAGCCGAATCCAATCATCTCGAAATCTAAACCGGTAGGCATAATCGTTAAAGTTGAATTTACATGCAGCAGCCTAGGCGTAGATGGATCGCAGCTTGCTCGCCGACGAACCTATTACGTCTGGCTAGCTAATTCGACAATTACGGCCGTAAATTTTCATCTGTCCCAGCGAAATAATCACCGAGATTATGTCGCGGAATAGATTCTGGTTTCGATTTCTTATAAATATTTATTTGGGGTTTGCTGACTGACCTACATCAATACAAATCACTGTTATTTAAAGGGTTGCGGTTTGTTTTATAAGCTAGTTGATGATAGCTATTGCTACTAGTTTACTAAATAAATTATCCGTTATAACTGTATCTGCAACTAAATACCTTATTTTTTAGGTGTAATTATTGTTTGATTCTTGCTTATCTATTGAATTCTAAATAATAGGGGACCAATTACACACAGTATTTTGCCTTTTTTGCAATTCGGTTTTTAAATTGTACAGACTAAACAATTTATCGACAGTTCATTATGTAGTCTGTATTTTTTAAAGTAATGTAATTGCTTTAATGATTTAATAATTGCGTATATTGTTGGGAGTATGGTGGTAATTATAATGGAATGGAATTAATTTGTATTAATCGACAGAAAACGCGGTTGTCGCATGGTACGAATCTGTACGGAATCTTTGCGGTTAATTCGGCAGATGTGCTTTAGAGCCCATTTTTAGTTTTGTTATTTATTCGCGGCGCAAATAGTTCAAAAACGGAGTAATTGCCACGGCATTCCTCTAATTCATAATCGCCTGTAATTTCGCAAACAAACTCATTCGGGCTATAATGAGTACGGCTAGCCGTGCAATTTTTTCTCGCAAGTTTACACTGGATTTTGCTAGGCGTTAATCAAATATTCAAATATGCTTTTTGGAAATTAGCAAATAACACGAATCGACTGGAAAAAAGATTAAATTGGAAAAGGAAAATTCAGGTTTATTAATTTTGTATACCACAAGGAAGTGTAATTGCTCCTATAATATAAATGCAAGTGTCATCACTGACTGACTGAATAATAACACACAGTTCAAACCGTTTAAACTACGAGAGACAAATTTGGAAGGACCTTTGATTTTTTGACATAAAAAGGGGGAAAGGAGAGCCCGCAAGGGCGGGGTGGAAAGGAAAGAGGAGAGAAACTATCATGTCAATATCTCAAAAACGGAAAATTTGGAGTTAAGAATCGTTTTTAAAAATAAAGAGACGTGTTTCACCATTTTTTGAAAATCTGACTAAGGGGCTGAAAATTGGAGATTTTCATAATAAAATATACATCTCTGAAATATTCCACAATAGTAAAATTTGTCAGTTAAAATTGGCTCTTACAAAATACAGAAAAATGAGTTTTACCATTTTCTGAAAATCTAGCTAACGGGACTGCAAATGCGGATTACTTATATCTCAGAAACTGGAGATGTTAGAGATGTGCAAATTAGTATATAAATTCTTCTTTAAAAATGAAGAAATGAGTGTATAATAATTTTCCAAAAATTAAACTAATAGAGGAAGAAAAGAAATATTTTAAAAATAATGTTCATTTGTATAGGTCAGAGATGGCGAACCTATGACCCGCGGGTCAGACACTGACCCACACAGGCTTTTTAAGTAACCCATTAATTGATTTTACAACTTTTAGAAATATCCAATGACGCAACACTTCTATTATTTTCTTATTACAGTTTTTCAACCACAAAAGTATTTTTCACTCACATCCCAAAACATAATATATTTTCAGACAGCCCAACATGGTTTAAAACTAACGTAAGTAGTTTCCATTTCATATTTCGCGTAGTGACGCGTGTTGGAACGTCCTTCCGTCGCCTATTTAAAGAGAGGAAAATAAGCAAAAAAATAAATATGGGGATATAGATGGAGGGATACCCTTAAATTGTGTCGCTCCGGACGTAAAAAGCCGATGCAGCCTTTTGGACCGTGATCGCACCACCCGCTGTAGATTTAACTAGACATTTTTAAATTAATCCGTGCACAATGTCGGTCGACGTCGTTCGCACTTTTATTGGCGTGGTCTCGCTTTCAGCGCTCTAAGCATACTGCCCGAAATATAAATTCGCGGCGTGATTGATAAATAATCCCGAGATTTCGGCCCAGGTCGACACACCTGTCCCTTCTTTCGAGAGGCCGAAATCGATTTAAATTTCGATTGAAATTTGGATTTATTAATAAATTGTCATGTGCACCATAGTAACAACAAACAGAAATCGTTTAATAATGAAACTCCATTTGATTTACATTGGACTTTTACGGACGATATTTATACTTTTACAAACGATTGCAATAATGGCATCTTTCACATACAATAATTTATTTATTAATGTGTCTATTTTGGTGTGCCAAAAATAAACTATCAGATAAATCATTACAGTTGCTAGTCGCACGACAAAGACTTGATTAAGAAGCGCATAAGAATTGAAAAAGGAAGCAACCGATACGCTAAAGGAGTGGAGAAAGACGAAAGCAAGTAAGAGTGGCTTTATAGAAATGAGAAGAAGATGCGAAAGAAAGATGCGGAGATAAAGAGAAACAGAAGCGAGAAGAAGAAGAGATAGAAATTGAAGCAAAAAATCAGAGAAAGAGTAGTGTAGAAAGAGGTGTCTTAAACAGGGAGAGAAAGAAAAAAAGAAATTGTGAGCGAGAAGATAAAGATGAGTGAGTGGGAAGAACATTTCATGAGACTCCTGGAAGGGAGGAAGGAAGAAACAACAATGGGGAAGACGTGGGCGGGTACAGAAACCACATTAGAAGAGGTAGAGAAGCACGCGAAGAAGCAGAAAAAGAAAACAGCACCGGGGAGAAATGGAATGCAGCACGGAGTGTGGATGTATGGGACGAAGGGAGTGAGAAGAAATGCTGGTGGAGCTAATGAATGGGGTGTGAAGAGAACAGGGATTCCCGGCAGACTGGGGTGAAGGTAATATGCCCGATTTAAAAAATGGAGAGAAAACCAAAGTAGAAAACTACCGGGAAATAACTCTGTTCGACACAGGGTATAAGTTGTATGCAGCAATTTTGAATACGCTATATGTGGCAGATATCGAAAGAATGTTTAAGAGGTAGAAAGCGGGTGGGGTGTGTGATAGGTAGAAAGTATGGAGTCTGGCGTTCGTGGATGATGTGGTAATGGTGGAAAAGAGCGATAGGGAGATGAAATAAATGATGTAAAGCCTAGGGAGGTAGAAAACTTGAATTTTGTAAAATAGAACAAAAAAGTAGCCTTTGACCTCCCTCCTCTTTTCCAAATGATGCCACTGACATGGTAACCCACGAGCTAGTACGAAAAATATAATGAACAAAATTTGACCCACTATTCCAAAAGGTTAGGTTCTTAATGGATAATTGACTGAGTTTTCAGTCGAGTTAAAGGTACTTACGTACTTACGCCACCTCAGCTACAGATTTGAACAAAATGGAGGGTTAGATTAGGTTATAACGGAGCAGATAAATCGGAGTAGATAAATCACATATCTCGATCCGAACTCGATCCGATATCACATCCTCTCGATAATAAGAAAAAAATATTAGAGAAGAGTTAGATTAGGTTATATTAGAGCAGATATATGCACACCACATATCGTGCGGTAGCGCGACCTCTCACTGTGATGGCGTTAATACCGTAACTTTAACGTAACTACCGATTTAAATTCTGAACGCAGAATTTTGAATTGACACAGGAGTGCGTCAAGAAGATGGATTGTCTCCATTGTTGTTTAATTGTGCGCATGAAAAAGTTGTCCGAAAATGGAGACGAGCTGGTGCAGCGTCCCATAGACTAGGACCAAAACTCAAAGGGATAACACTCGACTACTTGGCATTTGCGGGTGACATGGCGTTAATTACTCCAAACATTTCTGATGCCCAGAAACAACATGAATTACTCCAAGAACAAGCAGCAAAAATCGGCTTACAGATTTCCTTTGACAAAACAAAATTTATGACGAATATTAAAACTGCTCCGAATACACTCCACATTGGTTAAGTCTCCCTTGTCTTGTATTGCAAAGTCTCCCGAGTGAAAGACGGTTTGTCTTGTAAGGTCTCCCGAGTCAAAGACTTCAAGTAGTCAGGTAAATGGATCAATGAAAGTTGCAACGAAAGACAATCTATAGAAGCAAGACTACAGAAAATGGAAACTGCTTTCCATTTAACAAAACAAGTTTATAAAAAAAATGCCTCCCTTGGAATTGTAAAATTCAACATAATAAAACAGTAGTCTTACCTGCAGCCCTTTATGCATCCGAGACAATCTACAACATAAAACTGTGAATAATCAATTGGAGATTAATGAACGAAAAATCATTCGAAAAATTTTGGGACCAAATATCAAAGATGGAATTTATCTTCCAAAATCTAATGCTCACGTCTATTAGAGAATTACTAAAATCACAGACACAATCCGTATGAGAAGGACAATTCATTTGGACAGAATGGACCCAACTAGTTTAACACATAAAATCTATACGTTTTTGCAGAAAAAGGCAGCAAGGTCCAATTGGTACGAACAAGGGGAAAATAACTTGGCTGAATTAGGTTTTCCCAATCTCAAGGATCGAAATTAGGAAAATTATTCATACACGGGGTTTTGAGGGAGAAAAGAGAAGGGCTACCAAACTCGTCTGGTCGCAGCAACGAAGACTCGCTCAATCGTTGCGCATGAAGAGTTACTGGGCAAACATCAAGGCCAATAAATGTTGATTCCGCGTCATCCTAAAAGACCCATTCGTGCAGAAAAAATTTCTCATTTGTCGATCTGAGAGTTGAGTGCTTACATTTATTAATTTTTCAGTTTAAAAACCAAATTGAAAATAAAAATGTAAATGGTTTGATAACTCCATATTGTTGGCAATTCCTATTCCTGATGCTTACGTTATGTGTAGAAGACAAAATTTAAATAAGGAAGTAGATGAACAAATAGCTCATAGTGTTAGAAACTGAGACGAATGAATGTCCCATTATTGTGATGGTAACAATAAGCACGAGTCGTTGCATATTTGAAAGCTCAAACCGTTTATTCCAGAAACCTTAAAGACGAAGTCTACACACTCGTCCAGGTTTAGTAAGGTTTAGCAAAAATTTATCAAAATTGTTACGAGGGCCGGATAAAATCAAGTTGAAGGACGTATCCGACTCTGGTCCTGAGAAAATCGAGATCAAAGTTTCGAGTCTCTCAAAAATTGAGCGAATCGTTTTGTAGCAAATTTGCCGGTTTATTATACTTGCAACTGCAAGTAGTTGCATACATAGTTTTAATTGAATATACAAATAGACAGCAAAAAGTACGAATGGGTGACGTCTCATCTGACGCTGAATTCATTGTTTGTGGTGTTCCCCAAGGCTCGGTTCTCTCCCCCTTATTATTATTATCCAGTCTATACACGTTCAATTTCAATACATATGTCAAGCGATGTAAATGTCATCAATACACAGATGGCAATCAGTTATTACATCTTCCTTGCTCAATTATTACATCTCCCAATCTTCCCCCCTACACATATACAACAGACTGAAAAATACATCACGGACTACCTGAATAGGATAATCGAATTCTCTAGCAACCACGCATTAAATATTAGTCCGTATAAAACCCAAGTCATGATTTTCGCCGGCAGACAAAGACAAGAAATCAAAACATCCACCTAAACGAAGAAAAATTAGCAATTAAAGAGGAGGCCAGGAACCTTGGTGTTATAATATATGAGAATCTAAAATTCTCATCCCTAGTAACTAAAACCATAAATACAGTCTAGATTCGTTTAAAACTTCTATACTCAGCTAGAACCAACCTTTCGAAACACCTAAGAAAAAAGCTAGTGGAATCTTACATACTCCGACTCGGATTTGGCAGCCATATCGGATCTGAAACAAAAAAACGGACAGGCAAGAAATTACCATGCTCTATGTTGTTTCAGAAAAATTATAATTAATAAACAACCAGCGTTGAACTAGGAACTAGGGCTAGACAACAAAACCGGCGGACTCATCTTAGAAACCTTGACCAACACCCATTCCAAGGTTAATTTTAGAGGCGAGATCTCAGAAAGCTTCGAAATAAAAACTGGAGTGAGACAAGGAGAATGGACTTTTCCCACTTCTCTTCAACAACTGTGTCCTTGAAAAGGTTATGAGAGAATGGTGCAAGGAACTGATCAACTTGGGTGTTCACAGTGGAATCTACCTGGGACGTCAGAACGATGGACTGGTTGTAGATTGCCTGGCATTTGCAGATGACATGGCACTGATTGAGATAGAAACAATGCAGGTAAATTGCCTCAGAAAACAGGCTAAAGTGGGTCTTCAAGTGTCGCAGGAGAAAACAGAATTTTTATCAACATTAAAGAAACAAACAGAGAGATTTTACTAGAGCAGGGAAACATCAAGAGGACTGAGAAATTTAAGTATCTCGGCGAATGCATTGAATCCAACTTATTAGAAAGAGCATCATTATCCATGAGAATCAAAAACCTAGAACTAGCTGATCGACCGATCATTCTTACGACCAGAAACCCTGTATGCCATGGAGTGTCTTTCCTTGAACCGAAGAGGTCTGGTAGAGAAATTGGATATCAGAGAGAGGAGAATCCGCAATAAGATCCTAGACCCAGTAAAGAACGATGGAGAATTCCGAAGGCGACATAACTCTGAGCTCTACGAACATATTGAGAGGCTTTCTGACTGTGCAAGGAAGAGAAGGGAAGCTTTCTATGGCCACGTTGCAAGATTGCCTCCAAACCGACTAACCAACCGTCTGTTCACCTTCTGGCAAAACAAGAAAGTTCGTACCAATTGGTTGACAGAGTACGAGAAGGATATTAAAGAACTGGGAATATCAAATCTACAAAACAGACAGTCTGTGAGACACACCCTGAAGGAAGCCCGTGGATTTCAGAAAAAAACCCCGAAGAAAAGGCACCCCCTGGACAGAAGAGAGAAAGGAGTTACACCGGCAGAAGATGCGACAATACTGAGCAAAGATCAAAATCCAACAGTTGAACAAGCGTGGTCTAAAGTAAGCCTATTCGAAACAAGAAGAAGAAATAACAACGTACCATAGCAAAATATACTAACACCACCACAGCATATGAAACAGCTTTTTAATTTTTTTAAATTATTTGTATATCTAAAAGAAATACATTTATTTTAATTTTGGTTGATTTAAAAATCACCTTTCACTTATCCGATAACAAAAACAAGAAATGAATGGGCATGATGATGTCTTCCGGATGGCCGAATTGGGTTTACCGAAAACAAATCTCATGTGAAATTTGTCAGTTTTTTTATAGCTTTTATTACCTTCGTGGCATTCAACAAAAAACCAGAAAAATAACATTGTTTTTAAGATCATGTCTTTCCGATACCCTAAGTTGATAGCAATCTGTTGACGCGTTTCGAGATTTATCTCTCATCAGTACAGCTTTGGTTTTATGAACAACAATTTGTTTCAAGTGAGTGGTTTACAATTTTGAAACGCGTAAAAACAACTCGTATATATATACAGCGACATCTTGAAAAGGAATAAGAGTAGCGTACTTATTTTTTCATTTTTCGAAAGCTTAAAAAAAGCTTAAAATTTTTATATATAATATATTAATATTGTTTGCAACAATGCGACTAGGTAGACTTAAGTTTAAAAACGACGTCGAAATTTAGAAAATTTGTTTTGCAAACAAAACAATAACTTTGAAACCAACCAATCGATTTCATTCAAACTTATTTAAATTTATAAAACTTTGAATAAAAAAGTTTCAATAAAATCCATACGAAAATATTGGAAAAAAAAATATGTGTAATTGCTTATTTGATTTCAACTTGATTTCATCCGACCCTCGAAAAAATATTCAAATCTTCATATAAAAATCCACGCCAGCGTAGCCGCAGGTTATAGCTAATATAAGTTATAATAAATTGAATTTCAAATTTAAATTAACTTTTTATTACTCATGCGTTAAAAGTATTATCTGGCGCACGTTTTCTAGTGCGAGAAATGCCACTTTTCATTGTATTTCCACGTAACTTGGGTAACGCATGCAAATATTCAATATCGCTAGGTTACATTAAAAAAACAATTAAATAAATGAAATAAACACAAAGAGTTCAAGAAATTACCAAGGAAACAGAAAACATGGATCTCACCTGACCCGCTCTTAGGAGAATTTCAATTAGATCATGTAACGTTAAAAAGAAATTTAATAAAGCAATAAAAAGTGTCAAGTTTCTCAGGGGTGCTAACTTAAATTCTGATCACTATCTTTCTAAAATAAAACTCAGAATCATCCCCAATTGGAAAATACGCACACTAACAGACTAAAATATAGGAAATACGATCCTGAAAAGATAACGAACTAAAAACAGTGCAGATTACAAAATCAAGGCTGGGATCAAATAAAAGAAAGTCTAATAATTAAAGCAGAACAACTTGCTCCACTAGCTTAAATAAAAAAAAACATGCGTGGAGGAGGGAAGAGTGTGATAGTCTCATAGAACTAAGAAGGAAAGCATGGCACCAGTGGAAATCAGAGAAAAACGACCATAACAGACAAAATTTCTTAAACGTTAGAAAATTAGTGACTAAAAATCTTAAGAGAATCTAAAAAGCTCGAGATGATCACATACTTATACAAATTGACGAAGAAACAATGTAAGAAACTTTTATAAGAATTTTAAGAAGAAATTGAATAAGTACAATCCCCCAATCCTACAACTCCAGGATAAAGAAGGAAATGTTGCCCATAACAACCAAGACAACTGCAAAGTATTAACAGAATATTTAGAAAATCTCCTTAACTGTGAGGAACCCATAGAAAAGATGGAATTTCATATATCCACATCCACACATGGACCAAGAAAATTATGCAGTGGAGACCCAGAGAGACAAAAAGAAGTGTTGGTAGACCCCAGGCGAGATGGCGGGATGACCTACAGCTGCTAGCCGGGAAGAACTGGATACACTCCGCTCAAAACAGATTGACCTGGAATAAGATGTAGGAGGCCTATTTTCAGCAGTGGACGTTGAAAGGCCGAAGAAGAATAAGAGATATCCACATCAACCAAACCCGACTCAGAACCTCCAACCATTGAGGAACTCATTCAATAATATCGAATCTTAAGAATTATAAGGCTTCCGGAGAAAATCAAATAACAGCTGAACTTTGGATGAATGTAAATGAAAATGCTATACGTTCTTTCAGAAATATCTTTGAAGAAATTTGGATACATGAAAGAATCCCAGATGACTGGAAAACAGCCCTTATACATCCACTTCATAAGAAAGGATCCAAAACAGACCCTAACACTACAGAGTGATATCTCTGCTTGAAGTAACATACAAAATATCAAGATATTTTGCAAAGTCCTACTACACAGGGCAGAACCTCAACTAGACCATCAACTTGGGAAATACCAAGCGGGTATCAGGAAAGGGAGATCTTGTCCGCTGCAAGTTTTCAACCTCAAACATATCATGAACTACCAAAAATCAAGTCTATATCGTATGTTATCACTTTCATTGACTTCCAAAAGGCATACGATTCTATAGATAGTCCTTTTTCTCGGTCCTGAAAGAACTAGACCTCGATAACTAATCTACAAAACTAATCAGAGAAACACCAACAATAATAGATTCTCTAAAGTTAAATTCATGGGGAACTCTCCACCCCTTTTGAGGGTTTGATTAAAACAGGTGTACGGTTAGGAGATGGACTTTCTCCACTCCTATTCAACTGTGCCATTAAAAAATTAGTCAGAGAGTGGAATATGAAGAACCACAGTGGAATCAGAATAGGAACTAAAAACAAAGGCTTTTAGGTCAATTGTTTAACTTTTGCTGATGACATGGCCTTACTAGCGAGACATGGGAAGAAGCCACGGAACAGATCCTCGAACTCCAAAGGCAAGCGTTAAAAATGGGTCTCAAAGTCTCAGTTGAAAGACCAAAATACTGACGAACGTAAAAAATTCACCAAAAAAGCTTTAAGTGGACAACCAATACATAGACATCGTCAAAGAATTCAAATATCGGGGAATGGATCAGCTGGAATGCGCTAGAGAAATGAAAATGCAATGGAAATGCAATGGAATCTAGGAGCAATAAAGTTGAATTGGCCTTCCAATTTCATCAACGAAGGACACTTATAATAAGTCTCTCTTCTGGAATACCAAGATAAAACATTATAACACGGTAATTAAACCAGAAGCCTTATATGCAACCGAAACATTGTCTCTCACCACCCAGGGACCGCTTAAAAGGCTGAAGGTCAAGGAAAGAAAGATATTGCGCAAAATATTAGGCCCCAAGTTTCATAACAACAAATTAATTCATGTCACGAACGAAACTCTTTACCGAAAGACTGAAAAACTCTCGGGCACAATAAAAAAAAGGAGAATAGATTGCCCAAAAAAATCATCCACCGAATGAATTCAAATAGACTTACCAAAAATATCTTCGAACACTTACGTAATGAAAAAACAAAACCTCTTTAGTTTAAGGAAACTGAGAAAGACTTCGTAGAACCCCAAATTACAGATACCATGCTCAAGGACAATACAGCCAAAACCATCACCAAGTATGTTTTCGAAGTGATCAAAGCGATCGCTCAGTTTGTGGAAAGATCTGCCGGTGCTTGTGCACCGTTTCCCAGGGAACGCCCGAATGTACTAATCATGCATTTTTCGAGGAGGCTCTTTCCGTGTCCCCCCAGACTCTGTATGACTGCAACACTGCCCAAACCCAGTGTATTTTGGGGTTACATTATACCGAACTCTGACCTACAGAAAACATAGTGATAAAACCAAGGCTAAAGTCAACACTAGGAATAGCATCCTCCGGAAATTGACCAACGCCCGCTGGCGAGCCAACCCTAACGGCTGCGCTCCTCAGCCCTTGCGCTGTGCTACTCCGCGGCCGAGTATGCATCCCCCGTATGAGATAAATCAACTCACGCATATAGACTGGACCCTGTCCTTGAAAGACACGTGCAGGTTAATAACGATTTGCCTAAAACCCACCAGCCTTGACCAACTGTACTTGTTAACCGGGATTGCACTACCTGAAATGAGGAGGGAAACCCAGGCCATGTCCGAACGAAGCAAACAACGCGACGACATCAGACATCCATTACACGGACATGCCCCGGCTGTGGCCAGACTAAAATCAAGACGAAGCTTTATGCAATCCACACAGGCCCTCATAGCCTCTAAAGCTGCAATCAAGGAGGCAAGATGGGAACAGCGCTTAATAGACAATGATATCCCAACCTGGAATCCTAGAAAAAAACTCCCTGCAGGTTCGGGCCTAAATTGGGTTACCTGGAAAACCATCAACCGACTACGCTGCCAAAATGGGAAGATGCAAGAACAACCTTCTGAAGTGGAGGTATGCGGAAGAGGAAGCATGTGAATGCGGAGAGTCCCAGACAATGGAACACCTTCTGGTGTGCCAATCCCTACAGGTTCCATGTACCCTCTGGGACCTATGGTGTGTAACAAAAATGCTGTGATGTGTGCTGAACATTGGAGTGATATATGAGCACTTTTTTAGAACTTTTTCTTTTTCTTGAACAGTTGACATGTGTGATATACATATATTTTTATATTTTGAGTAGCTTATACACGATTAAATAAATCACCAAGGATAAGAAGCAACGGTTCCAAGTTAAAATCAAACAAAAGCGTACGATCCACATTTCTGCCGAAGAAAGGGAAGCAAGATCTCAAAGGATGAGGGAATACTGGGCTAAAAGTAAAGCACAAAACAATAAAAAATGATTGGTTTCATGTACCCACCCCAAAGTTGGGTGAAACACATAAAGAAGAAAAATAAACACAAGCAAGACCTCAATATTAAAAAAGTGACGTGGGTGAAATTTTTTTCATTACAAAATAAATATTAAAGTAAACGTTTTAAAATGAGTGTAAATTCTATGGTGATACCGGAGACTGAGGAGAGTTCTTATGACAAATCCACACCACCGGAGACAATTAAATCAAATTCTTCATTTTAGAGTATTTTTTGTATGGCACCTGGATCCCGAACTTGTAAGATACATCCCCTCGCATGAGTAATAAAAAATATTATTTGTATCACGGGCGGTATTGTTAATTGCCCTCTCGAGCGAATGTGTGCACTCACTTTGTTCGTGCACCCAATTTCGCTCTCGTGTCCAATTAATAGCGGAAAATTTATCTCAGCAGAAAATTTATGGAGAGATAATTCATCGTATTTTTAAACAAAAAAAATATTTTTTTACACAGAATTTTGTAGCGGTTTATTCAAGTGACCAAAAGTAAATCGTTCTGGATACAATTTTCAAGCTTATAACGTTTATGTTCGGCTACATTAGGATTAAAGTCTGGATTGGATTTAAAATAAACATTCTGCTCTGATAGTTAGAGATAGTTAGATTAATGTGGCACGTAAACGAAGTTTATTTTGATTCTAAGCGCCACTAAATTAGCAAGTCTAGAACTAAAAAAAACTTGAAACTAATAATAATAATTTTTTTTGTCACCAAAAGGGAACAAATGGCTGGAACCAAAGGTGTTGAAACTATTTATTTGTACGTTGTACTAAACGAGTAAGGTGCTGCCACTGAATAAAAAGGGGGTCTAAAAATGACGATTTTTAGAAAATTACGAAAAAGTGACCAAAAATACAGTTTACGTCTTGATTTTTTTTCCGCTGAATTGAGCAAAAAAATGGATTTTTTTAGACGAGCTTTATTAAATTCCGCTCCCGCAGGGGGGCTGCTGTATGTACGTTTTAAATATTTCACTTTTTCCTCAAAAACTCCGTTCCTCTTGCGCGTCGAAACGGGAAATTACATTTTCTCTTGTAAACCTGAACGAACCTTCGACCCATGTCGGTCTGCTGCTCGCAAGTCCCACACAGCGTCCTCCAGGTGCTAAAAACAGGAATTCGTATTTACACTAATTTGTTACTCTCCAATTTTACCATTGTTTTAATTTTTTACATACATACCATTTTAACATTTAAATATTACCGAATAACTAAACAAGAAGGAAATACACCGCAAGCCAGTTACGCAAGCCTATCTGATCTGTACTATATATAAATATTATTGTGTCAAGCTATATATTAGTCTGAATTATGCAATGGAGATTATAGAATGAAATAGTAGGAAGCGTTTGCGTAATCGAGCGTTTACGTGTGCACGGTTTCCGCGAGTCGCAAGTGACATGTGGTATATGTAACGAAATCGCGAGCTTCCACACACATACACACACTTTCACCGTTAATAAACTCCAATTATTATTTCCAATTTCTATGGGATATAATTGAAATTGCTGCTTTCTATAATCCGTGTCTGCATAGGAAAACCGCCAGCCTGTGTTTACCTTTCGATTCGGATTTCTACGCACAACGCTCTAATTATACCATAATTTTCATTTAATAATAACTCTATGTATATCTATCTATTAAATCTCTATATAATAATACATAGTAATTACTATATACTATATTGACTATTATCTTTTCTTTATCATGAATCTACAATCTTATAGTTTATATTATTCCTATCTCATTCTCATGACTAGTTTAATAATTACTTTATTGACAAATTTAATTTTTATAATAAAATTAGAATCAAATATATTAGTTAAAATCATAGCATTCTAATTAGATCTTCGTGTTTTTAAAAATAATTTGCTTTCTATTACCTTCTTGAAAATCATGTATTTTGTTAAATTTTAGTGATAAAATCTCTCTGATACACTTAGATTCTTATACACTCAATTTTTTCTGGAAATTGGTTTTAGTTTGGAAGTATTTTATGTATAGTCTTTTGGAACTTTTATGTATAGCCTTTTATGTATATATATATATATATATATATATATATATATATATATATATATATATATATATATATATATATGTATATAAACTTTAGGCTATATATAAATTTATGTTCCTTTAGGCCCTAAAGGAACATTACCCTACATTTATGTATAGCCTTAAGTTTATACATGCTTTGACTAACAACAATATATGAATGTCTTTTTGAAACTTGCTAAAACTAACAATTCCAAATCTTTGCATTTTTGCAATTTTTGAGTTTTTTTATCTTAAATAAAACTATAGTTTTTAATAATAATAAAAAAAATTATATAGTTTTTGTAATGATAATACAATTTATTTAATTAAAAAAAAAATAAAACATTAAATTTTTTTTTTTTCGTTCAATAAACTTTTCAACAGGATATAATAATAATACTGCACGCTGTGCGATGGAGATTTTCTTGAGCAAACGAACATCGTTGGTTTTTTTTCGGATGTTTTTCTTTCCCAAAGCGACCAAAGCACACAGTACATGCATAAACATAACAAGAAATTTTTAACAAAGGTAATAATAGTACTATTTAATGGTGGTATCCTCCGCCAAAGGAGTGTTCGCCGCCGCCGAAGTGGCCTCCACCCCCAAAATGTCCTCCGCCACCTCCAAAGTGGCCGCCGCCGCCCCCAAAGTGACCTCCGCCGCCTCCAGAGTGGCCTCCGCCGCCTCCAAAGTGGCCTCCGCCGAAGGAAATCTCACCACCTCCGTGTCCTCCGGATTCGTGGTGGTGGATCTTTATTGGGATATGGACTGGGACTTTTACAGGGTACGGTACTTCTTTTTCTACGGGATAAGGGATTTCTTTGATGACTGGGTATGGCTTGTCTACGTGTACCTTGATTGGGACGGGGACGGGTTTTTCCACTTCGACTGGTACCTTCTTTTCAACGGTGAAGGGTTGTGGTACTGGTACTTTGACGTGGTACGGTACTGGTCTTGGTACTTCGACTGGGTATGGTTTGTCGACTGGAATTTTGACTTCGTATGGTACTGGTTTTTCTACTGGTACTGGGATGTGTTTTTCTACGGTTACTGGGTAAGGTTTCGGGACGTGGACGGTGTAAGGTCTATCCACTGGTACCTTGACTTCGTACGGAACCTTCTTTTCTACGGTGTAGGGTTGTGGTACTGGTATTTCTACCTTGACAGGGTATGGTACTCTCTTTTCGACGGTGTAGGGTTGCGGTACGTGAACTTTAACCGGGTATGGTACTCTCTTTTCTACGGTGTAGGGTTGTGGTACGGAAACTTTGACTTCGTAAGGCCTTGGTACAGGAACCTTAACTTCATAAGGAATCTTCTTGATGACTTCGTATGGTTGTGGTACGTAATAAGGCACCTTTACGATTTCCTTGACTGGGTATGGTACCTTCTTTTCAACGGTGTAAGGTTGTGGTACTGGTACCTTAACTTCGTAAGGAACTTTCTTTTCTACGGTGTAGGGCACGTGTTTCTCTACGGTGTAAGGAACTGGGATTTTCTTCTCAACAACGACTGTTTTCACGTGTTCGTGGTGGTGGCCTCCGCCGCCGCCGCCTCCTCCTCCGCCGCCGCCTCCGTGTCCGCCAAACTCTATACCTCCAAAATCGTGTCCGCCGAAGCCGTGTCCGCCGCCGAAATCACCGCCGCCACCGTGGCCTCCGAATTCAATGATACCGCGCTTGTCCTGCTTCTTGTTCTCCTGCGCCACCTCCTTCTTTGTGGACTCCGCAGCTAGAGCCGAGCATAAACATACGGCACCGAGGATTATCTAGAAACAATAAACGAGATTAGAAATTTCGTGATTGATTGATGTGTATTAGATATTAAAAATATTTTGAACAAATCTAGTTGAAAACCGGTATTAATCAAAATCCATATAACATAATACTCCGATTTAATATTAATTATCCTCATTATGCCCGTCACTAGCAAACTACTGCCCAACTCATCCACCAAACTAATTTTCACTAAATCACTCTTTTCGTTTTTTCTGTGTAATATACGTTTGTTTTTGTATACTTACAAATGCCCTCATGTTTCTGTTTGGATGTGGAAGGCTCTGACGGTCTGCAGTCCAGCAAAGTCTTTTATACCCCGCCGCGTGCACTTTCTCACCGTCTCCGCTTCTACCTCCAAAGAGGGTTTCACTTCCACATCCGCCACATCTTATGTAACTGTTCACCTCATCGCGGCGCTTAGTTCACCTTGAAACATCATCTAGCTCATCATATCTCTACGCGGGTTATCTGACGAACTAGATACCGGGTAAGATTTGACTTTATAGACGCGTTTCGTGTAAAATTAGCTTCATTCGAAGACAAATAAAATAAATAGGAATAGACAAATAATCAAAAATATAATTTTTAAATTTTTAATAATTTTTAAAAATATATATTTTTAATTTTAACGTAAATTAGTTTGAAAACCAATTGATTATGTGCCCATTAGAAACAAGAGTATTAACTATTATTAATACAAAAGTATTAATATAAAAGTTAATCATGATACCAAATAAACAAGATTTAATTGAACTAATTGGATAAGATTGAAAAATCTGGATATAAAATTAAATAGTGTTAGATTTATAAACTTTAGACTAAATAACTATAAATATTTTTTTTTATAGTTTTTTTATTTACTTAGTAGTAAATAAAACTAAACTAAAAAAAATAGATTTATAAACTTTAGACTAATAGTTGGATCAACACTGATATTTGTTAATTTATTAATGACAATTCCTCATTGAGTTGTTAGATCTCAATATGATGGATCAACCTCAGACTATCATAAAATGTATATGTGCAAAGATTAAATATATTGAAAGTTAGTGATGGTCAAATTCCTTTTTTTGGGCCTTTCTTGACCCGTTCGTCACCAGGACCCGTTCTTTTGGTTTTCACGATTATCTCAAAATCAGGGAGAGAAATACAATTGAGACAATTTCAATCCGGCTTAATTTCCAGCGATCCGGCCGGATCCGGCCGGATCGATGGAATTGAATCTCACATAATAAACTTTACTTGATCTACTGAGATCACAACAATTAGGTATTTGAGCATAGTGAGCACAGTGATCGGCCGTTTTAGAAATTGAACAATGAAAATATTAAATTGCGTGCTTTTATAAAATGAATTTAGGAATTACTAGTACATGTGGATCGTATTTTTCGGAATGGAATAGTTTTTGTGGATGGAAGAGTTGAAAATAATGGAATAGTTGCTAAAGGTGGAATAATTGATGAGGGTGAAATTGTTTAATGAATTTTGACATTTGTATATGAAAGAGTAATCAGAATTGCGAGCTGCGCGATTCTTGTAGAAAGCGCATCAGCTAAGGTTGTATGAGTTGCAAGATGTACAATTCCTACTGCACAGAATATTAACTAATAATTCATCCGTCTCAAATGATTTTAATGCTGTCAGGTTTGTAAAATAATATAATCAAACACTTTTGAGGTGTACTTAATCATATAATGTTACCAATTGTCTGAAATAAAAGTGACTTTAATTTAAGGAGTGATATTAGAAATGAAAAGTTCCCAACGTTCATAAAAAGGTTACTATATCTAACTATGTGATATTAGTTCCTAAGGTGTACAACATGGACGATAGAAAATCAGCTGTGGAGTAAAAAGTTACTGAAAATCTCACTAAAACTTTTATAACCTTTAAATTGATTAAGTAACATTGATGTTGTCAACTTTGACGTTCAACATAACCAACATATTGTTTTAATCAAGTTGGTATCTTGTGTTTTTGAGTTACCAACATACTCAAACATAATCTCACCAACTATTTGTTAAAGTTACATTGTTGTCTTTGTTTTCGTCAAAATTGCAAGCCTTACTTATTAACTTCACTTCATCATATATAGTAACCTCCTTTTATGAAGGTTGGCAACTCTTGATTTCCAATATCACTCCTCCAATTATAGTAAGTTTGCTTTTAGACAATTAGCAACATTTAGCAAAATTATGTTACTAAAAGTTTCACCAAAAAAAATAATAACCAATAAATTACTCAACTGACGTTAATGTCAACTTTGATTTAATTTTCATGTATTTCTTTATTTAAAAAATCCAGTGTCAAGGTTATCGGCCATGAAAATTCCAAAATGGTCAAATTGTTTCAATAGAAATATCTATGATCTTAATAGATCTGAAAGAGTTTTTATTATATCTATTGCAGTTTTCGAGTTGTTGCTATTTGAATCCATTAGTATCAGTTCCGGTTTGACTTCGAGGGATGCGTATGTGGTCTGGATTTCTATGGCGCTTTGCTAACCTAATAGCCTAACCTAGGTTAAACCAACATTTAGCTTTACATCTTTATCTTATTTTTGATCTCTTGGGTCGCGCTACCGCTTGTAGTTTGTCCTAATTTTTCGTTCGCTTTTCTTTCAGGCTAACAGACTTTGCCACTTTAGCTTATTGTAGATCAAGCTGTAAATGCATGTCTGGTAGACTTTGAAGAGTTGGATAAAAAAATATATTTGCAAGTTTTCATTAAATATTTGTTTGTTAAAAACAATCCTGTGTCAAGGCTATCGACCACAAAGGTACCAAAACGTCAATTTAAATAGAAAAATCTATAATCTATATATATCTAAAAAAAAAATTCAAAATATCTGTTGCAGTTTTCAATTTATAGTTATTTGAATTTATTAATTTTTGTTATGTCCGAGTTTGAAGGTCTTGATTTATCTGCCGCTTAGCGGTGTGCAACCTAATCTAACAGGGGTTAAACCAACGGTCCTTGCAACACCGTCCTATATTGTATCGGAAGCTTGCGCTACCGCGCGTATGTTGTCTTGATTTATATGTCCTGTTATTTTACCCGGGGTAAACCAACATTCCTTGCAACACTGTCCTATATTGGATCGAGAGTTCGCGCTTCCGCGCGTATGTTGTCTTGATTTAACTGCCCGCTTCGCGGCGGGCAACCTAACCTAACCGGGGTTAAACCAAAGGTCCTTGCCAAATTGTCCTATATTGGATCGAGAGTTCGCGCTGCCGCGCAACATACGCGATTTCTCTTGTCGAAGGCCCGTTCAGTTTTACAACAGAAAATGACAATTTCCCGTTTCGACGCGCAAGAGGAACGGAGTTTTTGAAGAAAAAGTAAAAAAAAATAAAATGCACTTACAGCCGCCCCCTGCGGGGGCGGAACTTGGTTTGTCTTCTCACAGTCTTGATTTATCTCTCCGCTTCGCGGCGGGCAACCTAACCTAACCGGGGTTAAACCGACAGTCCTTTTTCACATTGACCTATATTGAATCGAGAGTTCGCGCTGCCGCGCGTATGTTGTCTTGATTTATCTTCCCGCTTCGCGGCGGACAACCTAATCTAACCAAGGTAAAACCAACCGTCCTTGCCACTTTGTCCTACATTAGACCGAGAGTTCGCGCTGCCGCGCGTATGTTGTCTTGATTTATCTTCTCGCTTCGCGGCGGACAACCTAATCTAACCAAGGTAAAACCAACGGTCCTTGCCACTTTGTCCTACATTGGACCGAGAGTCCGCGCTGCCGCGCGTATGTTGTCTTGATTTATCTTCCCGCTTCGCGGCGGACAACCTAATCTAACCAAGGTAAAACCAACGGTCCTTGCCACTTTGTCCTACATTGGACCGAGAGTTCGCGCTGCTGCGCGTATGTCATGATTTATCTTCCCGCTTCGCGGCGGACAACCCAATCTAACCAAGGTAAAACCAACGGTCCTTGCCACTTTGTCCTACATTGCACCGAGATTTCGCGCTGCCGCGCGTATGTTGTCTTGATTTATCTTCTCGCTTCGCGGCGGACAACCTAATCTAACCAAGGTAAAACCAACGGTCCTTGCCACTTTGTCCTACATTGGACCGAGAGTCCGCGCTGCCGCGCGTATGTTGTCTTGATTTATCTTCCCGCTTCGCGGCGGACAACCTAATCTAACCAAGGTAAAACCAACGGTCCTTGCCACTTTGTCCTACATTGGACCGAGAGTTCGCGCTGCCGCGCGTATGTTGTCTTGATTTATCTTCCCGCTTCGCGGCGGACAACCTAATCTAACCAAGGTAAAACCAACGGTCCTTGCCACTTTGTCCTACATTGGACCGAGAGTTCGCGCTGCCGCGCGTATATTGTCTTGATTTGTCTTCCCGCTTCGCGGTGGACAACCTAATCTAACCAAGGTAAATCCAATGGTAAAACCAAATGGTATCTTAAAATATAAAATTCAAAGAAAGACAAAATATAAAATAGTGCTTGTTTGCTTGACAAAATATAAAATATTGCCCCCTCGAGCGAATGAGGGGCGCACTTCGTTCGTGCGCTCATCTTCGCTCTCGTGTGCAATCGACAACTTTCCACACTTGTTGCGAAATATACTATTACAAAACGGTTTCAGATTTTCAAAATATGAACTTTTTGGAGAATTGTGTGGTTTTTAGATTTCCAAAATTCCTCCAAATAGTCGCACAGTGAGGAAAATAGTTAGAGTCTACAAATGTTATTTTTCTAAAATTTCAACCTCATCTTCATTGATCTGTCGCTGCTTTATTTCTCAAAATACTAACAAATATGGGTTACAATCCGGTGTCATTTTCAATCCGGCCGGATCGATGGAATTAAATCTAACATAATAAATATTGCCGGTGCATAAGGCGCACCCTAAAATTCAACCTCCTTATTGTGCGGCTATAACGCGGACCTATGTCTTAGAGCCGAAAGGTGCGCGTTATACACCAGCAAATAAGTTACTTATTTTAATTATACATTATTTATCACAAAATCAATTTTGGTTTTGAAAAAACCATGTGGCGCGTACTCAAAATTAACAAAAAACTCACAAAATTAGCATCACCGGATCCGGTGACCGCATCCGGTATACTGGTACCGGATCCGGTAAATCTTTAGTGATGCCGGATCCGCCCGATTACCAGATCCGGTTTTCTGGATTGCAATCCCTAGTTCAGAACCGTCGATAATGGACTTATGGTTAGATGGTTTTATGGTTAAATTTTCCGTTTGATTCAAATTTTACATTTTTTGCAGAAAAATCATAATTTGTTTGTAATTTAATTTAATGAACAAGACAACACAAGAATTAATAAGACTAAACTAAAGTTGACTATGAATAGGATGGTTGCGACAGTTACTACGTGGTAATCCATACTTACATTGAATTGAAAAATTCACTTTGTTTTTTACCACACTTATATTATGTAAAAATATTATATAACTTATTATTCACAGTTATATAAATTTATACACATATCACGACTCGAGTTTCGACGTTTGACGGTCATTTTCAAGTGACTTAACAAATTGATAAAGTTGAATATATACCCTTATAGTTTTGGTGGGGTGGGAGGGCGGTGTTTGTCCGAAGATGAGGACTTATCTGTTTGAGATTGGGTGAGATTAAAAAGTTGGGAAAAGATTAGGTCAGTTTGCTCGTTTAGGAGATTAACTGAGGGATTACGGGTTTTTTTGAAAATTTCTAATGACTCTAGGAGATTTAGTTTCGGGCCTTTGTTGCAATTATGCAAGATTTTTAGATTTTCTATTTCTGGGAATTTATGATTGAATTCGAGACAATGGTTTGAAAAAGAACTAGTGTCTTTTTTCAGACGAAAAGCGCGAGAATGTTCTGAAAACCGTGTTGAAAAACTTCTTCCTGTCTGCCCTATGTACACGCTATTGCATTCGGAACAATGAATTTCGTATACGCCGGATTTTTTAATGGGATCGATTTTGTCTTTGGCATTAAACAATATGTTGGACAACTTAGAGGAGGGTTTAAATGCTACCTGAAGATTTTGCTTTCGAAGGACATTTGCGATGTGTTCGCTTGTTTTGCCAAAATATGTCAGGGAGATGAAAGTTTTGTCTGAATTTGAGGTTTTCGGATAAATTTGGGCCATTGCGAATTGGGTTCGTTTATTATTGATAATGTTTTGGATGAGTTTTGTTGGGAAACCATTCTCTGTAGCGATTGAAATGATGGTACTTAATTCTTTGATTCTCTTTTCTGTGGAAAGGGGGATTGAAAAGGCTCGATGTATCATTGAATGATAGGCCGCTAATTTGTGTGTTATCGGGTGAAATGATGAATACGGGATTGTAGAGTTAACATTGGTGGGTTTTCTGTATATATCAAATTCTATTTTGTTGTTTTTGTGAATCAGAGTAAGGTCTAAGAAGTTTATTTTGTTGTCTGTTTCTACCTCGATGGTGAATTTTATTTTGGGATGAACGTTGTTTATTAGGTTGAGAAATTGGTCTAATTGACGTGTTGTACCACTAAAACACGCTATTACGTCATCGACATATCTATACCAAAATGAAATATGTTTTTTGGAGAAATCTAGTTTGAAGATTTTTTCTTCGATAGTTGACATGAATAGATCGGCTAAAAGGGGACTTAATGGCGATCCCATTGCTAGACCTGATGTTTGCTGATAGTAAGTGTTATTAAATTTGAAGTAATTTTGATTAACACATGTTTCCAGGGCTTCATAAAGTTCAGATTTTATAAGATGATGACAATTAGCTTTATCAATTAAATTTTGTATGATTTCGAGACACTCTTTAGTAGGTATATTAGAAAACATACTACTGACGTCAAAAGATACGAGTTTCGAGTTTATTGGGGTTGTTATTTGTTTGAGGAGTTCCGAAAGGGCGAGTGAATTTTTTACAGAATATTTTGGGGTGAATTTGGTGTATTTTTTGAAAAGAGTATTCAGTTTAATTGCCAAAACTCTTGCTACACTGTTAATATAGGAGACAACTGGTCTAATGGGAGAATCGGGTTTGTGAGTTTTAATGAAACCATAGAGTCTGGGAGCTGTGGGATTCTGATTTATGATTTTAAATTTCTCAAATTCGGAGAACAAAGTTGTAATATTTTTTAAGAGACTTCTAATTTGAAATTGGAATTTTTGTGTAGGATCCTTTTTCAAAGGAGTTAGTTTGTCTGTTGAAATGAAAGAGTTCATTTTATTAATGTACTGTTCTCTTTCCAGGACGACTATCGAATTGGATTTATCGGCTTTTGTAAGGACTAAAGAATTGGACTCAATTTTTGTTTTTATCGATTTGATCACTGCGGAGTCTGTGGTAGAATTACGGGCGTACGATTTTATATGATCGGCTATTTTGGCTCGGGGTATAAGAGGTTCTTGCACTTTTTTTAGCGCGATTTCTGACTCTACAATTATTGTGGATTTATCGGATTTGTTATTGATGAATGGGGTGTAGTTGGGGTTTTGGGAAAGAAAAGATTGTTCAATAGGACTGAAGATAACTTTTGAGAAGTTGATGAATTTAGACACTAGATTCGGTTTTGACATTACTTTTTGAGGTTCGGACTTTTTGTTCTTTACGAGAACGGATAGTTTCTTTTTTAAATTTAAATATTTTAGGTAGTTGACCCTACTTACATTGTCACGAACAAAGTCATCAAAGATCGTGAATTCTACTGGATGTAATTTAAATGTCAACTCTGAATGCAATATCTTGAGATAATGTTGAATAACATCTCTCCTCCGATGAAGATTTTTTATTTCGGATCTAATCCAACTGTTTTGGGCAGATTTTATGGCTGCTATTGCGGCCGAAGACGTGGAGCGGGTTTTAATATTTACATAGTTGGGTACGACTTTGGACCGAAGGCATTCTGAATTGAACCAGATATCCTGTGAAACGAAACGGTATTTTTTCATCAATTTGTTGTACAATTTTGTCTGGGTTGCCGTACAGGCTGATTTTATGAATAGGATGGTTGCGACAGTTACTACGTGGTAATCCATACTTACATTGAATTGAAAAATTCACTTTGTTTTTTACCACACTTATATTATGTAAATTCAACTTTTTATATATTCAACTTTATCAATTTGTTAAGTCACTTGAAAATGACCGTCAAACGTCGAAACTCGAGTCGTGATATGTGTATAAATTTATATAACTGTGAATAATAAGTTATATAATATTTTTACATAATATAAGTGTGGTAAAAAACAAAGTGAATTTTTCAATTCAATGTTAAGTTGACTAGATAAGATCAGATTACTAAACAGGTATGACTAGACAAGACCAAATAAGACTAGACAAAATTTAATATCTAAGACTAGATAAATACACCTAACTCCACATTGATGTGTTAAAGTAGTAATTGACATGAACTTCATCCGTTATTTTAGTTAGCAGGAAAAAATACAAGAGATAGTTTAGAGTAATCACAATCACAAAAATGCCAAATAATTGAGATAACAGAAAATTAGTGAGAACTTAACAGATTCTTAATATAACTAATGCTGCAATAATGAATGAAAGTAATAGCGATTTGGGAGTTGATAATTTCGCATTTACACCTGCAATCATTTGGGGTTTGATTGAGCCGTAAAACCGTTTTTTTTCATTTTACGATTCGTTTTCTTTTTACTCGAGGTGCTATCAGTTTTAGTCTCTGTCATTAATTCCGTTTTATCCGCTAATATTTGCGCCCGATAAACACTAAACGCACTCGTTAACGGATTATATCGCTATAAATATAGACTTTATTTCCGCGGACTTTTTAAACTTCGCCTTACTTTTGTTATGAATGCGAACTTTTTTTCCTTGCATTTTGTGTGCAAATGTATTTGTTTTCTAATTGTAATTAACGAACTTTCTTTCGAATAACGCTAATTAGTAACTATAAATTTCTAGACAAGACAAGAATAAAAATACAGAATTTTCTATTGTTATAAATAAAACTATTAAATTATATCTACATATACCTACACGTAATTTTAAACTAATTTTGGATAACTATTTATATTATACCGTAGTATTATCTTTGTCCATACTATAGCTTAACCTATGTTAAATGTAATTTTGTTATCCAAACTTATAGTCTATAACTCTATACCATGAGTGGACAAACTATTTATAACTATGTTTAATTCGCCTTGAAGTAGGGCCACCGTCTTTAAATAAGCGACCTGTTTTTTTAAATTATTTTATCTACGACCACTCTTGTAAATGTTCGTGGACTATGTAAATACATCACATACGTACGTAACAGTCCGCGATTAATGATAAGTTGTGATTGATAACACACACGTGCGTTTGGTTTACGATTCGTTGATTGGTTGAGAGTTGCTACTACGTGCTCATACGTTCAGCGCCCCTGGTACCACAATTTAAATAACGGAAATTGTCATTGCGTACATTGGGTTGCCTATATCTATGAGTACTCATTCCAGTTTAGCCCAAATAAGTACTAAATAATAAGGTATTTAGCCATTAAGAATGTATTTCTTTTCATTTCATTCAAGTTAAATAATGTCGAGTAACAGTTATATAAGAAAATTCAACTGTTTGTTTATTATAATGTTAAATAATGTTAATTAAATAAACATAACTTAATAAGAAATAAATTTGTTACATTAAACATATTTTTCTTATTAAACAGAAACAAATTAGTGTGGTCGTAGATAAAGCATTGAACATAACTCGAGTTGTAAAGCAATTGCGTACTCGCGGAATTACGCACGACCCGCGTAGCGGGGATTACGTAATATGCTTCTTACAACTCTCGTTACGTAATATTCTATATTGATGGCGATCTACCTATATCGTATATGTTAAGTGGTTATAAGAAAAGTATCAATTTGAAGCAGAAAATAAATTTTAATTTAAAATAAACATACATAATAGGTGAATCAGGCTTGCTTCCGAGCTTGTAGATCATGTACAGAGCAAATACAAAATCTCAAGACCATCCTTACATACCGGGGTCGCGGCGGACATCCCTGGGTGGTAATCCTAGTGGACTTCGAAAAGGCATATGATTCAGTGGACAGACATACCCTGATCTCCACCCTTCGGGAATTGGGCCTGGATGAGAAGACTAGAAACTAGTCTGGTTATCCAGACCACTCTGAGAAACTCCACCTCCAAATTCAAGTTTAGAGGTGAGCTCTCTGAGAGCTTTCCCATCCAAACAAGAGTTAGGCAGGGTGATGGCAGGGTGACAGGTCTTCTTGCATACTGTTTAACTGTTTACTGGAGAAAATCATAAGGGAATGGACTTGCTCATTACCATCGGGAACTGAACTGAGGATACAAGATGGATACAAGAAAGATAACCTCAATGTTCACTGCTTAGCTTTTGCTGACGACCCTGAAGGGGCTACTTACCAAATACAGAGCCTCTCAAATCTAGCAGCTAAGGTCGGTTTGAGAGTCAGCATGCACAAAACCGTGTTCATGACTAACATAAAGGACGCCCCACTAGAAGGCACTACCATTCGTAAAGTCCTTGCAGTCAAGTATTTATCCACTCTCCGATTTCAGCAAACGAGAGTGAGAACTTGGCTATAGATACCAGATTTACCAAGTTGGAGAGGGTCTACCACTCCTGCAAGATCATTTACATCTCCCGACATCTTTCCAAGAACATAAAACTTAAACATTACAACTTGGTAGTAAGATACTCCGTACTCTAGATGAACAGGAAACGTCCACCCAGGAAACTAGAGCTTAAAGAACGAAAAATCCTAAGGAGAATACTAGGGCCAATACGAAAAGAGGATGACACATACAGGATCAGACACAGTACCACCTGCAAGAAGACATAATCTCTCATCAAAAGGACACATCTATGAGGAAAAGGCGCCTAACCTTCTATGGACATTTAACCCGCATGAACCCCCGCAGGTTCTTCACCACGACAGGTAGAGGGAAAGCCACCAGATACAAATAGATCACCACAGTGAAATCAGACCTGGAACAAATTAAACTTGCACCAGAAACCATAGAGGATCGGTCCAAACGCAGACCATTCGACTAGAAGTATTCTCAGTGGCCCTTACCAGCAAAAATAGCACAAGAACCAACAGACAAAGTGGACAGAAGAGAGGAAGCCAGAAAATGAAATCTTTCTGAGCTAAGAAGAAACTGCAGATCCATATAAAGAGTCAAAACGAGCCGCGTGGTCCTAAATAGGCCTAAACGAGAAGAAGAAGATGAAAACAGGTAATACCAATGGTATAAACTCTGTGGCACGTCCTGTCTCGCACGCTATGTGGAAAAAGCATCAGAGAAATATACAGACAAGCGGTCGATTAGAAATAGTTACGCTTTGGGCACTCCTGATCTATGCTAACCTGTTTTAAGAAAGTAAAATTAGAGTCTTGATAGACAAGTTAGACAAGTTCATATAAAGGTCACGAATTTGAGTCGTAGATTATACAAATTGTTAAGTTTATTTTATTAAATTTTTACTAAGTTTATATTATATTAAACAGTGTGTTTTGTAACTGTATATTAAATAAGATTTTTAATAAATGCAATTAGAAAAGCAAGTGAAGTGTGTTTGGTGCAATTAGTTTTTTGCAACATGTGCTCGAGTAATAAGTGCAGACATTTGATTATGCGCATCTTTCCAGCGTGCGCATTTTTACGATCCGAGCGAGTCCGCGTGTGCATAAAAAATGTGGGATAATTAAGAGCGTCGACCCGTGGTCGGCTAATTTCTAAATTCGTTTTAATGCCGCTCGCACAAATTTTTACCTAGTCCGTTGTCATGTTTCGGGAGCCGCCGGGTAGATAAAAAAAAAACGAGGAAAAACACGAGTTTTAAAAAATCGCCCAGCTGCAAACTGAATACACATGTTTACACAAAAACCGCACCGCAAAGTGGATGATCGCATTTCTCAAAAAAAGGACGAAATTAATAAAAATTAAAGGAAACTTCGGCCCCCTCGCCCAAATTAACATATTAATCTTCGAAACTGAAAGTCTCTATTAAAACTAATAACTAATTGTGATATCCGAGTTGGTTATTAAGAATTTACACCTGCAAGCGTTTTCAGTTTCATTGAGACATAAAACTGTTTTTACAGCTTTCTTATCTTATCAAGTTTCATTAGTTTGTCTGCGCAGCCCATACAAATCACCAAGGTTAAAAATGTGCAAATTATATAATCGTCAAACGAATTTGACGCTTATATAATTGAACAGAAACAAATTACATTATTTGAATATTTGACCATCTTGAAGTTTTTAATATTCTTGTTTTGTTATTATATACTCTATTTAATCTTCTTGAAGAAAATAAAATATATAATAACAAAACAAGAATAGAAACAAATTAATCGTCGTCGAAATATACTAATCGAGTAAGGTACTGTCCCTGATCTCGGAAGGGGTCAAAAGTCAAGATTTTTTGAAAATTAAGAAAAATTGTCAACAAATGCGGTTTACGTCTTGAATTTTTTCCAGTAAATTGAACAAAAAATGAGTTTTTTTTTTACGAGCCTTACAAAGTTCCGCCCCCGCAGGGGGCGGCTGTAGGTGCGTTTTAAATTTTTCACTTTTTCTTCAAAAACTCCGTTCCTCTTGCGCGTCGAAACGGGAAATTGTCATTTTCTGTTGTAAAACTGAACGGGCCTTCGACCCGTGTCTGTCTGCCGCTCGCAAGTCCCACACGGCGTCCTTCAGGTGCCAAAAACAGGAGATCGTTTCTAGCACCTCTGAGGAGCAATTTTGGTCAGCGGCTCGATTTTTTTACTGCGTCCTCTTGCCGCGTCGATTTCACGTTTTTTGACGTCATGCGGAAAAGTACACGACCGTCGGTTCACCCGGTGCGGCGGAAAATGTAAGCGAAAAAAAACCGTTTTTTCCATCACATCTGTGGACGCCGTTCTCTTGATTGAAGAGCGCCGTGCCTCCAAACCGGTTCGTTCGATGCGAGATGTTTACCCGCAATCGGCGGTGGAAGAATCTGGTACCTTCGGCATCCTGTTTCCGCTCTGGGTCAATTTTAACACAAAAATCGTAAAAACGCGATGTTTTTTTCACCTAATTTGCGGGGTATCCCTTTCCCGGGATACCCAACAGTCGGATCGGGACCGGAGCGGCACCAATCGATTCGGCATAGTGTCTTTAAGTTTGTTTTGGAGTTTAAATGCGATTGCGTGCCGGATGGCGCCGGGAGGCCCGAAAAAACATGTTTTGCAGAAGTTCGTGAGAATCCTCTGGGATCCGCTAAATTAAATAGCAGGGCGTCGCGGTGGTGGTTTCTGAATAGAGAACGAAAGGGTCTATAAGGCGATACTAACGACGCATCGCTCGATCGCATTTGGGGGGCCTCGACACCCCTCGAAACTCGAAACGAATTTTTCAAAATTGAGCAAATTGAAACCTTCAATATTCGGTGAAATGTTTTAGAATTGTATTGCTCTTCTCGGGGATTATAGCCCCACGTGTCTACTTTCAAACGACATCTCTCTCGGCGCGTTACATCTCCGGGTACGTTCCGCAGGCCCCAATTCGCAAAGTCACTTTTTTTTCACCTCTACAAACGAAAACGCGAAAAGGAAAATTTACATTTCCAGTCTGAGAAGTGTATGCCCGGCTAAAAGGCCAACAGTATGGCGTTTGAATTTCTCAAATCCATCAACGGATTCGCACTCCAGGTCAAAAAAACTAAGACCATTGCTTGCCGCTGAATCGCCAATTTACACTTACAGCTGATCATTCTGACACTATTTTCGCTCAGGTTATGTGCAAATGTCATTGTTTAAGTTTATCCGTTTTTTATTATCCGTGTACTTGTGAGAAGATAAAATTAAAAAAAGGAATTTAAATCAAAATTCTGATTTTTCGCTCATTGTTAGGTTGAAATTCAAATCAAATTCAAAGAGATATCTTGAAATCTCTAAATTGCTGATTTCGCCGACTCTGGCTCTTGATTAGCAACACATAGCAACGTCAAAATTCGCAAGATTTCACACTTTTGTTTTAGCAGATTCTTAAAATTCAGACCATTTTACATCAGAAACAGTTGCTTCCGTTCACATTTGAATTCTAAAATTTATTTCATAAACCGCAATATTTACGAGTTTTTTTTGTGAATAATTGGAGCTTTTAAATTGAATTTAGATTCCAACGGTACAACACGCGTCTTCCTCGGATGTATAGCAACAGAGTTATTGGCGAAAAACTTTCAGTATTACCATTTCACTGCGGAAGGAACAGCCTTTCAATATTTATCGGCATTTTCGATTCAAATTCGAATAGAACTCATCAAGTTCTATTAAAATATGTTGCATGAATTTTCTGCGGCTGACGGTCCAGACGTGGCCGACGTTTGAAATCTCCCTCCAACTGTTTACTTGATTTTCAAACATTTGCGTTTTTCATTTCCCTACATTTCTAATAAATTCTTTTAGCATGAATCGATAGAGTAAACTTTCCTCTACCAGCGGAGCAAATTTTATCATTCCTTTGCAAACCGTTTTACCAGGATTTTTTTTAAATGCAATTCATTTGCCAGGATTTGGGGTGGCTAGCAGCGGTTGCATAAACATCTCCGCCCCACAGAAGTTTCCTTCCATTTTCCGTGGTGAATGGTGTCCGTGAAAATTTTATTTCTCAGATTTGTTAAAGTTGGAAAATTCTACATTAGAAACAATTGAATATTCTTGCAAATTCACACTCTTACTTGAGTAAAAGTAAGCTCGGCCATATTTGATTAGAGTTTTTACTGATTTTATAAAAGAAAACTATTGTTTTACAAATTTCTGATTGGACATTCTGAAAATTCGGCTAATTTTACATGGGGGACGATGTTAGTTTTTGGGTCATCTGGTCCCAAAAATCCATTTTCCAAACGGTGAGAATTACGACTTTCCTACAAGAACAGTTAAAAATTGCATATTAAATTTGGAATCTAAAAGTGTATTCCGCGACTTCCTAGCATGTATAACAAAAGAGTTATTGTTGAAAAACGATCAGTTCTACCATTTGACGGCTGAAGAAAAAGCCATCTCTAAATTTATCCGGTTTTTCTTTTTAAAATCGAATAGTGCTCATTGAGGTCTATTGAAATGTGCTGCATGAACTTAAAAATGTCGTCTACTTTTCTGCTTCTTCTTCGAAAAATCATATGCCTCATTTCCTTGGGTTTGGATGAAATAATTTTAACACAGATCTATAGACCGCACTTTCTTTTAACAAACGCATAAAGTTTTATGTAGTTTACATAAGTTTTATATAGAGTGTACATGTTTCTATTGAAATTGACATATTTGTAGTCGATAGACTTGATACAGGATTTTTTTAATAAAGAAATTCTTGCAAATATATTTTTTGTCCAATTTTCCGGAGTCTAAGAAACATGCATTTAGTGCTATTTTATAGAGCAAATTTTCATCTAAAAGTTGTGTCATTTTCATTTTTCCAAAGCGAACCGTTTTGGCGGAAGAGCCCATTTAAACCCATGTAAATTGAAAAACGAAATTCAGAGAAGGGGTACCCTTCGATAAATTTTGGGATTTTAATTTTTTGCTTCTACGACTAAACCGAAGGTTTTTGCAAAATTTGCAAAGAATACTTTTTTGTAGACACCGACGTCTTACATACGGATATCCCGGTTATAATTTACAATCTTAAGGCGTTGACGAGATATTTCCATAAAATTGTTCACGAGAAAATCATTCTTCACAACGTCCCCATTGAAGTGGGAGCGTTCTAATTTTGTCAACTCATACCTCTGGTGGATACCCACATTCAGCATAAGTTTCATTGAAATCCTTCAAGGATTAATATATTTTTTCGCAATTTTTGAATATTTTTAAATTTTCGCGTTCGGTTTTGATCGGAATTCCTGTTTGACAAAGTATGGATTTGTTGAAAAATTATTCAGTAAAAGTTTCATTGAAATCCTTCAAGGATAAATATATTTTTTTGCAATTTTTGAATATTTTGAAATTTTCGTGTTCGTTTTTGATCGGAATTCGTGAAAGGATTGTTGTCTGGATTTGTTGAAAAAAATATTTTAGTAAGTTTCACACTACGTGGAACAACAAAAATTGACACATTTGTAGAGAATTAGTCAGTCTATGATATCCCTCAGTTAGTTTTGAAAAATATTTTATCTGGCGGCGGCCGCCGCCCCTCAAACTCGAACGTAACAGAAATTAATAAATTCAAATAACTATAAAATGAAAACTGCAAGAGATGTATTGAAATTTCTTTCAGATTTATATAGATTATACATTTTTCTATTGAAATTGACGTTTTGGTATTTTCATGGCCGATAGCCTGGACACATAATTGATTTAATAAAGAAATATTCATTGAAAACTTGCAAATATTTTTTTTTGTCCAATTTTCCGGAGTCTAAGAAACATGCATTTAGCGCTATTTTATAGAGCACATTTTAATCTAAATGTTGTGTCATTTTCATCTTTCCAAAGCGAACCGTTTGGCCGAAATTTTTTTTTATAAATGGAAAAAATCAAAAACGAAATTCAGAGAAGGGGAAAATTATTTTTGTAAGTTTCACACAATGTGGAAAAATAAAATTTCACACATTTGTAGAGAATTAGTCAGTCTATGATATCCCCCAGTTAGTTTTGCAAAATATTTTATCTGGCGGCAGTCGCCGCCCCTCAAACTCAAAGTCGCACACGAGGTAAGACATTCAAATAACTATAGTTGGACAGTTGTATTCAAAATTCTTTCGGTTCGGCGTAGCTTATAGATCTTTCTATTGAAATTTGGTATTCTCATGGCCGATAGCCTTGACACATAATTTATTCTTTCTGACCAAGACTACATACCCGCGGCAGCGCGTATGTGGTCTTGATATATCTGGTCTTTACTAATCTGGTTTTGATTCACCCCATCAGATCAGTTGAATCAAGACCACATACGCGCGGTACCGCGTGTGTGGTCTTGATTTATCTGATGAAGACCAAGACGCGCGGCAGCGCGAGATCTCGATTCAATATAGGCCAATGTGAAAAAGGACCGTTGGTTTAACCCCCGTAGATTAGGTTTCCCGCAGCGAAGCGGACAGATAAATCAAGACAACATACGCGCGGCAGCGCGACCTGTCGATCCAATATAGGACAGTGTTGCAAGGACCGTTGGCTTAACCCCGGATAGATTAGGTTGCCCGCCGCGAAGCGGACAGATAAATTAAGACAACATCCGCGCGGCAGCGCGAACTCTGGATTCAATATAGGTCAATGTGAAAAAGGACCGTTAGTTTAACCCCCGTAGATTAGGTTTCCCGCCATAGAAATCCAGACCACATACGCATCCCTCGAAGTCAAACCGGAACTGATACTAATGGATTCAAATAGCAACAACTCGAAAACTGCAATAGATATAATAAAAACTCTTTCAGATCTATTAAGATCATAGATATTTCTATTGAAACAATTTGACCATTTGGAATTTTCATGGCCGATAATCTTGACACTGGATTTTTTAAATAAAGAAATACATGAAAATTAAATCAAAGTTGACATTAACGTCAGTTGAGTAATTTATTGGTTATTATTTTTTTTTTGGTGAAACTTTAACATAATTTTGCTAAGTGTTGCTAATTGTCTAAAAGCAAACTTACTATAATTGGAGGAGTGATATTGGAAATCAAGAGTTGCCAACCTTCATAAAAAGAGGTTACTATATATGATGAAGTGAAGTTAATAAGTAAGGCTTGCAATTTTGACGAAAAAAAAGACAACAATGTAACTTTAACAAATAGTTGGTGAGATTATGTTTGAGTATGTTGGGAACTTAAAAACACAAGATACCAACTTGATTAAAACAATATGTTGGTTATGTTGAACGTCAAAGTTGACAACATCAATGTCACTTAATCAATTTAAAGGTTATGAAAGTTTTAGTGAGATTTTCAGTAACTTTTTACTCCACAGCTGATTTTTTATCGTCCATGTTGTACACCTTAGTAACTAATATCACATCGTTAGATATAGTAACCTTTTTATGAACGTTGGGAACTTTTCATTTCTAATATCACTCCTTAAATTAAAGTCACTTTGATTTCAGACAATTGGTAACATTATATGATTAAGTACACCTCAAAAGTGTTTGATTATATTATTTTACAAACTTGACAGCATTAAAATCATTTGAGACGGATGAATTATTAGTTAATATTCTGTGTAGTAGGAGTTGTACATCTTGCAACTCATACAACCTTAGCTGATGCGCTTTCTACAAGAATCGCGCAGCTCGCAATTCTGATTACTCTTTCATATACAAATGTCAAAATTCATTATACAATTTCACCCTCATCAATTATTCCACCTTAGCAACTATTCCATTCTTTTCAACTGTTCCATCCACAAAAACTATTCCATTCCGAAAAATACGATCCACATGTACTAGTTAAAACTATTTTTGTTTTGCTATATTTTTAGTTTTATACTTTTTTTCTTCAAGAAAGGAATCTTACTTGATTTATTTGCCCGCTTCGCGGTGGGCAACCTAGGTTATCTAACCTTTTTTTTTTTTTTTTTTTTTTTTTTATTGTGGTGAGGGGAAGCTTTTGTTGCCAAAGTGTGAGACTGGCGATTTCACGTCTTACTCACTAAACCCCATTCCACTTGGCGTCCATATGCCACCCCCGGTCGCGCTAGCATTCCGTCAGGGGGGAGGTTATCTAACCTAGGTTAATACAACGGTCCTTGACCACATTGTCCTATCCGCTTCGCATGTCTTCAATTTTGATGTCAATGTTTTGATTGATGTTTTCACATCAATCAATTTATTTTCACACATAAAAAAAAATTGACGTACAAGTATGTAGTTTTAAAAATGTAACTTAATATTTTTAAAGAAAATCAAGTATAAAAATAAAGCAAAACAAAAATATTAAAGTTTAAGATGGTCATATGCACAAATAATGTAATTAAAACTAAATAAACAACATTCAATTATATAGTATTGTCTATATCTCTTGTATGGTATTGCCTTGTCTTGTCTGAACCTGTGGTATATGTGTGGATTTATCTTCTCTTACCCAATCTTGTCCATTATTATTAAATTCTGTCCAGTTCTTTTGATTTTGTCAATCAAATAATCAAATCAATTTTATTTTAACTAAGATAGTACATATTAAAACATGTCACAATTACAAAAATTAAAATGCTGAATTCTAGCTACATATTAAAAGTTCTACACAACAATTGAGTATAGTTAATTAGGCCAAATATTAAAATATACAGATCACAGGCGTATTTTGCTTGAGGTAAATTCTTCAACACTGTAAAAGGCTTTGTCGGTTAAAATACCTTTCAATTTTCTTCTAAAAGCTTCGGTGTTTTCTTGCTTTAAGTTAGGTAGGATACAATTATATATGAATTTCCTATTCTAATTGCCACAAGGGGCTTTTCATGGGCTTTGCTACATAATGTGAGGTTTGATCTATGTGTGATCAAATTTGTTCCGTACCTTGTGCTGTGGTTGTGTATGTCATGCCTAGTCGAAAACTCTTGTAACATAACACTTGTACATGATTTCATCTTCTGGCGTTTTCCCGCTTCTCTTCCCAAAATCTCTTCATCCTCTCTGAATGCTCCTTCTTCCGCTCAGCTGTCCATTTTCTTCCAGGCTGTCGTGATGGTCCATCCTCAAACTTAACATTTTTTATTTTATTCCGACACTCAGAGCGGTCCTCGATATTTTGTATGTTGACCTCTTGTAAGTCCCTCTAAACCTAGGTCAACCTCTCAATGCCACATTTACTCTGTGCTATAACGTTGAGAAATTTCTTTGCCGTTCTGGAGATTTCCATCCTGTAAACATGTGTATCAAACTGTGCTAGGCGCTTTCTGAATACGTCCCTTATCGTGTGGATCTTTTGGTAGAGTTCGTTTTGAGGTCTCTTCATTCAAATACCGTTATTATTAACTGCCCCGTAAATCTTTCTTTCCAGTTTTTCTATATCCTTAACTTTGGAATGACCGTCGATAACTATTGTTTCGGCTGCGTAAATTGCTTCTGGAAGAATCACCGTTGTAAAGTACCTTAATTTTGCATCTAACGAGATGCACTTGTTGTAGTGAGCCCAGGTTAGCTTGTAGGCCCTCTGTTTGGTGATTGTTTGTTCATTGGCTAAACATTGACTAAACCGAATCAGTCCCGAGGACTTTTTGATTTCACCAAAGTATTTAAAATGTGGGACTTGTGTTACCTTACCGTATTGTGTGATTAAAGCTTATATAATATATATAATATATAATAGCTTAAGTTATTTCCTGGTCGTCTTTCCATAAAGTGGGTTTTTTTCATAAGAAATTTGTAGTCCGGTTCTTTGCGCAATTTCATGTAATTTTTCCACTGCGTGTTTTCCACTGCGTCCACTTCATGTCTGGTGTTTAGTAATAATGGCAATATCGTCAGCAAAAGCAAGGCACTTGACATTAAGACGGTTCTCTTTTTTTAAACCAATTTCACTTTCTTAAAACAGATTAGTATACACCAGGAGTGACCAAAGCGTAACTATTCCAAGTTTGATCTGCCGGACTGCCTGATTTGTATATAGCTCTACAATGCTTATCCCACATAGTGTGCAAGGCAAGCCGTGCGACAATTTTTATAGTATTACCTAACTAATATAACTTTTAGCCAACTATAGACCGCCAAAAGACTTTTTGATTTTTCTTCTTTTCTCCTCCAAGAACCTCTTCATGCGTTTGCTTCCTTTCTTTCTCTCCTCATCGGAAATGATCCGTTTGGGCCTCCTCATTGTTGGTTGCTCATGATATGCTTTTAGCCAACTATGGGCCAAGTTTTGGCCAACAATGGGAATGCCTTTCACATGAGGTTCCCATTCCCTAATGATCTTTTCTAGAACAATATTAAAGAGCATTGGGGATAATCCATCCCCCTGTCGAACTCCAGTTTAAATGACAAAGGGCTCCGATATTTCACCCATGAATTTCACTTTGGACATAGTTTGGTTTGTCTGTTCAATGATTTTTCGGGTTTTTCTGTCTATCCCGAATTATTCCATGATTATAAAAAGTGTTTCACGGTCTACAGAATAATCATACGCTATTCTGAATTGTACGTATGTAATTACTGTATTTGTACATTTCCTCATTTGTAACATTGTTTTAAAGCTCCACACTTAGGGTTTCTGGTTCGGATATCTCCGAACCGCAAAACCGAAAAACCGAAACCGTATAACCGTCATAAAAAAACGCGGTTTTTGGTTTTATCTAAAAAATAAATAAAATACATTGAATTAATGCTCTCTCAAACATTGCAAACTGTTGTTGCAAAAATGGCAACCATCGACGGTACACCTGTCTGTGCAATTTCAAAATCTAGATTTATTCCGAAACCAATATCTGGCCGGTTTACCAACCAAATCTTGCCAAAATGGTCTTCAGGTGTTATGACTTAAATTTAAAAGGAATACGAAGAAAGTACGAAGAAGTATTAAACAAAAATACTTATTTGCAAATAAATCGTTATCCTAATTCTATGAAAGAGGAGTTTGCTAAATATAAAAGAACTTCTGAGAGAACAAAAAGATTAAATATTTTAAAATGAGATGTCATGGTTTGAACCAAATTAATAATAGATTGAAAGTAGGAGATTACCACTACGATATCTTCAAATCTGTCAGTAGCTACAATTACACGGAAATCTTCTGTTACTCTTTGGCACACCCCGCTGAAGAAGCGTGGTGTGAGCCGTTCGCTGCGTCAAAGCAAGTAACGGGAACGGTCAAGACCGATTTGTGTCAGGGGCTGAAAGCCAACAGATGTTATGAAAGAGTAAAGAAAATAAAGTTAGAATTTGTGTAATTACTACCTTAGAGTCCAAGATAAGAAGGTCTCGTCGGCTCCTCATCCAACGGTATTATCCAATCTGGTGTAATTGTAGCTACTGACAGATTTGAAGATATCGTAGTGGTAATCTCCTACTTTCAATCTATTAAATATTTTGTTTTAAGCACTCTCTACAATTAAAGCTGCATCCACCTCTACTCCGAAAGATCATTTTCTTTAACCGGCAACTTTTGTACAAAACTAAGATCTCGTTTAAATATCAGACACTAATACCAAAAGTTCTTAAAAACCGAACCCAAAACCGAAACCGCGGTTTTTAATTTTCATAAACCGAAAACAGCGGTTTTAAAAATGTGCGGATATTCAGAAACCCTATCCACACCTGTTCAGAACATGATCGTCCTTTTCTGAATCCGACTTGATATTCACCAATTGGTGGATCCACCTGGGGTTCTAGCCTGTTTAAAAGTGCCTTGGAGGATTTTATAAGCAATCGGAAGTAGGAAGATTCCTCTGTAGTTATTGATGGCTGTTTTATCACCTTTTTGTGTAACGGATGAATTAGAGCACATTTCCAGTCTCCTGGTATTCGCTCCATCATCCATATGTCTGAAATGACGTTATGAAGTTTCTGCGTAAGTGTAGGATCGTTCAGTTTCCAGAATTCTGCAATGATCCCATCTTCTCCTGGTGCTTTGTTATTCTTGAGCTTTTGGAATGATGATGAATGAACATAAATGAACATCAATGACAATGAAATGATTTCCTGAATTTCTTCTAAGTCAGGGGCTTGTGAGTCCGGGTGTGTGGAAACCGGAGAGGCGAACGCAAGTTTTTTTTGAGGTGATGCGCAGTTAAGAAGGGAATTGAAGTATTGGGCTAATAATTTACAGTTTTCTTTCGCATTAGTTTCCAACGTGCCATCGGTTTTTTTTGAAACACAAGCTGCACGCCTGATATCCCTTTAAGTTTTCTGTAAATGTATTGTAGAAGTTCCTAGTATTATTTTGCTTGAAGTCCTGTTGGATTTCATTGAGTTTGTTGTTGTCATATCCTCGTTTTTCTTTCCTAATTGTTTTGGAAGCATGTTTTTTGGGTAGTGAGAAACTTCTCCAAGTTTTCCTCAGTTTTGTGACTGTTAAACTTTTTCCACGCAATCATTCGGTTGTCAACTGCCCGATCGCAAATTGCATTCCACCAGCGATGTATTCTTGTGCGAGGAGGTTGTTCTAGTTTCATGACTTTCTGAATTTTCTTCGATATTTTCTGCCAGTCTGTTGCTGTTTCCTGATTAATTTGCATTATAATTTCTTCTTTGTGGAGATTCAGGTACTCTGAATTGATATTTTTGGGTGGGCCTTTTTTCTTTGGGGTTGGAATTTCGTCTTTGTTTGGAGAAGATGATGGTCTGATTCAAAGGCGCCTTTTCGAGCCCTGACGTTTAAAATTTCTTTTGAATTTTTCTTTGAAATTGCGATATGGTCAATTTGGTATCCACCCTGTCTAAGATTGTGGTGATCTCCATGTGGTTAACTTGTGTGGAGGTATCTGGAATTGTGTGCTCATAATTTTAAGTCCAAAGTTTCTGCAGAAGTCAATTAGTCTTTCACCATTCCTATTGGTACGTTCGTGCTTAGTATGGGCGCCTGTGGTATCACTAAATTTTCTTTCCTTACCTAACTGGGCAGTAAAATCACCCAATAAGATCTTCACATGGTGCCTTGGTATTTTATTGGTTGTTTCTTCGAAAGTTTCCCAGAACTTTGGAATTTGGTTGTTTGTCCATAGTTTTGGTTGTTTGTCCATAGTTTCAGGGTCGGATTTGTTGAGTTGATTTATGGGAGCATGGACGTTTATCACTGTATAAGCTTTATTGGCTGACTTTATTGAAAGCAGCGAAATTCTTTCGTTGGGAGAAGAGAAATCAATGACTGAGTCGAGTACGGAATTGTGTATGGCGAAACCAGTTCCCAGGATTGGTAGTTTGCCTCTAACTTTTATGGCAGGTTTGTCTTTATAGATTCTGAAATTCTCCGTATTAAAGTGTTCTTCATCCGTGAATCGTGTTTCTTGAAGTGCGGTGATTTTGAGGTCAAATTTTTCGAGGGCGATAGTGAGTTGTTTTAATTTGCCTGTTTTAGTTAGGGTGTTCACATTGATAGTGCCAATAAAATTCTTACGTCAATTTTTCAAAGTGTGAAGAGTTCTTGAGAAGCTCCGATTCTTCTCCGCATGGTGTCCCTGATCCCCCAGTATACGATGATCAGGTGAGTCCAGTCTATCGACTGGTGAATGGGGTTTTTTGAGATTGCGCTCAAGTTGAGATTTGGTTTTTGTGGTGATTTCGATTAAGATCACAGGTATACGACTCGAATTTTGAGTTCGAGAAAATTTTAGTGCAGCCGCCTCAATTAGCGAAACAGACGCTGACCACTTTGCCGCTTGTTTCAAGTCAGACGCAATGTGGATTTCGCGGAATGGTATGTCTCTTCCGCCAGTTGCGCCGTACCGAGATACATTCTCTCCGCCTTCAGGTCTTCGCCGTTGAGGTCTTTGCTGTAATCCTAACAAGGAGCCCTCACAGGGTACTATCACTCGGGCCAAGTGAACACTGGTTTTTTAACGAGATTGTTACTCCTCCCCCTCCTCCTTCCTCGTCACTTAAAATAGATGACAAGGCCCCGGGCTTGGGACCGGCATAGCAGGACATATATTATTATATTACCACCTTTTTTTATAAATCCCACAAATTTGACATAAAATTAATTTTCATTTCGAAAATTTGATACTATCAGCAATTCAATACGGATCAGAAGTACACACCAAATCCAGGACCAGTCCCTCTCAATTGCACCTTAATGTGCCTTCTGTCCCTTGCTCCTTCATGGTTTCAACAGTTTCTAGGTTTGTTAATTTTTACTAATTTCAATTAATTTTAGCGTAGCATTTTCCAAAATGATGTTGATGTTGCCGTAACTAGGGAAAAAATTTAAAATATATAAATATATTACGATTTGCAAGAGGTTCTCCTACTAATTCCCACTAGGCATCGGATAGCCCTTTTTGAGCCTTTAGTACTCTTTCGATATGGGGGGGAATGTGGCGAAAATATGGCGCCTCATATCATGATTCCGTATGCAATTACGGAATGTATCTCCGCAAATAGAAGTGAATTAGCACCGCACCATTGACAATATTCTTGAGCATATAGATCTTACGATTCTTTTTTTTTACAATTGACTCTGTCGTGATATACCATGTGAGGAATTCTTCGAAGGTAATTCCTAGAAATTGTGTATTTTAGCTCTGGATAACTCGTCTTTGCCAACTACCAAGGATAGGTTTTCTGCGGACCTCTTTCTAGGGGTTTAGAAAATCATATATTTGGACTTTTTTGTATTTAAGAACAAATTATTTGCGGAGAACGAATTGAACACTTTCACTATCAGTGCATTCGCTTCGATTTCAGTGTCGATTAATGAGCTCTGGAAAATTAAGAAACTTGTATCATCCGCATATATAGAATGCACTGTTTACCATTTAAATAATGAATGAGGTCTGCTGTGTATATTGAGAAAATTGTCGGGGCAAGTACGCTGCCCTGTGGAACACTTATGTTAATATACGCAGGTTTCGATGCGACGCACTCATTCAGAAGTTGTATTTTGACATCGCATTGTCTATTAGGGAGTTATGATTGGTACCATCTTCCCACCTTCCCTCTGATACCATAATTGTAAAGCTTGTCCAAAAATGTATCATGAGGCACACAGTCGAATGCCTTCGACAAGTCGCAAAAGATCCCGACGTCAGGTCTTTCTGTTTCTTGTCTCGTCTTTTCTGGTATTTTCTAACCTTGGCTGGTCTTCTTTTGTATTGTTTGGTGCTGTCTTGTATAGCCTGATCTTGTCTAACCTTTTCTGGTATTGTCTTATCTTGTCTGGTTTTGTGTTGTCTATCCGGGTCTAAACCTAAATTCCTTCTTTTTTCTTATTTTTTTCCAAAATTGTTTCCTGTCTTATTATGTAATAATAGTTGCAATACGTACTAACAAATAGATTTTAGTCTGCTATTAGCCATCTAATAGAGTTTATACGTTTTAATAAACCTTGAAACAAATCGGCGTTTAATTTATTATCCATTTCACTTTCTCTCGATTGCTGCAATCAAAGACCAAACGTAATCTCCCAATAAATATCATCTTTCCTTCACTAAATAAAACAACAAATCTTTAACCACTCATTTATTCCCTTCGTGAAATGTTCACTTAAAATGTAAAAACGAATAACATTTTAAATAAACATTGACAGAAATATCTCTGAAATATCGAAGCATCTCTACTGATATTCACTTGAATAAAAATAATTAAGAAAAGATAATCACGATTGTGTTTACACGATTTCTGTTCATTAGGCGGCCGATGATTTATCGCGTTTTAATTTGGTCGACGATTTTGGCTCGGCGCGATTTATTTTTATTCGGTCTAATCTGCGGACGATCTCCGGGTCGCTCTTCATTAAGGCGGCAGGTAGAAGAGGAGCAAAATACGTTTGAAAACGAGGCAAAAAAGGGAAAAAATTGCGCGCACGAAACGCATATCGTGATAAGGTTTTAGTGTGGACAGGTGAAACATTTTCGCCGTATTACCTGACTATGGAGTTTCGTTTATTTTTCTTCTGTTCTTATTATTAGATGCAAAGCATGCTAATTATCTAGAAATTAATATTTTGTCTCGACTAGTTCATTAATTTGAACTACTTAGATCCAATAGATAACTGAATATACTAATTTAAAGTATAATTGGTAAGATCTACTGATATTCACTCTTAAAGGACTGATTTAAAAGAAAATATAGTTTAGTCTAAAGCTGCGTGCACACGGTATAGAAAACTAGCGTATTGTCGTACTATAGTTTAACTATAGCTGTGTGGCCGCTTCAACAATACGAATAGTTTAGGATTATACACAGCGGTCACACAACTATAGACAAACTATAGTAGAACTCTATACGCTAGTTTTCGATACCGTGTGTACGTAGCTTTAAACTAGTAAAAATCATTGACATATTGTTGCCATACTTTTATATTAGTCTATTTACTAGTATTCACTGGTAATCTATTCACTGGTAATCTATTCACTGGTAATCTATTCACTGGTAATTATTTTGTTTAGTTATTAGAAATCGAGAATAAATAAGTTTTTCTAGTCCACTCTAGTCATTAATCAGAACAAGACCATGAAGATCAAGTTGTCCAAGATAGTTAATTTGCAACGCATAGTTTGAATAGACCTTTTCATAGTTGAAATTTTTTTATGCCCACGCGTCAATTTCCGCCATGTTTTCGGGCACTTTTTTGACGTAAAACCAGTGAAAATAACAAAATGTGCCCGGAACTTTCATATTCCCGCCCTTGAAATAAGACGGACGCGCATGCGCTTAACTAACCGTAAAAAGGTCTTTTAAAATTTACTTCAGTTTAGTTATTAGTTTAAAACTAATTTGAATTAGTAATTACAGCAATGAGATCGGATACATGATCTAAATCTGTTATTACTTCGAATTTTAAATTATCAAATTGACTAATTTATGCCATGTAAACTAGAAAATTAGATGATATCGTTCGTGCAGTTATTGGGTCTTGGTTTAACGAGTTAATTTAGTGAAATTTTATTGTCTTCAACATTTCTGTCACTGTCCAACTGTACAAATAATGAGATTGTTAATAATCGTAATTAGACTAGTAAGTGAAGTGTGTGTGCAATTACTTTTCGCGTACTAGTTCCGTCTACTAAATGAGAACTAAACAATTGATCTATCAAAGACAATGTGAGTCTAAATTGCCCAAATAATTATCAAATTAGCTTAAAATTATTATTTTTTATTCTATTAATAGTTTCACAAATCATAGTAATTTTCGTTGAATAAATCACCAGCTTCGTGTGGTTTATACCTGAAAAACATTTGCTAAATTCCATACATACCTCCTACAACAGGAGGTACCCCTAAGTCTCCGCCTACGAGTGGTTAAATATTACATATGGCCAATTACATATTGCTATACGGCTCAGAAACTTGGTCATTAATGGCAAAATCCCTTAATAGAATCGAAGCTATAGAATTGTGGATTCTGAGAAGACTACTCAGGGTTTCCTGGGTAAACCACATATCAAACGAGCGGGTTTTACAAAGAGCAAACACGCATCGACTTCTTCTTCTTATGGCTCGCGTACACCTAAACCGTCATCGGCCGAAGTTGGCTCGGGCGACGACGGCGATTGAATCAAACACTTGTAAAAGAATGAGAGCGCGTACACAAGCACGACTGTTATCGTCCAATGACGCCCGAAAACGGCCGATCATCACGATGATCCGAACTTGTTGGGATTTCTCGCCAGACTGCCGGCGCCTACAGTGCAAATTGAGTGTATTTATAGTTACATTTTGTTGTTATCTACCTAAACCGACTATGGATATTGAAAAATTAATAAGTTGTGCTTATAATAGGGGTTGGTCTATTATAAACACAATTTATGTGGGATAAACATTATTAAAAAAATTACAATAATGGACAGGATAGCACTGTTGGTAACACTGTTGCGCTGTTGCAGTGTAAGCACATACACGTCAGAACGCGTCCGGGTAGTTCTGTCCGCCATCGGCCGACAAAATCGGTTTTGGTGTACGCTTAGCATTAGAGTGCCTATCCGTTCCGGATGTTGGTTATCATGTTGGCTATTCGAACTTTGTAAACAGCAGCGCTGAAAAGCTGAGTGGTTGATTGGTCGAACCACGTTCTTAAATTTTTCAACCACGATATTCTCCTTCTGCCCACTCCTCTAGCTCCATATACTTTGCCTTGGAGATTGCTTCTCTGTCAACCCTGACACAAGCCCTCTGATTCCAGTAGAGATTTCTGATGATTTTGAGGTCCTTCCCATCCAGGGCAGCTTTTTGCAGAACTTCCATCTTTTCGTGTGTCACACTGGATTAAACGCCTTCTTATAATCCACGAAGCATGCGTACACATCGCAGTTTACATCCCTGCATCGCTGAAACAACACCTGGATCGAAAATAGAGCCTCTCTAGTTCCAACAGCACTTCTAAAGCCGAATTGGGTCTCCGATATCTATTCCTCACATAGTTTAAATATTCTACTGTGAATTATCTTCAGGGATATCATCTAGTAGATGGCTTATCAAGCTTATTGTACGAAACACGCTACATTTCCTAGCATTATGCTTTTTGGGGAGGGTAACAAATTCAGATTTCAGCCATTCCGTGGGTATGACGCCCGTATCATAGATCACATGGAACACTTTTGTATGACTTCCTAGATTAATCCACTCGATCAACTTTAATATTTCAGCTGGAATTCCATCGGGACCCAAAGCATTTTTTAAAGCTGCCTGTACTTCCCCTTCTAAGATTGTGTGACCATCTCTTCTATCAATATTGGGTGGCACTGTTCTCACGTCGTCAAACAGTTGTTTAATGTATTCCTCCCAGGTTTGCTTAATTTCCGACTACGTTACTATAACTCGGCCTTGGTTATCCTTAAGTATATTAACTGTTCTTCTCTTAACTGTTCCCGCCATTTCCTTTACCTTCTTGTGCAGATTAAAGCTGTCAAATTTGGCCTGTCATTCTTCGATTTACACACATATTGCCAGTTTCCCTTGTTCTTCAGCTGTTCTTATTTTCGCCCTTGTTTCTCTCTGTATGTTCATCTATTCTCTCGTTTTATTTTTAAACAATCTCCTTCTTTCCATCAGTTCCAGGATCTCCTCTGTCATCCAAGATTTCTTCATCTGTTTGCTAGGCTTTAAGTTCTGTTCTTTGACTTTATGTATACTTTCTCGAAGCACTTTAATGTATTCCTTCACATCTCCATCGTTTTCCTGGTCTTCAGTCTCTGTCAAAAGTTCACTTTTTACCAACTTGTTTGTGGCTGTGTCTTTTAGTCTTCTGAAATCATATCTGCCTACATTTTTTCCCTACTCTCTTCAGCCTGATTCCCATTTTTCCTATCACCGGATCACTGGTCCTATCACCATGATCCGAAATCGTACATCCGCTCCTGGATAGGTTTTTATATTTTTATATTTTCGTTGCTATAGTCTGTAGTAGGAGCATACATTTGAATGAGATTGACATTTACGGGCCTTGCATTAATTTGTAGAAGCGCTAAAGAAGCGCTAGACACGTCCTCCTCGTTGTTATTAGTTCCTGTACCCGGCCATCTCATCTCGCTAATGCCTAAAATCTGCAGTTTAAGTCGTTTCATCTCTTGAATTGTGTTTTGCAGCTTTCCAGGCTGTGCCAGTGTTTGCACATTCCATGTACCAAATATCATGGTTTCTAACTTTTCCTTTTTGTAACCATCCTTTCTTACTATCAATAAAAACATTCCCTGCCGGAGATCCGAATGAGGGACTATATCCGGACATTTGAAATGTTTGCCTTGACCATAGCCATAGCCCTCATGATAATACTAGGGAAAAACTCTAATGATTCTTTAATGTGTTGGATTCCCATTTGCCTACCACATACTTATACCGTTGATGATTTTCTGATTCCTCCGCCTTCAGAGCCGATTTCTCAACTCCAGGACAAAAGAGTGCCCTACCACTTACTAGCTCCTCCACCCGAAGCTGTTGGCCAGTAAGTGGAGGATTGCTTATTCCGGCAATCACTCGGTCGTCAGAGCCTAGTTGGTTATCTAGCAGAGTGGACCAGATTACCAAGGTCGTGACCAAGAGCAGGTGAGGTTGACATTTGGGCTGTTCTTTATTATCCTACCTTCGCCCCTTCCCCCCTAACATCGTAGAAGAAAAACATCGTACTTGGGGCATGTCCTGCGAGGTCTCAGGTGCAGACTGCTGAAAATTATACTTATGGGAAAAATCGAAGACGAAGGCAATGCTCATGGCTCCGCAATATTCGGAACTGGTGCAATATCGCAGATGCCGCAACGATATTTAAAAGAGCCGAAGAAAACACACTTAACATTTCCCAGTGAATACATTAACGCCAACGCGCTAGACAGCGTATGCCACTACAAGAAAATATCAGCAGCTCAAGATGATGTTAGCTTCTACAATAGTAAATTTTTCCGGAGGTAAAATAATCCCCAGCTCGGATCTCCGGATAAATAAATAAGATAATTCAAGAAATAAGCGGAGAAGAATCGGTACCTGGAATGTATGGACCTTACTCCAGACGAAAATTAAAGAACTTGATCATGAACTGAAAAGAGATGCTTCCTTAAATATTTAAAAAGAAGACGGAATCACCTCGCGGGTCACATACTAGGACTCAATGGACTACTGAAGTTTATAATTGAGGGAATAGTAGACAGAAAGAATTATAGAGGAAGACCCAGACTGTAGTATATGAGTCAAATACTGGAAGATTTGAGTTGTGGCTCATACTGTGAACTGAAGAGGAAGGAGAAGAGACGGGAAGAATGGCGAACTGCTGCCAACCAACCTCACGGCCGTTAATTAAAAAAATATCAAACAAAATCAAATATTTTACAAAACTAGAGAAACAATTTGTATGTTAGCTTATAAAGGGTCTTCCAATAAGAGATTTCGTGTTCACTAGCCCGCCATTTTAACAGTTGTCATGAGTCAACTTGTACCTACTGGACAGATGACAACTAAAAAGTACGCCTTTAATAAAAACGGAACTATATAGGGTAAGGTGGGGCAAAGATCCGCAGTTTTTGGTTTTTATTATTTTTCTTTTCTTTTTTGATAGACACAGTAAAACTTTAATTATCATCTGAAAACTTGTTATCTTGACTACCTAACGTATTTTTATTTGTTCTTAAATCAATCAGGTAAAAATAGTAGAGGACTCTAATCTGAAACCCGCAAATGCGGACGTTTGCCCCATTGTGCGGGGTAAAGATCCGCACAGGTGGGGCAAACGTCCGCGTCAGCGGAGTTTTGCCCCCTGGGCAAATTACACGTCAAAATACGGTTTGTTTATTTAACTACGAAAATTTCAAATAAAAATACAGTTACTATTAAACTTCTATTAAACTGGGACACTTTTAAAGAAGGTGCGTAGGTATCTATCTACCTAGGTAAGTAGGACCTAACAGATTTGATCCAATTCTGAAATGGAGAAGATTTTGCGGGTTTTGCTGATTTTTTTCGGCTTATTCAGGTGTCCAATCACTTCGTCCCATTGATATTTTAAAATATCGGGTTGGTCAGGCCATCTCCAAAGTCGGCCTGCACGAATCAGAGCACTTATAATGGGACCATCGTATTCAATGCTGGTTACTTTACCAGCGTAAACTTGTTTTTCATAGTAGAATGCTATGAATTCTCCAACTTCTTGTTTCGTGAAGGGCATTTCTACTCTCATCAAATCATCTTCTACGCTTATCAAGTCATCTGCGGCCTCATCTTCACTCTTCTCTATTTCTTCTTCAAATTCTGACTCAAACGTCGAGGAATCAAATTTCAATTTTTTCTTCGTTGCTTTCACTTTTCCAGCTGCTTTCACTTTTTCAGCTTCCTTATTCTTCCTTTCTAACTTTTCTTCTTCTCCTTTGCCGCACTTTCAGTCTTTTCCTTCTTTTCCAGCAGTAACTTTTTGTTCGGTGATGACGTCAGTAAGGTAGATTTTAAACCTTTCCCAAAGCGTTTACGTCGAATCGCAACTTTAGGTAAGGTGAGGATGTCACCAGGTGACACATGATCTGGCACTGTGGATCCAGATGCTGCAGGAACTGGCACATCATCACACTCAATATAAGGTTCCTTAGGCATGACGCTTGGTTGTTCGGCTGAGCGATCGTCGTCTCCAGGCAGCTGAGGAATGGCCATCGGCACGGCGTCAGCATGAAAATCTACCATAACTCCCTCTTCATATTCATCTGGAGTTTGATCTGTGACTTCGCTAGGAAGAAAGTCGTCATCAGTGAAGACTCCTGGATCTAAGGGATAGATGCCAGTAGGACGAAATGAAGTAGTGGCTTTTTCAATTGTTGCCGTTCTTTCATAAGCCGTTTTGAACAGCTCGGCGACGTGGTAAATTGTGATTGTCTGTCCTGGGTGGGACGATTGCCAACTGTCGGTGACATGGTCGTAGTTGCTTTTTTGGGGTTGGAAAAAGACTCGGTCTAGAGGTTGTGTTTTATGACTGGAGTGCGGCGCTAAGCTTACCATCACCACATTATTAGATTTTGCATGAGCTACTGCTTGGTAGTTTGTATGAGACCTGTGGTTGTCTAAAATGCAACAAAACTGGCCTCTCTTTTGTTGGCTTTGAGAATTCAATAAAATGGTCAAGCCATTTTATGAATGTAGGCGTATCCTTATAGCCTTTCTCGGTAACTGCCATGCGACAACCTTGTGGTGCATCTTTGATTAGCATGGGATTTGCGCGCTTCCTCTTGTATACAAAGAACGGCGGTACGTAGCTCCCTATCGCGCTAAGGCAACAGACTACTGTGACCGTTTGGCCCTGTTCCGCACTCACAATTTTTCCTACTTCGTTTTGTCCAACCTCGGACACGATTTTAGGAAGTTTAGAGGGCACAGTCTACACGCCTGTCTCATCCATGTTGAAAATAGAGTCGGGCGCGAATTGGTAGCGGTCGTAGGCTTCCTTCAAATTTTCAAAGAAGCGTGCGATTTGGCATCTGTTAAAGCCCATGGTTCTCGCAACGCTTGTTTTACGGGGAGTTCGCAGGCTTAGCTTATGACGTCGCATAAAGGAGATTGCATAGTCTTTTCCGGCTGCCTTCTTCTCCTTTGAGAAAGAATGAAGAATGCGATTTTCCTCAGCATAGTGAAACATCAGGTAACGAAGAGATTTGAAAGACAAACCATAAGACATTTTATTTAGAGTTTTGCAGTGGTCGATTATTTTTTCTTCTTGTTCCTTTGTGAATGTGCTCCTAAACCTGCCAAGTGTTGAAGCTCATTTAATCTATGAACAAAATATTTTGGCATAAATTTTTTGTTAACCTTATGCTAACGGCTGTTTTCTTAATAGTTAAGTTAGGTTCAACTTGTTAGTTAAACAGATAGATAAGTAGATCCTAGTAGTTATCTAAGATAGATTAGATAACTTACCTTTTCCTGACCGTTGTTTCATTAAATCCGAGCTCCAAAGCGATTATTCTCATAGATATTCCTCTTTGAAGTAACTCCTGAGCTTGAGAAAAGAGCTCAGTAGTAAAGGGTTTAGCTTTTGTTTAACTTCTAAAGAGTTAAACAAATTTTTCTGAAACACGAGTGACAGCCGTTGCAGGGCAAAGATCCGAATGCGTACGTTTGCCCCGAAGTCGCTGCGTATCTTTACCCCATTTAATACTTTTTAAAATTAGCAAACATATAAACATCTAAAGGTTATATTCACTCAGAAAATGTTCGCGGTACGTCTTTTTAAGGGTATTAACATGTAATTCAACCATTGTAGAAGTTGCAAAATAGCACTTGTCTACTGATTTCATACATGAACATTCCTGAAAATATTACATCTATAATAGTAAAAAACAATTTTACCTCATAGTTGATAGACCGCTCTCGTTGTGGCTTAAACTATACAAATGTCAACTGCTACCATTTCTACCAACATTATAAACTGTTTAAAAACACGACAAAATTTAACACAGGTAAATTTAAAAACCGGGTTCGGACCTTTGCCCCGCGCGGATCTTTGCCCCACTTTACCGCTTCTAAAACGCATTGGGATTATTAACATTCACTACAAAAATGGTGAAAATTTCAAAACTAAAGCATTTTTTAGTGATCGTAAAGCACCTTCTCGGCCAGCAATTGTGAAATTGGTAGAAAATTTTGAGCTGTTGGGACAAGTTAGTGATGTGAAGAATTGAACTCGTGCACGTCGCTCAAGATCAACTGAGAATATTGCTGTTGTAGCCCACGGTGTTGAGGAATACTCAGGTTTGTCCATTTCTCGTCGATATTTGGAATTGAGCATTCCACAAACAAATTTAAGGCTTTTAAAGTTCAGTTAACATAAGAACTCACGCTTACCGACCAACAACCACGTCGTGTCTTTGCGGATTTGGTTATTGGAACGCATCAAACTGATCCGGCATTTCATCGAAAAATCATCTTGAGTAATGAGGCCCATTTTCACCTAAGAGGCTAAGTTAACAATCAGAATTATCGCATTTGGGGCTCAAAAAAAACAAGAATTATTGTTGAAAAGAATCTCCATCCTCAAAGTGTGACTATTTGGTGCGGTTTTTTGTCTGGCGTGGTTATTGGACCTTACTTTTTCGAAAATGAGACTGGAGCAACTGTTACGGTGAATGGATTGAGCTATCGAACGGTGATTAAGGATTTTCTATGGCCGGAATTGGAATATATTGATGTGGACGACGTTTATTTTCAACAAGACGGCGCTACGTGCCACACAAGTAACGAAACCATCGCACTTTTGCGTGAAAAGCTTCCTGACCGTGTGATTTCTCGAAGAATTGATCACAATTTGCCACCGAGATCTTGTGATTTAACAGCTCTAGACTCTTTTGTTTGGGGCTACGTGAAAGATAAGGTCTTTGCCAATGGCCCACAATCGATTCAAGCCTCTACGGCTTACAACCTTAGTTGTATAACGTTGGACTTTGTCCAATCCACATTTACATTTAATTTGTAAATAATTTAAATTTAATTTACATAATTTTAATTTAATGGTCATGATTACCCTGAAGACAATGCTAGGCGCGTAAATCGGATTACAGGGTGCCTAGCAGTTTCGGGTTACATTATGGTGAATCGGAGCACCCCGAGTTCAAGATTCAAGAAAATGAGAAAATATTTTTTTGGAACATACAATGTGAATTCCTTAATCCAGGTTGGGAAATTAAAACAATTAACAACAGAACTTCATAGACATCACATTACAATATTAGCTCTTCAAGAGACCAGGTTCTTGGATGAGGACACCTTTGAATCTGACAACTTTTCGCATTTTCTTGAGATCCTGTGATTTAACAGCTCTAGACTCTTTTTTATTTATAAGACCTCAAGGATGGAATTCGTGAAGTTATCGAGGACATACAGCCGCAAATGTGCGAATTGGCGATTGGGAAAATTTCATGAAAAGAAGGTGCTGCAAGCGTAGCCTTGGCGGCCATTTGGCTAATGTTGTTTCCCATTATTAACCCGCCGTTTGGCACATCTTACGCTCACCTTTGGTTTGGCACATGTGGTCTGGCCAGACCCTCGTATATCTCCATACAATTTATACTTTATTTCTGTCTATATTATTTCTTATATACAATTATCGTCTTATAAATTCTAATTCGTGCAAGTGAAGCAAGTATAATTACACTTTTGAGTGTTGTTGGCACACAGACCAAACATTTAGTGCAAAAGAAATGTGTTTTAGGCCGTAATTGTTCGCTTCCTTGGAAACAAAGTTTGCATCCTCTCTTCTTATCCATTGTATTATTACGAATTGTTGTATATTTTTCTTACTCCATATATCACGAATTGATGCGGCTTTGTCAGTTTGTTGGTGAAATGCACGTTTACGCCTATTATCAAAACGGATATATGGTAGGAATCGCTTGTGAGCAATCGCTTATGAGACATAGCTGATCGGAATATAAGTAGGCCGTCTGTATGCCAAATAAATTGTGATTTTTGCATGTTATTGTTTAAAACTCCAGCGGCCAAGTACACCAATGCATCTAATTCAGTGCTCGTTAGCTCTTTCCAAACTTTCGGTTTCTTATCGAGATTTTTCAGATTCCACCTTTGAAATGTATCTTGCGCATAACGATTCGTTTCGGTGATGATTCGAATCGGAACTGAATTTTGTTCTTTGGGTCCAGCTCAAAAACGCATAAAATTGTGATGACGCAAACGACCAACAGCATTTGCGGGTTCATTTCTATTCCATTTTGTAGCGTTTTTGCCAAAGAAAAAATCATCAGTTGCAGCTTGTTGATTTTTAGATTGTGCTCTACTTCTCCTTCTTCGTCACTATCTAGAATTTCTTTTGGTTCAATTAACAAATCCTCTTCAATATCAGACTCATCTTCTTCATGTACATATTCCATATCAATATCGTCGTCATCGTCCCTGAATCGATCATATTCAACATTTTCATCAATCTATTCTTCAGGATTAAGTTGAATTTCGTGAGATAAGGCCAATGCCAATCGTGAATGAAAATCAGTATCGAAGCTTTGTCTACGTAATCGCTTATTATAAGTAAATTCAACTTCGTCATTTTTATGAAACAAACAAAAATTTCGCAAGATGTTAAACTGACCCAACACGTGGCTCGCGAGCTAGATAGGTTAGGTTAGGTTAGGTCGTAAAGGACGATATACAAGTAAGACAAAAGCTCCAGTGCGCGCCTGTGGCTAGCGTGAGATATATAGGATCTTTAAAAACATGGTCAAATGTTCAAAATAATTTTATTTCGTGTAAAATATATATGGGTCCGGACAGACCACATGTGCCAAACCGAAGTATATTCAAATACATATCATTGTAATTACCCTTGTATGAGATGTATCCTTTTATTTTTTCATTTAAATGAAAGCTAATGAAATTTTGGGAAAAGTCAAGGAAATTTAAGGCAATAGCTCAATTAAAATTATATTAAAAAACAAATGAAATCTCAGAAGGTCTGGCTGGACCCATGCACCAAATGGAGGGTTAATGGCATGCCCTCCTCCTTTTTATAAAATTAAATAAACATCGGATGATTTCGCTTAGAAATACTCGTTTTTTTTACATATCAAAATGAAACCTTTTATTGGAAGACCCTATATAAAGAGTATTTATAAATATATGAAGAATATATACTCACGAAAAGATAATTTAAAATTGTTGAATGTTACTCTAAAATATTGTCATTTGATATCAGTCTAACAATTATATTAACCATAGGAATTAAGACTACATTACTATTAATACACATATATCACAACATATCAGATATTTACATTAACATACTACTTATTGAAACTTAAAACAAACGGAACACAGCCTGAATATATAAATATATTCAGCCTTTCCGGAGCTCTATAACAATTATTGAGTCTTTTTAGGACTACCAACACAAATCTCAGTGAAATTTTTAAGTTATTTTATAGCTTTCAGTCCACCTTCGTGGCACTCAACAAAAACCATAACAATAACATTGTTTTTTAGATCATGCCTTTCAGATACCTTAAGTGAATAGCCATCTGTGGACGCGTTTCAAGATCTATCTCTCATCAGCACAGTTTTACAAACGACTCACTTGAAAACCCATGCGGTGACCAGGGCAAGATATTTTTAATTTTGACATTTTGTGAGAGAGACATGAACTTGATTGAACTGATAAAATAGAGATTGGTGTAATCATCCCAAGTTATAGATAATCATACAAACTTAAAACAAACGGAACACAGCCTGAATATATAAATATATTCAGCCTTTCCGGACCTCAATAACAATTATTAAGTCTTTTTAGGACTACCAAAACAAATCTCTCAGATTAGTGATTAGTACAAATTTGATCGAGATAATTCATATAATCATCTAGATATTTAATAGGCCTATATCAAGGTAGAATAAATACAATGTTTATCGGTTTTATTGATAGATTCTTTGTATTCAGAACAAAAATAGTCCAGATGTTAGGAATTTCCTAATTCGCTAAAAACTTTCATTCTGTAGAAATCTCGCAGTTTACACACAAAAATCATCAATCACTTTCAGTATGACGGACGAAAACCAATTTCCTTAAATCGCGGCGAATATCTACACTTAGACGCAAATCTTGTTAGCGCAATTAATTATTTTATTTTTTTAATGAAAAGAAAACACGTCTAGGAACAAAACGATTAATACTAAGTAATTACCGGAATTGTTTGCAGTTTATTACAACTTTATTCAACCATTACAAAACCAGTTAAACTACATATCAGTTTATAGTAACTTTCCTCATTTCAAAACCAGGATTTATTGTCCTTATCTATGTTAGTTCGGATGTGTCTAATCTTGCTTATCTAACCTTGACTTGGCTAATCTCTGTTTTTTGCCACTGTTATATTCTCCACTCCACTTTTATTGCTCGTCTAGTCCTGCCTGCCAAGCCTTGTTTAGTGCTGCTTGTCAAGCCTTATTTAATGTTTACTTTATATCCATGTTACCGTGAAAGACCGAAATTTGGGGAATGTCGACTTTCACCTGCGAATGTCAACATTCACATAGGTGTATGTCACGCTTGGTGTATGACCGAAATATTTGTTACCCTTATTTCTGACTTACACCGGTGAATATCGACATTCACTATGCACTAATGGTGAATGTTGAACATGTCTGAGATTTATATTTTCTTCGTAATCCGCTATAAAACGTCACAAAGGTGACGTAACTTTTTCGCCGCTCCTTGTGAGAGGAGTTACTAAAAATTTAAAACCCACAGTGCATTCTAAATGAGAAACGAAAATAATGGTAATAAAAAAAATTACTTAATTATGTGATTCAAATCGTATTTATTGCAACATAAGACTGGTAAATCTAATTTCCAGCAGAACAAAGGATTTGGCGGGAGAGAGCCAGTCGGCATTTCCATTTTGGACCTCCACCAGAGCGTATCTGTGATTGTCGACATTTACTGGTGAGGGTCCGAATGTACAACAATGTAATGAAATATTCGATCGTTTCAACGACGTATATGGTATGTGTTGACATTCACCGGTGAAAGTCGACATTCTCCAATTTGGTTCATTCACGGTAACATCTATATTAGATAGGGTTTGTGGACTTTATAGACTTATAAACCCTCAAACAGACTCTTTTGCACAAAAATATCAAAACTACTTTTATTGTTTTTTTTTTCATTAATAATTTATGTGATTTATTACATAATTATCTAATTAATTGTTATCTCATGACAAAATTTGAAGACGACTGGTCTAGAGTTTAATCTTGTCTGCCTAGTACCATCTGTTTAATGATTTTTATTGAAATATTTTCGAATGCAAAACGCAATCAAAAGCAAAATCTATGGTATGGAAAATTGGTTCGCATAGAAAGTGAAGAGATCAAATTGCTAATAACCCATAAAATAACGTAACATTAACGCGGCATAAAATTTAACGGGACGACTGGGTCCTGTGTCGGACAAGTCGGCGAACATTTCCAACACGCTGTTGTGTAACACCCGGGAGTGCGATTACGCGACGTGCATAATGGCAAATGTGGACAGGTCGCCGGGATAATGCGGCCGATGTTGCGAAACCGCGCCTGTTGGCGCCGTCATACACCGCCAGCCACCCTCTCGAACACACATTGTGTAACCTTCCGCAAAAACATCCCTCACCGACACACACACATATGTTCACTGCAAATAAATTAGTTTGTCAACACTAATCCAAATAGTTAAATACTAGTATAATATTAACAGTTCAGGCGTTGCGAATACGAAGGGCGAACTCAACAAATGTTGGTTTCGAGAAAAAAGCATTTGAAATTTTTTAACGATTGCGGATAAAGGGCGAACTCAGCAAAAGCTGATGTCGATTTTGATGAACTTATGACGAACTCAACATGAAACCTATACCTGCGGATTCTCGAGAGGGTTCTGATCACATTCGTGAAAAAAAAATGACCCAATGTTGAGTTCGCCCTTTGTATTCGCAACGTCTCAGTTTTTGAGGTGAAATAATGAAGAACTGAAATAGTCTATGAGGATGGAATAGTTGTTGAGGATTAAATAGTTTTTGCTAGACAGACACCAATAGACAGATTAGATGGATGGAAGCTAGATAAACAAGAGTAGACAGAGAAAATAAGATCGACAATACTAAAGTAGTCAGACAATACTAGACAGAAAAATATAGATTAGATACACAAGAATAAACAAACAAATAAATAAATAAATCTATGTATACAAGACTGACTAAGAACGAAGACTATACACAGAGAAGAGTAAACATATAAAATTGGACAGAGTAAAAGATTGGATGGGCGATGGATGAAAGATCTCGTTGCAGTCAATATTTCAATTTAGTGTTGATTGATAAATCTGTTAATATTGTTCCCAATGGAGTTGGACTACATGGTGTACATAAATCTAGTCGATGAATGCACTTGTGGTCTCGGTGCGTTAACATGTTTGTTACCCTTAATGTCAAATGATTTGGAATCACCGGCCGTGACCACAACATGTTTATATTGCATCTCTGCTCACATGTGTGCCTTTGTCTGTTTCTTTTCTCGCTCTGATTGCCGCCTGTCCACGTTAATTACAATCGAACGGGAAATAATCTCTCAAAAAGTTACGTTCGTTTAATTTTTTTCTCCAATTTAACACAAATTTTAAAATAACCGAATGTAATTGCAATAATAAATACCCGAATTGCAAAGGATTTTTATTGTAACCGTTGCAAGTTTCAACATAATTTTATGTAAGATTTACAAGAGATCAATTGTTTTAATAGAAACGAATTTTATTTATCTATTTTTGTCGGTGGAGTATTGTGTGTATAGTGTTGTCTTTGTTTATGTTAAGTAGATAGAGGGTGTATCTATTATGGACAGATGTCGATTGAGATTAGATAATTGTGGATTATTAGAAGACACGAATCTGTCAACGAGTAGAAATTACGTACGAAACAAAGTAGAGAAAGATATTTGGAAGAAGATTGGAATATTTGATACGTCCCGATAATTGCAGACGGCCCGGGGTGGCTCGGAATTTTCGTTTTTTTCCCAAAATTCTTCCCGTTTCACCTTCGGCGCTTTCGACTCGTTCAACAATTATTTGAAAAAAAATAATACATATCTGGGTAAAAATGCGTGTGTTTCTGCTCAAATCCACCTGCATAATTGACTTCCAATTTTCAACAAATTTTTCAAAATCATCATATTTCAAACGGAAAAATATTTAAATATTATAGGGTATAACCCTATACATTTTTAGCTAAACATATTTGTATCATACTTTTATTTATCTAATTTTGTCAACTTTGTATAAGGCTTCTCTGCTTACAGTGTACTAGTCTTAAAAATCTAATTTCATTTGATTTATCTAGTCTTGTCTTTGTAATCTAGTCTTACATGTATATGTCTAGTCTTACATGTATATATCTAGTATTACATGTATATATCTAGTCTTACATGTATACTTTTTATATATATTTATCTTCTAAAAGCAAAAAATATTTTTATAATTGTTTTGTCGCATTGTAAATCCTTTTGGATTGCATAATTTCGCAATAACGACTTCCTCGCGTTTCGAGCCAATATAGATTCTAAAAAAAAGATTTCCCCTATTTATACATGCATACTTATAAGACTTTCTAATAGCAATTACCCATAAACATATCATTAAACCTATTTTGTTCTATTTTACAAATTACCTCTAAAATAAACAATGTATGTGTAGTATTTGATGTACGAGGCACTGTTTAGCGTAATTGTTTCGGATTGTAATAATCAACCTTAATTTCAATTAATTTGTGAAGTTTTAAAGAGCAATTTCCCGTATAAAGTTCTGTAATTACACATTGTAAGCTTCTGTAATAAAAAAATTTAAACGTTCCTTAAAAAAAAGCGCCGTATATTAAAAACGTGTTGCAATTTGTCGAATATCTAATAAGACGGTAATTGCATTTAATATCGGCAAGATGTTCACCGCAAAAAAATATAACCACTTATCGCAAATCAATAATTAGACTTTCGCTGAGCACACTCTAACCGGCGGCCCGTAAATTAATAATCATTACATCCTGTAATTGATAATCTGACCTAAATTGTTTGATTAACACCTGTGTAACATGAATCTCCACTCCGCTCTGTAATCCCATTACGATTCAAATATCAAACCGTTTATTAATTATAATATCGTTAATGTTTCATAATTCATTAAAATTTATAGATATATAGCCTAGATATACAAGAGAAGGGTTGTTGGTCGTTGATATTTAACAACCAAAAAATCAGCTTATTCGCTCTATATTTTTCTCTGTTTATACGAGCCAAGACAGCTCCCATGAACGGCTCTGTGTAGACTTTAGAATAGTTCTGATAGACTACCGCTATAAGAATTTAAATATCTTTTATTTTATTTATTAATTTTTTATTTATTTATTCGTATATATCATATATATCATTGCCCAACAGTGTGAACCAATTACAGAGCAAGATTACAGTAAATTAATTGAAAAAAAAAGAAAAGACACATTATCATAACATAAAAAACAGCATAATTACACTCAAATAAAACAAAAATATAATACAAAATAATAAAGAACAAAATAAAATACACAATCAATGCGCTTAGGTATGCTTAAAGATCAAACCGACACTTAGGCATGGTCGTGAAGAGTAAGACAATTCGTCAGGCAATTAACAACACTTGTTTTAAAGGCATTGAGCTTGCCAAAAATGTTACAATCAGAGCTCAACGAGTTATGGATGGAGCATAAGCTATTGAGAGATTTTGTTCAAGGAAATAGAGCCACCCGGTGTATGAATATAGAAAGAGGCAGACTGACGACTAGCAGCTCTTGGCACTAGAAAGTTTAGTTGATTGACAATCTCTGGGGCGTCAAGGATACTGCGAACTGCCTTAAATAGAAAGACCTGACCAGCAAGAGTTCTACGAAATTTAAGTGATTTAAACCCAAGCTCAACCAGCAGCAAAGGGTGATCGACGTGAAGCGCCGGAGGACCGCCGAACTTTTTAAACCAGAGGAATTTGAGAAATTTCCTCTAAATAACTTCCAGAGCTGTAATGTGCTTTTTAAAGTGAGGGTCCCAAATGATGGATCCATACTCCAAAACGGATCTCACAAAGCTGTAGTAAAGCACCCTCAGAGCCAAGTTATTAAAATTGCGAGAATTACGGATGATGAATCCAAGAGCCCTTGCAGCCTTCTTGACTGAAGACAGTGTGTGTTGGACAAACGAAAGCTGACAATCGAAAATAATCCCCAGATCTTTGACTGACTCACAGCGATCAAGACTGACGTTAGATAAAGAATACCTGCACTCAATCGGTTGCTGGAGTCTAGAAAAGGTAACAACTTTACACTTGCTAAGATTAAGGTCCAACTTGTTGACTTCACACCATTCCCCTAAGTTGTTTAGACTAGTTTGCAAAAAATGACAGTCACCAGGGTTCTTGACAGCCGAGAAGATCTTAAAGTCGTCAGCAAAGAGTAAATGAGGGGAAGATAGAGACGCGCTCAAGTCATTAATGAACATATTGAATAACATGGGGCCGACGATGGATCCCTGAGGAACACCGGAAGAGGCTACAAATTCAGCTGATGAAAAACCGCTATGAGATACAAACTGCGTCCTATCCTCAAGGTAAGAGGAAAATAAAGCTATAAGTTTGCCGTCAAGGCCAAAGGAATGCAGCTTGTTTACAATGACTGCATGATCGACGCTATCGAACTCCTTGGAGAAGTCTGTTTAAATACAGTCCACCTGCCCCCTACTTGCAACAACTGGAGTAGCATACTCAGCGAAGGCTAGAAGATTGGTGACCGTGGAACGACCCTTCATGAACCCATGCTGATTCGTGGAAACAAGATGCTTAATACGGGGAAAGATGGAGTTAAAAACGATCGATTCGAATATTTTGGAGAAGTTGGAAACTAGGGATATGGGACGATAATTTGAAATGTCGGTCAGCGGGCCAGATTTGTGTATTGGGCAAATCTGCGGATTTCCAAAAAGCTGGAAACTTGACTTCAAGGAGAATTTTGTTGAATAAAGTAGTCAGTGGAGGTGCAAAAATATGCGTCACGAAGTAAGAAAGATGGAATAAGATCCGCTCCGCTGGTCAAGCTACACTTGGCCTACTTGAGAGTTGATAGAACCTCATCCTCCGTGATTCTAGTAAGACTGATCAGCGGGATGTTGAGATCAGAGATATCTGATTGACTCGTAAAGGGGGACGATGTTCTATAAACTACCTTGAAGTAGCTTGCAAAACCATCTATTATAGACTGCGGAGTGTTCAAGGTAGCACCATCCAAAGACATTTCACCTGGAATAGGCTTAGACACTTCTTAGCCTTAACAAATGACCAACAACTTTTCGGATCTTTTGAGATATTACTAGCCGATTTCGAGATAAAGTTAGTGAATGCAGATTTCATTTGAGACTTAACCAGCGACCTGACGCGTTTGAGTTCAAAGTAGTCAAAAGTAGATCTGGATTTCTTGTAGGCACGATGTAGAGCACGTTTCTTACGAAGTCCATCAATGATTGCGGGTGAAAATCATTTGGGATAGGTGGATCTGTGAGAGGAGAACTTAGGTACAGATATATCGAGAACTGCATAAAGGCGGAAGTAAAAAGAGTGCAAAAGTTCATTCGATTACTTGATCCGCTCATTAGGAAAGGTACACTTAGCACTATTAAGGTCCAGGTTAAAGGTGGGGAGATCCGCGCGTCGAAAATTATAGGCTTTGCTGCATGGAAGTAAGTAACTTCCTATTGCACACAAACTTAGAGATGCCTTGAATGGGAGGAATCGTAAAATATGCCATTAGGGCAGGATGATGGATATCCTCAGGGACTACATGGCACTGTTCCCTGTTAATTACCGGTGTCAGGTTGCTAAAAACAAAATCCAGCATATTATTACCCGAATTCTTGATAGTGTTCACTTGCTTAAGATTACAGAGAGACATAAAATTATCAATCGCAGAAGATTGACATCTTAACTATATTGTCTTTTTAACAATAAGGGAATTGATAATAGGAAACTAGTCTGTCTTAACTCGCATCGACTTGAATAATATAACGCGAGTCCCAAAAGTCTTGGCATCCACTCTTGCCATGAATTTGAAGAAGTAGATCATTTCTTAATTGACACGCATAAATTTAAACAAATTATCAAATGTTATTTTTCAGTATCTGTCTTGAGGTTATGTCGCATTATTTGTAGTGTTAAATTCAACAATTTCATTAGTTATAAATAAAACGCCTTCTCATAAATATAACACTGATTTATTTCATAGTGTTGTGAATTATAAAATTAACAAAGAAGAACAAACATTACAACAGATATTGAATGTGTTGTCCATTTTCACGAATACACAAATTAATTCGCCGTTTTATGTTATTTCTACCGGTCTTACTTAATTTATTTAAAAAATCTTTTATTGTCGAAATTTATTTTCGTTATGGTAGACGCCTGGAAAATGGTGAATAGGAATACAGTATCGACCCGTGCATTGAAGAATTTAGGCAACGTTTTCTTATGGCTGTATTTAATAGGAATAAGTTTAGAAGGCAGGTATTACGATCAGTCGATTGCTTTCGAAGTACCGGTAACATTAACAACAAATCAAAAAGTGGAATGCCTCGTATTAATAATGCGAATATTATAAACAACATCAGAAATGTAGTCCAAGACGAACCTACCACTTCAATTAGGAGACTAGCTCATCAGTTGAATTTAAGTCGTATTACCACTCAAAGGATTATTCGTCAAGATTTTCACATGAAACCATATATAAGTTGAAAATGTACCAAGAACTTTTATCACTCGATTATAATAAAAGATTGGCCTACTGTCGGTGGTTCAATGAAAATATGAACGACGTTGTGTTAGATTTAATTTTTTTCACTGATGAAGCCTGATTTCACCTAAACGGATACATTAATTCCCAAAACATGCTAATGTGGAGTGTTGACAACCCACATTTTTTTAGAGAGACCCCACTGGATCCAATCAAAGTTGATGTGTGGTTAGCAATGTCAAGACACAGAATTACCTGCCAATATTTTTCAATGGTAATTTAAACGCTTCCACTTATAGAGCCACTATTTTGCAACAATTTTTTAACGAACTTCAGGATGATGAACTCCAAAATGGCTTCTTTCAACTTTTCAAGATTCTTCTTCGAAGAGGAATTCTTCGACGACAGGCTAATAAGCAAAGACCGATTTCCACCACGTTCTTGTGATGTAACTCCTCTGGACTTTTTTCTTTTTTCATATTTAAAAACTTTAGTATTCAGCAGTCCAGTGCATACAGTAGAAGCTCTGCGAAACATTGTAATAAGAAAATGTGAAAAGATAGACAACACAGTATTATAAAATGTGTTCGATAACATAAAACGGCGAATTACTTTGTGTATTCGTGAAAATCGACAACACATTCAACATCTGTTGTAATGTTTGTTCTTCTTTGTTAATTTTATAATTCACAACACTATAAAATATATTTTTTTTATTGACTACGCATAATCATTATCTGTTACACAGTTAACAATGAATGATTGTTATGGCGAGTTCTTTCTTCTGTCCAGAGTGACATCCATCGATGCACAATTCTCTGTTTATGTCTTCAGTGTAGTATGGCGGTGAAACTCAGAAGGGTTCCAGTAGATCCAATGGCTTGAACCTTTTCAACCTCTTGGTTACCAGGTTCCTATCCAGTAAGCTTGAGGCCAGTTGGTTTGCGAGTCTCATTTCGCAGCCCTCGCAAAATAGTTGGATTTCTTCTTTAATGGTGCGAGTGTTGAGATCTCTGTGTATCGCAGTATTAGAGATATATCATGGGGCGTCCAATAAGAGTCTAAGAGTTTTTGACTGGAATCTTTGTATGATATTCAGGTTCGAGTTGATGGCAGTTCTCCATAACTGTATACCATATTTCCACACAGGTTTTATAATTGATTTGTAGATAATAATTTTAATATGCAGAGTGAGTTTGGACCGCCTCCCAATCAGCTACTACATTTTTCGGAGTTTAAGAGTAGGGAAAGACGTCACGTTCTAGACCCTCCACCTCCACTGTCATGCGCATGCGTGATGACCTTTGACCCCTAACGTAACCTTGACCTTGACCCCTAACCTTGATCTTGGAACTTCCGGTTTAGACTTCCGGCTTCCGGTTTCGACTTCCTGTTTCGTCTTCCGGTTTTCGGTTTCGACTTCCGGTTTCCGGTTTCGACTTCCGGTTTCCGGTTTCGACAGGCCGCCATTTTCGGAACTTCCAGATGCGCGGGAAAATTCAAAAAACAGACGCGAGGCGGGGAAATTCAAAATGAGATCCTGTTGAGACAAATGAGGTGTGAAGTTGGTTGCATACATCAACGGGACTAAATACATGAGACTAGACAGACGAGGCTAGATCCATGGGACTAAATACATGAGACTAGATAGACGGAACTAAATACATGAGACTAGATAGACGGGGTTAGATACATGAGGCTAGGTACATGGGGCTAGATAGACGGAGCTAGATACATGAGACTAGATACATGAGACTAGTTAGAAAGAGACTAGAGAGACTGAACTAAAATATATAAGGGATTGTTTAATTCAACTAAAATATATGTAAAATTTCTAAAACCTGTCTGTGATTTAGACCGTATTAATTATTTAATATAAATAAAAAAGTATTTCAGCAATTAGGTTTAATTTTGAGTGAGAAATGGAATATATTGTTTCTTTTTCAGTTTACGTAATCAGTTTAGTATTTGAACTTGAAGCTTTTAAATGTATGAGAATGAAATAACATCCAATAATTTTTATTACAACTTCCACGATAGAAAATGTTTATGTAACCACAAGTCTAGATAGGACCGAGCGTCTAGCACTGATAACAATCCTGTCTCAACCTGGCTGTAAACATGTGATACAAATAAATTATGAAGCGCGGTCTAATTAATTTCTTGAAATTATTCCGTGTTTCATTTTATAAACGTAATAAGATTTTAATTTAAATAAAGTTTCAGTATTCGGTTAAGCATAGCCGGATGTTTGTGTATGTCAGTGTAATCAATTTCTTCGTTTTGTTTTTCGTATTTGTGTTTATTTCAATCTACTGCCCTGGCTTTGCGATAAGACGCAGCCGGCCGTCTAGAGCTGATTACAAATCTTATCAGCGGTGCGCGAGCGGAGAAAATAATAAATTATGAAGCGTGGTCTAATGAATTTCTAAGGTTTGTATTTCGTTCTAATTTAATAAACATATTCACGTGAAACATCCAGCATTTCATTTATATTCATTTTAGGTATATGTTTAGTCAGCTTTAATCAGCTTTTAATCAGCTTTAATCCCATTGGGTTAGTTGTATTAGCATTAGGTTAGGTTAGCATTAGGTTAAGCTACGTGAGGTTAGGCATGAAGCGCGCTTTATTCCTAACCTCACGTAGCTTAACCTAATGCTAACCTAACCTAATGCTAACACAACTAACCCAATGGGATTAAAGCTAATTAAAAGCTGATTAAAGCTGACTCAAAATAGACCTCACGCCCTCTTTAACGTGGGACACCATAGACCTTACACCCAGTTAAGCGTGATGTTACATAGACCTCACACCCTGTTTAGCGTGGGGTCACATAGACCTCACACCCTGTTAAGCGTGGGGTCACATAGACCTCACACCCTGTTGAGCGTGGGGTCACATAGACCTCACATCCTGTTTAGCGTGGGGTTACATAGACCTCACACCCTGTTTAGCGTGATGAAAAGTGGATGCAAGTAGATGAAAAGTGGATGCAACTAGATGAAAAGTTTATGCAAGTAGATGAAAAGTGGATGCAAGTAGGTGAAAAGTGGATGCAAGTAGATGCAAAGTGGATACAATTAGATAGAAAGTGGATGCAACTAGATGAAAAGTGGATGCCAGAAAATTGAACTCTGGTTTATATAAATGAAATGCTGGATGTTTCACGTGAATATGTTTATTAATTTAGAACGAAATACAAACCTAAGAAATTCATTAGACCACGCTTCATTATTTATTATTTTCTCCGCTCGCGCACCGCTGATAAGAGTTGTAATCAGCGCTAGACGGCCGGCTGCGTCTTATCGCAAAGCCAGGGCAGTAGATTGAAATAAACACAAATACGAAAAACAAAACGAAGAAATTGATTACACTGACATACACAAACATCCGGGTATGCTTAACCGAATACTGAAACTTTATTTAAATTAAAATCTTATTACGTTTATAAAATTAAACACGGGATAATTTCAAGAAATTAATTAGACCGCGCTTCATAATTTATTTGTTTCACATATGTTTACAGCCAAGTTGAGACAGGATTGTTATCAGTGCTAGACGCTCGGTCCTATCTAGACTTGTGGTTACATAAACATTTTCTATCGTGGAAGTTGTAATAAAAATTATTGGATATTATTTCATTCTCATACATTTAAAAGCTTCAAGTTCAAATACTAAACTGATTACGTAAACTGAAAAAGAAACAATATATTCTATTTCTCACTCAAAATTGAAACTAATTGCTGAAATACTTTTTTATTTATATTAAATAATTAATACGGTCTAAATCACAGACAAGTTTAAGAAATTTTACATATATTTAGTTGAATTAAACAATCCTTTATATATTTTAGTTCACTCTCTCTAGTCTCTTTCTAACTAGTCTCATGTATCTAGCTCCGTCTATCTAGCCCCATGTACCTAGCCTCATGTATCTAACCCCGTCTATCTAGTCTCATGTATCTAGCCTCGTCTATCTAGTCTCATGTATTTAGCTTCGTCTGTCTGGCCCCATGTATCTAGGTTTCATGCATCTAGTCACGTCCATCTAGTCTCACGTATTTAGTTCCGTCTATCTAGTCTCATGTATTTAGTCCCATGGATCTAGCCTCGTCTGTCTAGTCTCATGTATTTAGTCCCGTTGATGTATGCAACCAACTTCACACCTCATTTGTCTCAACAGGATCTCATTTTAAATTTCCCCGACTCGCGTCTGTTTTTTGAATTTTCCCGCGCATCTGGAAGTTCCGAAAATGGCGGCCGGAAGTTGAAACCGGAAACCGGAAGTCGAAACCGAAAACCGGAAGTCTAAACCGGAAGTCGAAACCGGAAGTCGAAACCGGAAGCCGGAAGTCAAAACCGGAAGTCGAAACCGGAAGTCGAAACCGGAAGTTCCAGGAACAAGGTTAGGGGGTCAAGGTCAAGGTTAGGTAGAGGTCAAAGGTCATCGCGCATGCGCATGGCAGTGGAGGTGGAGGGCCTTGAACGTGACATCTTTCCCTACCTTTAAGATCTAGTTCTTTCCTTTTTGTCTTGATGTGCTTGGACCATGTCAGCCTCCTGTCCAGGTGTAATCTGAGGTACCTCACGTTGTCAACACTAGGCAAAGGCTGGCCTATAACTTTATAGTTGGACAGTTACCTCGTCGCATGCTGAATGTTATGTGCACAGACTTAGTATCACTTGCTTTTATTCGCCATTGGTCGAGCCAATTATTAATGTCTTTGAGTCCCTTTTGGAGTATTTTCGAAGCCACTTCTGGGTGCTCGTGCACAGCTAGTATTGCCGTATCGTCCGCAAACGTTGCTACATTCGTGTTGTTTCTTATAGGCAGATCTGCTGTATACAGCGTATATAGTACAGGACCAAGGACACTTCCTTATGGTATCCCAGACTTGATGGGATAGAGCTTGGATACTTCTTGACCATGCCTTACTTGAAATTGCGTATTGTCTAGGTAAGATTTTAAAAGCAGATAGTATTGCGGAAGGTGCATTTTTATCTTGTGAAGTAGGCCGGTGTGCCATACTTTATCAAACGCTTGTTGTATATCAAGGAATACAGCTGAGCAGTATTTTTTTCGTTCAGGGCATTAGAGATGACATTGAAAACTCTGTGAACTTGTTCTACTGTTGAGTGGCTATTTCTAAAGCCAAATTGGTGATCCGGTATAAGTTTCTTTTGGTTTATTGATTCCTGCAGTCTCACCAGTAGTAGATTTTCAAAAAGTTTTGATATGATAGGTAATAGGCTGATAGGCCGATAAGATTTTATTTCGCTTGGAGTTTTTTGCGGTTTTAGAATCATGATGATCTCCGCTACTTTCCATTGATCCGGAATTTTTGACGTGCGAATAACTGCGTTGAGTAGCATGGTCAGAAATACAATACCTTTTCTTGGTAGTTCTTCTGCCTGTTAAGTATTCTGCCTGTAAGTATTCTGCCTGTTATTAGGTCATAGCCAGGAGATTTTTTACACTTCAGTTTTTTCATAATTGTTATATGAACTTCTTTCGGAGAGAAGTATCTTATGGGAAAATTCATTGGCAAGGGGCTTGTACGGAAATTGAGAAGATGATCGTTGCTTAAGTTCGATGGTAGAGGAGTGAACACTTCAGCAAAGAGTTCGACTTTTTCGGTATCGCGCTAAGCCCATTCGCCATTTGGTTTTTTGATTGGGGGGTTTTGGTTTTGTTGTTGATTCACTCGTTTTGTTACCTTAGTCTGTGTTTGATGGGTTCGTTAGGTTGAGCAAGCTTTGCTGTAGCGTGGTGTTATTATAGTCACTAATAAGTTCTTTTAATTTTCGCGCAGCTCTGTTTAGCCTAGTTTTGTCGTTGGGATGTCGACTCAGTTGCCATATCCTACGTAGTTTCCTTTTTTCAGTGATTTTGTCCTTTATTTGTTTTGGATAGATATAAATTATTGCTTTATCACTGGATTGGGGAATGGAATCCCAAGCTGAGTTTTGTGTCAGTTTTATAATATGTTCTGAGGCGTCTTCTAGGTCTTTTCTTTTAGGTCAATTCCATGATTAATTTTATCTCGAAAGGCATTCCAGTCAGTTTTTTTGTTGTTCAAAGTTGGGATTCTTTCTTTAGTGATGATTCCAGTGCTAGTATTGCCGGAGTATGGTCAGATGGTATGGTGAGGTTAAGGCTAGGTTCCACGTTTGTATATATTTTGTTTATGCCTTTAGTAACAAAAAAGTCTAGTACGTCTGGAGTGTTGTTGTTGTCTGTAGGCCAGTACGTAGGTTGCCCTGCTGATAACTGGTTACACTGCATATCGGTCATTGCTTTTTGCATTTTAGTGGTAGTGAGTCGGGATCCCTACCACGGATGTTTCGCGTTAAAATCGCCCCCAGCAATGAAGCGGTGCCCAAGTGTCCATGAATATTCCATGAATTTGTGTTTATTGATTGAGTCTCTTGTCTCTTGACATTTATTGATAGAGGACAATATGTTGCTGACAGGACTAGAGGACCATACTTCCAGTCTTCCACCATGATACTAGTGGCCTGCAATTAGTCTTTTTCGTATACAGCAAACTCATGGTGTTTGATCGAGTTTTTTTATTATGATTACAGTGCCTCCGCGTGCAGTGCAGTTAGGATGTTTTGTAGAATATATATTGTATCCTCGTATTTTGAGGTAGCTCTTGTCTGTGAAGTGTGTTTCTGAGATCATGATAATATCCAGTTTATTTATATGTATAAATGAAGTAAGTTCCTGGTAGTGTTCCACCAGGCCGTTCGCATTCCATAGAGCCATTCTATAAAATTGGTTCATTTTTCCGTGAACTTGGTTAATACTGCAGTGAGTAATTTTATCCTTGTGTTCAGTAGTTCGTTTTGTTGCATTAGGACTGTTTTGAATTCTTGAAACGATTTGTCGAGTTTCGATATTATATCAGGATTACCATCAGCGTTGTGGTCCGATTGGGAGTTTTCGGTCATTCTAGCGGCTTGAGCAAAACTAGCGTTGTCCCTTAAGTGTGTCATACTGGTAGACGGAATTAAATCAGCTGACCGTATTTCAACTGGGAGTTCTCCTGAGGTTGTTGGTCTGTGCCAGTGGGGTTTTTGGGTTGTGTTTCTTTTTAGTCGTGTTTCTTAGTATATTTTGCATCCCTTGTAATTGGCTGGGTGGTCTCCTCCACACAGCACGCATTTGGCGGTGGTTTCTTTACTTTTCGTGCAGTTAGCGGTGTTATGTTCGCCGCCGCATTTGACACACCGAAATTGCCTACGGCAGTAGGTCTTGGTGTTACCATAACTCTGGCATCTGGTACACTGGACGATTGTTGTTGCCTTTCTTGGTGGTTCAATTTGAATCTTCGCTTTCACTAATAGGTCGATTTTGTAAACTTATTTATTGTTTGTGTTTGGTTTGAGATCCACAAAAAAATAATAGAAGAGGTTCCTTGGTTTTTCTGTGTCGAACGTTTGACACGTTTCTTACAGCATGTCCGAGCTCTTCTATTGCGACCTTGATATCCTCAGGCGGGATGGATGGATGCAGTGATCTGATAACCACTCGGTATGCTCGTTGCTGTTTTAATTGATATTTTTAAAAGGAGGCACTTTAATTATTGATATAATAAAGAATTGATATGTTTACTTAGTCGAGTTTGTGGACAATTTTTCAGTATGCCTCTGCAGTTTTAGCCATTGTCTTCAGATGGCCACTGCCGCTGATGGTTTTGTGAGTGTAGTCACCTTTCCCGATGTCTGCTTCAATTGTTGTTGACAGATGAGCTATATATTTAACGCCTGGTACCAATATAGGTGGTGGTTTGGGTTCTCTATCATGCTCTATTGTTGTTTGATCAGTATTTCCATTTACAGCATGACTTGTGGTCGGTGGGTCTTGGCTAACAGCGAGCACAGAGAATCTGTTGTTATTATTAGATGTGCTTTGCAGTAGTACGCTGTCACTGTCTATATTACTGTTAGCTCTCCTTGCTCTCTTTCTAGGATTAACGATTTGCTAAGCCCGTGTGGGGTTGTAGGTCCCCCATCGGGCGCCTCCCCAGGTGGCGGATAGGGGGATGCCTCCTAGATATAGGTGGTACCTATATCTGTTCCAGATTGGCTACACTTAAGTGGCTACAACACTGGCTACACTTAAGGAAAAGTTACGTTTTGGATGCTGGAACGTAAAAACTCTATACGAAGCATCAAAACTGCATCAAGCGGTGAGAGAATTAAATAACTACAACATCTCAATTTTAGGCTTATCAGAAGTTCGCTGGCTTGGCAAGGGGGAGTTCAACTTACAATCTGGGGAGCTTTTCCTGTACAGTGGCAAAGAAACTGGGTCTCATGAAAGAGGCGTTGGTTTCATAATTAGTAAAAAAGCCAGAAAGAGCCTAATTTCATTGGAACCCCATTGATGACAGAATAATTACAGCAAGGTTCCACACTAAATACAGAAATATCACCTTTGTACAATGCTATGCACCCACAAACAATGCGAGTGCTGAGGAAAAAGAAAATTTCTACGATATCCTTGAAAGTACGTTAAGGCAGATAAACAGAGGTGATATCACCATACTCATGGGTGATCTCAACGCTAAGGTCGGGACAAATAACAGTAACCTAGAAGACATCATGGGTAAAGAAGGATGTGGGGAAAGAAACGAAAACGGTGAACTATTCACGAAACTCTGTTCAACATCAGACCTAGTTATAGGTGGAACAGTGTTCCTACACAAGCAAATCCACAAAGTCACATGGATATCCCCCGACAAGAAAACCCAAAACCAAATTGACCATATTGCCATATCGAAAACATGGCGAAGATCCCTACTTGATGTCAGAAACAAAAGGGGTGCAGACATTGCCAGCAACCACCACCTTCTGCTCGGCACGTTCAGAATCAAACTGGCCGTACCAAAGAAACCTGAACAATCAAAGAGAGTAAAGTTCAACCTACACAAACTGCGCCAACCAAACTGCAAAAAAGTTTTCCTAACAAACCTGCATGAAAATGCAGAACAAAATCGCATAACATCTTAGGATGGCTTAGCCAAGACACTACTTGAATCGGCTAAAACAACCCTTGGCACAAAGGAAAGAAATCGAAAAGACTGGATCTCAGACCAAACATGGCAACTTATACAAGACAGAAAGGATGCGAAGAAACTGGTACTCCAGTGCAAAACTTCGATGACAAAAAATGATGCAATCTGGAGATATACACAACTATGCAAACAAATTAAAGCATCTGCCAAAAAAGACAAGCGAATATGGATTGACCTGATATGTGAGCAAGCAGAAGAAGCAGCCAAAAATAACAACTCGAGGACTCTTTACACACTGACAAACAAGCTCTCGAGAAAGCACACAAAGACCACAAATATAGTTAGAAGCAAAGACAACCGCCCACTGACCACCCCAGAAACTCAGCTCGATAGGTGGAAGGAATACTTAGCTGATATGCTCAGCTCACCCACGGAAGACGAACTTGAGATAGCTCCAGAAGACAATGCAAATGAACAGCTGAATATAAAAATAGACGCGCCTAAACAGAAATACTAAATACCATCAAGCAGCTGAAAAACAACAAAGCGGCAGGGGTAGACAACATACCTGCCGAACTAATGAAGGTAGGCCCTAAATGGATTGCACCTCTACTTGCAAAAATAATAAAAGGGATCTGGACAAACCAAGAAATTCCAGCAGAAATGAAACATGGTCTCATTATCAAACTGCCAAAGAAAGGAGACCTAACGCAATGCAAAAATTGGAGAGGAATAACGCTGTTAAACACCATAAACAAAATTATTGCAAGTGTAATCCAACATAGGCTGGCAGAAGCATTCGAACCCATACTGCGTCCAAACCAAGCAGGCTTCCGCCCAAACCGCTCATGCATAGACCACATAAATTCAACAAGAATAATTATAGAACAATCCGTTGAATGGCGATCGCCACTATATCTTGTTTTCATCGACTTTGAACGTGCTTTTGACAGCCTATCCCACTCTGCTATATGGAAGATACTACGCACAAGAGGCGTGCCAACAAAAATCATCGACACGATTAGAGAACTGTACCATGACGTACCATGTAGTATCCTGCATAGCGGAGCACATAGCAACCTTTTTCCGGTGAGATCAGGAGTGAAGCAAGGATGTGTGCTCTCTCCCTTGCTTTTTAACATTGCTCTTGACTATATCCTGGAAAAGTCTTGCAGACCAAACGATGGTATTCGATGGTCTCTTTACTCTAATCTCAAAGAGCTCGAATACGCAGACGACATTTGCCTTTTTTCGCATACCTATGAAAGTATGCAAAGGCAACTCACCCTACTATCAGACATGGCACAGAAGATAGGGTTGAAAATAAATGTCTCAAAAACAAAAGCGATGCGAATGCACACAAATAACGACGCACCGTTTCAAATAAACGACCAACCAATTGAGAATGTAGAAAAGTTTCAGTATCTAGGAAGCATTCTCAACGAGACGGGCGGAACAGACCTAGACATTCTAAACAGAATTCAAAAAGCACAGATGGCATTCAGGCAACTAAACACAATATGGAGGTCCAACATCATAAAAACAAAGAGCAAGCTGCGTTTATATAGAACAAACGTCAAAGCAATCCTCTTATATGGATGTGAGACCTGGAAAAACACTAATGCGACAAAACATAAACTTCAGGTTTTCGCCAACAAATGTCTACGAATCATCCTCAGAATCTTCTGGCCACAGAAAATTACTAATGAGCAACTTCTTAAACGATGCGGAGAAGAAACAATAGAGCACGACATTAAGAAAAGAAAATGGGGATGGATCGGCCACATTCTAAGAAGAAAACCAGACGACATTGCAAGGGCAGCACTAGACTGGAATCCCCAAGGAACGAGACGACGAGGAAGACCGGCTCAAACATGGAGGAGAACAGTGTTAGATGAACTAAAAGCCCAGAAAACCTCTTGGAGTGAAGCCAAAGCAATGGCCCAGAATAGGGTCCGCTGGAGGGTGCTTATGGAGGCTCTATGCTCCACCTAGGTAGCTCCACCTATATATATATATATATATATATATATATATATATATATATATATATATATATATATATATATATATATATATAAGTTGGTGACTGGCCAGGCTGGTTACGTGATAGCGTTATGCGCATGTCATCACTTTTATCAGGAGGAGTTTTGTTACTGTTTTCCGCTACCTCCATTACGGGGTCGCCATCTATCGCAGGATTTTGGTGTTGGTATATGGCTTGTGGTGTTGGTATATGGCTTATAGTATTTATATTTTTTCGCTTTTGTAACGTTTTGGTTCGACGTGGCCTGTAGACTGGCGTAGCGCACTGGAACACTTCTGCTCGCTGCGACGGGTGGAGCGAAACTGACGCGTCGAGCGAGACTATAAAATAAATCAGTGTTAAATGTATGAGAAGGCGTTTTATTTATAACTAATGAGATTGTTGAACTTAACACTAAAAACAATGCGACATAACCTCAAGACCACTGACAGCTACTTAAAAATGGCATTTGATAATTTGTTTAATTTCATGTGTGTCAATTAAGAAATGACCTACTTCTTCAAATTCATGGCAAGAGAGGATTCCAAGACTTTTGGGACACACGTTAGTTTTGATTACATAGGGTCTTACAATAAGAGCTTTGATTTTCATATATAATAACAAGACAAATACTCGTCTTTTTTACTGCTTAAGCGAAATCATCGGATGTTTGGAGGAGGAGGTTGAAGCGTACATCGTTCCATTTTTTACTTGTCATCTGTTAATTAGTTACAGGTTGACTCATGACAAAACCTCTTATTGGAAGACGCTTTATATTCTTTCTATATTTTATGCACTATGCAGTTAAGTGTAACTAGGTGCTCATTTGTTCCTCGTCCTTGTCGGAACCCAGCTTGAACTTCCGGTAAAATGCTTTTTATTTCAACTCTCCCTGCAGTTTTAACTGTAGAACCTTGGCGTATACTTGGCTCGACGCGTTTTTGTCGGCAATTGAGTCGGTATACGACTATTTCCGACGACGTGTTATAAAAATTGTCGCGTTCCGTTTCCAATAAATAGTTTGCATTTCTAAAATTTGGCGGCAGACTTTAAAAATTTGGCGGCACACAAAAGTACTGCGGCACAGTGGTTGAGAATCACTGCATCATGGAAACGTATGAGGTGCCATTGGAGCGCAGCGACACTGATGCGCTCAGCGTCAGTGCGTCTGTGTCGCTCCGCTCGAATTGCGCCTCATACGTTTCCATAGTGCATGATACTATCGCTGTGTAACCGCGTCAGTATCGCTGCGTTAGTGACGCCAGCGCCGCTTTGCTCGGAAGTCTACCTTAAAACCGATAAAAATATACCAAACATTGAATTTAGTCTACCATGATATAGGCCTATTAATTATCTAGATTATTATATTGATCAAATTTGCACTAAGTAGCATATTATATCGAATATGTAATAGTAATGTTAATAGTAATATTAATAGTAATGTAGTCTTAATTGCTTAATTGATTAATACAATTATTAGACCAGATATCAATTGACAATATTTTAGAGCAACAGTCAACAATTTTAAATTATCTTTTCGTAAATATTCTTTATATGTTCTTAATTCTTATATATTCTTAATTCTTATATATTCTTAATATAGGGCCTTCCAATAAGAGGTTTCATTTTGATATGTAAAAGAAGCGAGTATTTCTAAGCAAAATCATCGGATGTTTATTTAATTGTAAAGTACAGGGTATGCCATTAATAATGTAAAACAATATTAGCCAAATGGTCGTTACGGCTATGCCTGCAGGACCACATTCTTTTCATGAAATTTTCCATCACCAATTCGCACATTTGCGGCTCTATGTCCTGGATAACTTCACGAATTCAATCTTTGAGGTCTTGAATCGATTGTGAGCCATTGGCATAGGCCTTATCTTTCGCGTAGCCCAAACAGAAGAGTCCAGAGGTGTTAAACCACAAGATCTCGCTGAAAAATTGTGATCGCATCTTCAATCACGCTGTCAGGAAACTTTTCACGCAAAAGGGCGATGGTATCGTTACTTGTGTGGCACGTAGCGCCGTATTGAAAATAAGAGTAGTCCACATCAATATCTTCCAATTCCGACCATACAAAATCATTAATCATCGTTCGATAGCGCAATCCATTCATCCTAACAGTTGCTCCAGCCTTATTTTCAAAAAAGAAAAGTCCAATGACCCCGCCAGACTAAAAACCGCACCAAACAGTCACATGTTGAGGATGGAGAGGCTTTTAAAAAATAATTATTGGGTTTTCCGAGCCTCAAATGCAACAATTCTCCTTGTTAACGTATTCTCTGAAGTGTAAATTGGCCTCAACATTCAAGATGATTTTTTTATGAAATTCCAGATCAGTTTGATGCATTTCAAGGACTCAATCAGCGACCCGAGGTTGTTCATGGTCGGCAGGCGTGCGTTCTTGTGTTAACTGGCGTTTAAAAGACTTAATATTTAACGGCTCGCGTACAGCTAATCCGTCATCGACCGAAGTTTGCTCGGGAGACGACGGCCGATTGCATTAAACACTTGTAAAAGAAAGAGACCGCGTACACAAACACTACCGTCATCGTCCGATGACGCCCGAAAATGGCCGATGAACCATCGAGTCCGAACTTGGGATTTCTCGCCAGTCTGCCGACGTCTACAGTACAAATTGAGTGTATTTATAGTTAAATTTTATTGTTATCTACCTAAACGACTATGGATATTGAAAATTCACTTCTATTAAGCAACACTGAACACAGTCAACTACAGAATACCGGCAACGTCCAATGTCGCCACAAGTGGTAACACTATTGCAGTGTAAGCACATACACGTCCGAGTTACTCGTCCGGGTAGTTCTGTCCGCCATCGGCCGACAAAATCTGTTTTGGTGTACGCGAGCCGTAAGTCTCAATTAAGGCTTCATGTCGATATCGTCCGATATTGCGAGTGCGCGAATCGCATTATCCAACAAATTCGCAGAACTATCGGATCAAATAGACGTAGAAGAAAAGCAATTATCGGGGTCCATTGTGGAGTGCGCAACGGAGTTGTACCCACCCATCCGTCGACGGACATAACCGTGGATTTCGGACGACTCTATGGACCGCCGCAGTGTTTTAAGGGTTAGCCCCACTGGACCCACATTGGTTAGAGGAAAAAAATGAACATCGTTAATCAGCGGAAACAACAAACAGGATGCAAAATCGTCGATTTCGCGTCAAAATGTCGTGAAAATGAAACACGTCGATTTCGAGCAATATCGTCGATTGAGCAAAGAAGTTCGACAGAAAATGAAATTGTAACGGGAAGCGTACTTGAACAACGTTGCAGAAATGGAAGAAGCAGCGTCGAGGCACGAGTACCGGACGTTGTACCAGACACTCCGATGGCTAGGCGGTAAAACAACATGAACCAACGATAACGAACCTTCGCAACGAAGGCCTGCAGCGTCGATCTCGGCCTGCGACGGTCTCCACACGAAAGCCTGCAGCGGTGGAGAGAATTCTTCCATCAACTGTACAACCACGATCCGCCACTTCGCCCAGCGCCCGAACCACCGATTATCGAGCAGCTTACCACGCAGTTCCCCGACTCTGAACCGACAATTACCGAGGTGAAGGCGGCTATAAAATCGTTGAAAAACGGTAAAGCGCCAGGAGGAGATCAAGTAACGGCCGATGATGATAAGACGTTTTATTTCAACAGCTTCACGTTATCATAATGAATATATGGCATTCGGATTGTATCCCGTCAGCGTGAAAGAAAGCGATCGTTGTGCCTATTCTGAAGAAAGGAGACAGTCGAGAATGCAATAACTAGCGTAGTATTAGCCTCCTTTGGATCGTCGGTAAAGTATTTATGAAAATCATACAATCGAGGCTAAAGAAACATCGAGAGTAAACGAGCCGGGAAGAACAAGCTGGATTTAGACCACATCGAGGATTTATCGATCAGATATTTGCTCACCGTCAGATAACGGAAGAAAGAATTCGATGTGGTAAATGAACCGCCATCGTTTTCATCAACTTCAAATCCGCTTTTGATTGCATCGACTGGGCCAGCTTTTGGAGCGCCCGAGCACGTGCCGCTGAAAATCATTCAACTTCTTCAGGCATCTTACGACGGCTCAAACAGCAGTGTTAGTATCCGATATGACTTTTCCGAGGAGTTTCCGATTCGAACTGGAGTACAAGCAGACGTCTTCTCGCCACTACTTTTTAATGTTGTGGTTGACGCGATTATGCGGAAAGCATTCGATGAACGACGCGTAGTCCGATACGGCGACGGGGACGATAACTTCATAACCGATCGGATGTTCGTCGACGACAGCGCCGACACGTATGCCGAAGTAACAGACATTTTGTGCGACATTTCCCTCATCGCACAGTCATACGGATTAAAGATCAATGCGGATAAAACCAAAGTGCTCACAACGGACGGATCGGAAGCGAGGGTTTACCTCGATGAAACCCAAATCGAACAGGTACCACAGTTCAAGTATTTGGGATCGCTTGTGACAGAGAAGGAATTGGCGTCGACCGCCGACCGCGTATGAACACCTCTAGCAACAGAAACATTCGCCTCGCTACAGCGGTGCATATGGAAGCGTACGAATATCACCATCAAATCCAAAATACACCTATACTGAAGGTTAATCCTTCCTATTCTTCTTTATGGATCGGAAACGTGGACACTGCTCAAACCTAAACAAACTCGAGGTCTTCCAAATGCGATGCTTAAGACAAATGCTCCGTGTCTGAGACAAATAATCTGCGAGCGACTCCGATACGACATGATTAGAGAAAGCTGCGATCAACAGACACCAATCGAAGAAGAAATAGAGGCACGAAGAGTACGTTGGTTTGGCCTCGTCTGTCGGATGAATAACGCAAACTCGTTTGGCGGGAGCGACCGCCAGACTGGGGAATACAAAGAAACGCCAAATAAGACATGGTTGAAACAAGTGGAAGAAGATCTGAGAAACCAAAGAATGGATACCCGTCAAGCCAAGGACATCGCAATCGATCGGAAAGAGTGGAAATGTATCGAGAAATCCTGCGCCACCGACAGCAGCGTATTGATTGCAGGGCATTAAATTGCATTTGTCTCAGACACGGAGTATTTGTCTCAAGCATCGCATTTGGAAGACCTCGAGTTTGTTTAGGTCCGGTTTGAGCAGTGTCCACGTTTCCGATCCATAAAGAAGAATAGGAAGGATTAACGTTCGGTATAGGCGTATTTTGGTTTTGATGGTGATATTTGTCCGCTTCCATATTCACCACTCGAGAGAGGTGAAGGTTGCTGTTGCTTAACCGATTCAGCTAAGAACATCGGTCATCGACGCCAATTCTTTGCATGTTACAAGCGATCCAAAATCTTCATGCAAAATACGTTGTAATGTTGTTTGTGGAATGCCAAAATTCCAAATATCGACGAGAAATGGACATACCTGGGTTTTCTTCAACACTATGTGTTACAGCTGCAATATTCTCTTGTTCTTGAGTGACGTGCACGAGTTCGGTTATTCACATCACTAACTTTCCCCAACAGTGCAAACTTTTCCACCAGTTTCACAATTGCTGGCCGAGAAGGTGCTTCACGACGACCCAAAAATGCTTTAGTTTTGCGATTTGACCGCGAAATTTTCACCATTTTGGTATTGAATTTTAATAATTTCAGTGCGTTGTTGAAGCGTATATCGTTCCATTTTTATTAATAGCGTAGTTTTTACTTGTCATCTGTCAAGTAGTTACAGGTTGATTAATGACAACTGTTAAAATGGCGGGCTATTGAAAATTAAACCTCTTATTGGAACACCCTTTATTTTCTTTCTATATTTTATATATATTCTTATTTCTGAATTTATTTTCTTATTTATTTAGAATCATATTTTTACTTGTTTATTTTTTTTATTACAACTGTTCCATATTTTATGTTAACGAAGTGTTGCTTGACCTCGAAATTCCTTGAGCAAACGGATGGAGCGTCCGTATACGAAAATAATCTATAAATAATTATGTTTGGCATTTAAATTAATTAATTAAAAAAGGCAACGGGCCCGCATGAGAGAGCCCTTCCCGGCACTTATTTACTCCACCAGACACAAAGCCAACAAAGGCACCACACAATGATAATAAAGAACAAAACAAAAACGCACGACATACATTAACACATTATAAGAAAACAGACGGAAAGGCGAGAAAATTGACTTTTAAATTTGCAGAAGTCTGCAAGTTTGCATGAAGAAATGTAGAGTCAAGTGGATGGAAAATTTTTGCTAATTTATATATTAGAACTAGTAAAATATAGAAAGACTAGCTATAGCCCGCGGCTTTACACGCGTGGATTTTTATACACTCAAATATCAGCTGTCAACTTTCAGATCTGCAAATCAGCATTATTTTTTTAAATAATTCTTTTCTACCTCTTTTAAAAGGATTTTTGAAAAATGATAATACACCCATGTTTTCGTTTTCAAAGAAGAATTTAAATTAGGGCTTTACACGAGAATCTCGTTTCTGATCTCGTCGTTGCTCGGGTTCAGATTTATAAAGAAAATGGGTACTTACGTGTTAACACAATCACCGGTACATTTTTAAATGCCGCCAATCTACACCAATTATTTTTATTATAAATCGTAAAATTTTATTATCAAACATTTTTTTTCAAATTAAAACATTTTAAGACTCAAAATGCTTTAGTTTTTAACCCCGGTTAGATTAGGTTGCCCGCCTGCATAAATCAAGACAAAATACGCGCGGCAGCGCGAACTCTCGATCCAATATATAGCGGTGGTGGCGTTAATACGTAAGTACCAAAAAATGTTATGCTCGTTCTGGGCTCGGGCAAGTTCGGGTTGCTCGGTTTCAAATTTACGAAGAAAATGTTACGGCTGCCCGGAACGAGATCAGAAACGAGACTTTCGTGTGAAGCCCTAATTTAAATAAAAATGTTCACATCTGTAACATCTGCTATTTTTGAGATATATCTATCCCGAGTTTTCAGGAGTCAAATGTCTAGTCTTATCTGTCTAGTCTTGTCTGTGTCTGGGGAAGTCCCCGAACAGACAACAGAGGTGACCTAGTTACGGACTGGGCGGCTGAATTGGATATCGTTCGGCTAAACCAAGGAAAACAGCACACATTTCCTAGAGGAAACTCATCTTCCATAATAGACCTAACCTTCCGCTCACATAACTTGGCCAAAAAGATACAAAACTGGACGGTTATTAACAAAGAAACAATGAGCGATCACAGATACATCTCATATAAGGTTAAAGCAAACCCACCCAGAATACCCACACTCAAGAAAAAAAAGGCTGGAGCATAAAAAACCTCGATGAAGCAGCAATGAGAAAAAAACAAAGAGCAAATACTAGGCACTGAAACGAGAAATGCTGATACGCTCACCCAGGTAGTGAGTACTGCTTGTAACTCCATGCTACCAAAGAAAAGAGAACCAACTAGGAGGAAGCAAGTATACTGATGGACCAACAAAATATCAGACATGAGGGCCTTATGCGTCTCAGCCAGAAGAAAACTGCAACGGCAGAAACCAAAAAAAGATGAGCACGACACGCTTAAAATATTAATGGCCGCATATAAACTAAAAAAAAGAGCTACGACAAGCAATAAGCAAGGCGAAACAAGCCCACTGGGAAAAAATGGTGGAAGATCTAGAGGCAAACATATGGGGAGATGCATTTCAGCTAAACTACCTATAGAAGACCTCAAACGAGTGCTGGATGCACTTTTCCCAGAACACGAACCCTTTTCCTGGGAGCAGCCAGTGGTAAAGGATATACCACTATTTACAGAGGAGGAGCTCGCCATAGCAGAAGAGCGGATCCACATCGGAAGAGCAGCAGGGCCAGATGATATACCACCCGAGATTACAAAAATTGTAGCTCGCCACCAGCCACAATTTGTATTGGAGACAATGAACTCAGAACTAAATGCTGGAAATTTCCCAACGAAATGGAAAAGAGCGAGGCTAGTCCTGCTACTCAAGGGCAATAAACCAATGGGCGAATCAACTTCATATAGGCCGCTGTGCATCCTAGACACAGCGGGAAAACTTTTAGAACAACTGCTGCTGGGCAGATTAAGAAGGGAGCTTGAAACTGGAACCGGGCTGTCTGAGAGACAATACGGCTTCAGAGAGGGCAGATCCACAATCAGTGCGATAAATGCTATATTAAAACTCGCCGAGGAGGCAAGACAAGGCACCCAAAGAACGAGAAAGATATGCGCAATAATCACTTTCGACGTGCAAAATGCCTTTAATAGTGCAAGCTGGATGATTATAATGCATGAAATGACAAGAAAAGGCGTGGCTCCTTACCTACTACGCATACTGAAGAGCTACCTCGATGACAGAACCCTATTATTAGAAACAGATGGAAGTACAGTGGTGAGAGAACTAAGTAGTGGTGTACCGCAGGGTTCAGTTTTGGGCCCAACTCTGTGGAACATCCTATACGACGGGGTCCTAAGACTCAGACTTCGAGATGGTGCAACATTTATTGGCTTTGCCGACGACCTGGCGCTCATAGTCTCGGCCAGAACGGAAATTTCTATAATGCAAAAGTCAAACCGCGCAATACAACTAGTAATAGAGTGGATGACAACTAATAACCTAACGCTTGCACCGGAAAAGTCCGAAACTGTGTTACTTACTGGGCTTAGGAGATTAAAGCCAATAACGTTCCAAATACAATAGACCCGCATAGTCCCAAAGGATGAAATTACATATCTTGGAGTAGTAGTGGACAAAAGACTTTTCTTCGTCCCACACATCACGAAGGCAGCAGCCAAGGGTATGAAGGTAGCCGCAGCGTTGGACAAAATTATGCCCAATGTAGGTGGCCCAAGAAGCCACAAACGCAGACTCCTTAGTATGGTCATACAATCTACTATGCTCTACGCCGCCCCAACGTAATGTTAAGAAGCTAGCAGCAGTACAAAGAAAGGTCGCTATTAGGGTCCGTAGCGCATATAAAACTATATCCGGAGAAGCCGCTAGTAATCGAACCCATACCTCCCATAGACCTCTTAGTAAAAGAGAGAGCTGAATTATACGCGAATGGTAGCAACAAGCAAGCAAGGTAAGCAGCTAGAAAAAATCTGCTGGAGGAATTGCAAATAAGATGGCGGGCGTCGGACAAAGGCCAATGGACACAGCTGGTCATACCAGATATCTCGACATGACTGAACAGGAAGCACGGTGCAACAAACTATCATCTAACACAATTCCTCTCAGGCCACGGCTGATTCCGCGACTACCTGCATCAAATACGAGCCGCCGCGAACAATCCTTGCGAATATTGTGGGGAGATAGACTCGATACGCCACACCATATTTGACTGTGATAGATGGGACCTTGAAGGAGAAAAACAAACAGGTAGTGTGTAGATGCCGTTCGAACCAGGGACGATAATGAAGTACATGCTGGAAAACAAAACAAATTGGGAGAGGACCGACAGGCTTGTCAAAAACATTATGACTTCCAAAGAAGATGACGAGAAGCTGAAACACCACAGAAACAAACGGACAGTGCAACCAAACCAATCCACGAGCAAAAACCTAAGTAAATTTACAACCATCATTCTGAAGATATGCTAAGCGCGGTTCCGGAATGATCGATGGAGTTCCATGTTTTTTTTTTTTTTTTTGATCTTTTATTTTTTTATTGTGTAAATATGTATTACATATAGAGAATAGAGAAATAAATTAGTTAAAAAAAAGTCTTGTCTGTGTCATATTTATATGACACTTCTTCTTAATTGGTTTATTGATAATAATGCTTACAATTTTATCAACCGAGATACCGCCGTTAGGCTCTGTCCCAGTCTACATGATTTAAAACTAAATTAGTACTGCATAAATCTATCGTTCTAATGTTCTATAAATTATATAAAGTAAATAAGGTTAATTCTAAAAATGTACATATAAAGTAGGAATATTATTTAAGAAAAGATTTAAAATTAGCTTGAAGATTTGAAATAACTTAAATTTTAAATATTATTTACGACTTATTCTTCTCGGTAGTGGGCTAATCGCAGTAATTTTTTTGCGCAGGTATCGAAAGTTTTCCACCATAGGTGATCTTTCTCCAAAACTTCAAGATCTTCTTTCTGGTGTGACCAGGTGCACCCAGCCCTAATCATTTTTGTTTCGGTTTGTTGTCTCCATTCCTGGGTCCTTGGGCAATCGAACAGTACATGGTTAGCTGTGTCCTCTTTTCCACATTCGCAATTTGGTGATTCTCTTTTTCCGATTCGGTGGAGGTAATAGTTGAAGTTGCCGTGTCCTGTGATCAGCTGGACTGCCTGATGTGAGAGATCTATGTTTATCTTCTGCCACTCTGATATGGATGGTATAAATTTCTTTGTCCATATTCTGGTCGGTGCTGTCTGCCATCTAGACTGCCATTGCTGTAGAAAACGCAACGAAATGCTGTTCCTTACAAGTCTCCGGGATATCTGATTAAAAACGATTTGTGGTTCTAGCGTACATACTAATTCTACTTCATCTAACCCAGATGCTTGTCTGGCCAAGCTATCCGCTCTTTCATTTCCCCGATCTCCCGCATGAGCTTTAATCCAATGCTATCGCAGGTCGATATTCTGTGAGATCTCTCGAGCTAGTTCCCAGGTGTCGACCAGTAACTTTGTTGGTTCGGTCATATATTTTAGTGCTTCCAAAACTGATTTACTATCCGATAGTATTGAGCACCCTGATAAGTTATGAATTTGCGACTTAATGTAAGTTAAGCCTTAATAAATTGCAAGTAACTCGGCCTGAAATATTGTGCAATACTGCGCCAATCTAATTTTCTCTAAGTAGGTTTCCTTGTCGTGTAGAAAAACTGCAAATGCCGCTCCGACTCCCTGGTCAAATTTTGACCCGTCCGTATACACTTTCATGTTGAGTTGTTCAGTTTATCCGATATAATAGTTTATGAGGCCAAGTTCCTCAGGGTGTATTCTGCCCTGGATGCACAATCTAGTTTCCATCATTTGAGGAGTAACAAGTAACCCTGTCAATTCCTGAAATTCGATTGCATTCATACTGTGCAGAAGGTATTTGGCTGAGGCCTCTGCCAATCTCATATCCACAGGTAATAGGCCGGATTTAGCGCAGGCAGCTTCATTTGAGGCAGTTTTATATGCGTTCGCAGTTCTTATTGTGCACACGCGTTGCACGCTAAGAAGCATTTTCCGTTCTCTAAATCCACAGGAACTAGACCATACCGGCGCTCCATATAACAGACAAGGTTCGACAGCCCCTCTGTGAATAGTCGACATAGCAGACTTTCCCAAACCCCACTCCTTCATTGCTGCTGAACTGAGCCTAAAACTGACTCTTTTGACTTTGGCACATATTTGTCTGATATGTTCTTTGTATTTTAATTTACTGTCTATTAGGATTCCCAGATATTTAATGTGCTCAGAACAGTGTATCGAGTTTCCGTTAAGTTTAAAAACTGGCTTAACTTGATTTGGTTTCTTACCGAAGAAGAGAGCCTCCGTTTTTTGAGCATTGAATTCTAATTTTGTGTCATTGGCCCACACGCGAAGTGTCTCCAGTGAGCGATTTACTTTAGATTTGAGGCCATTATAGGTTCCACATCTGACCAATAACATTGTGTCATCTGCGTAAGCAATTTTCTCGGAACCTTCCGGTAAATCTAGTTCGAATATTGTGTCATATAATATTTTCCAGAAGCCGGGGCCAGATTTTGATCCTTGCGGACAGCCCTTAGAGACTTTTTTCTCGACGTATATACCGGGTTCGCAAATTACCGCTGTTCTGTTATTAAAATAGTCTCTGGTTAATCTGATTAAATTGTCTGGACATTGCTTTACTAAAAGCCTCTGAATGATAAGCGGCCACCAAGCATTATCAAATGCTTCGCTAATATCGAGAGCTACGGCCGCGCAGTAGTTGCTTATTTCAATACTACTTTTAATAAAAGATGTGACTTTACTAATTGCGTCGACAGTGCTTACTCCCTTGCGAAAACCGAACTGATTTTCGTGCAGCAACTCGTTTTTATATAGGTAATGTTCTAAGCGAGATATTAGCAACGAATCGAGTACTTTACCTGCTACAGGTAGCAGACTAATAGGTCTAAAGTCCTTAGGGCTTAAGCCTGGTTTTTGCGGTTTTGGAATTACCTTAATAAGTTGCTCCTTCCAGCAGGTTGGAAAGACTCCCTCTTCAAGACACTTGTAGAGTTCGCAGAAAAAAAAATTGTTCTTATTGATGGCTGATTGCACGATGTCTGCCGTAATTCCGTCTCGACCGGTAGCCTTTTTTGGGTTCATGTCTTTAATAACTCGCTCTATCTCAGAGACAGAGAAAGATCTATCATCCGGGCCACCCGATTCTGATGATATCATTCGTCTTGTTTCCCGTTGTCTAGCCGAATCCTCCTCAATGTTATCTTCACGAAAAAACACATTTAATAATTCTCGGCTAGTGTCTAATAGATCCAAATCTGAATCGTCTTTGTGCAAACTTGTGAGATAACCTACTGAAGATTTCTTTCCCCGTAGGACCTTATAAACTTTTCCACGTGGGTCGCCGTTTGCTGATCGTGTACAAAATTCCTTCCATTTATTGAGTTTCGTTTCTAAGATTTTGGTTTTATATTCCCTAAATTTATGATTATAATCTTTGCGTCTTTCCAGCCTGATTAATCCTATGCTACGTTGATATTTGCTGCGAAGCCCTCTTTCCGGAGCGCTGTTAGCTCTGGCGTCCACCACGGGACTGAATTTCTGAATTGTTTCCTTGCGGGAATCGCATCGCGTGCCGCTTTTATTAAAGCTGTATTAGTAAATTCTGCAAATTGTGAAATTTCCGCTGAAGTCTGACAATCATTTAAAGCTGGGGAGATGTTGTTTAAGTATTTCTCAAATTGATCGTTAAATATGGCCCAGTTTGCTCTCTTTGTACAAAAACCCCGTGGGATTTCTGCCGCCGTCGAAATATTTCCAATCGACCAGCATATCAATTTATGGTCTGATAAGCTGTCTTCGTCTGGCAAATGCCAGTCCGTGATCAAATTACACAGTCTGCCACTAACTAGAGTCACATCAATTACACTGGATCCATTTGTTGTTTCAAACGTTGGCTTCGTTCCCTCATTTAGAATATTAAGATTATTTTCATAAATAAAATTTTCGAACAGTCTGCCGCGCCAATCCTGTATTCTACTTCCCCATGTTAGGGACTTGCTGTTAATATCTCCCGCTATTATAATATTGCCTCTATTTTCTAAATCCTTTGTTAACCTATTTAAGATTTCTAAATAGCTTAGAAAATTGTCGTTGGCCACTGGTTTAACAGCGGGTGGTATGTAAACGGAAACCGCGAAGAAAGTGTGGTCATTGCAGACCAGCTGAGCTACTGTTATCAGATTACTGGAAAGGCGTGCCATGAAAAGAACATTGATTTTTGGGTCTGTTATGATTATGGCGGACTTTGCAATATTGCATCCAGTTGTGTCGCCCTGTAGTATCCTATATCGTGCGGGAAATCCCGAGACCCTGCCACATACAACGTGTGGTTCTTGAATAAATAAAATCTGAATATTGTTCCTTACAATTTTTTCTAGCAGATTGCCTGTAGCAGCTTTGGATTTTCCTAAATTTAATTGTAAACACTTAATATTCGGACCCCGATGATTCAATTTAAAATATTTTAGGTTTTAGAGATTAATTCTTCGCTTAGTCTTTTAGCAGTAGGGCAGTTTGGACTATATGCTTTATGATCGAGCGAGTCGGTCCGCTTTTTTCGCATGCATATAGGACATTTTGCGGATTCTCTTCTGCATTCTTTAACATCGTGTTCCCCCGAGCATCTCGCGCATACTTGTTTGCTATTGCACACTTTAGCAATATGTCCTGGCTTTAGACACTTATAACAGTGTTGGATGTCTAGATAATCCTCCGGCCGATGTTGATTCCAGCCGATAGAAATAAATCTGTTTACTAAGAATCCGCGGAATTTGGGAGATACCTCAACTACCATGTTTATTTTTCCGCTTGGATTTTTCCCTTTGTATTTGTGGCTGATTTTTATTTCGTTTTCTAAATTATCTCTACTTTTATATTCATTCGATATTAGAAAATTTTGTTTTATTAAATTATCTTTTAATTGCTCAATGTCAATCTCTTCACTAACGCCTCGAATTCTTAGTTTAGGATTCTTTTTTGTTTCTGCTTTAAATAAACATCCTTTAATTTTTCATTTACGCACAAAGGTTAGTTTATCCGCATCTTTTTTCGTTGAGCAGTTAATTACTACCTTCCCGTCTTTCGTGGTTTTGACAGACTTTACGCTAATGCCATCGGAAACTACATTCACAGCTTCAATCAAGCTGCTTTTTATCTCCAGAGCGCTGACATTTTTATTAATATTTTCTAGAATAATGACGTTATTGCTTGCTCTTTTGACTTTATCCGCGTAGCTTTCCATCGCATTTGGAGTCTCTTTAATAGCAGCTGTCTTTGGGACCGTGCACCTCGAGTTCTTTTCCCTGCGTCCGACCGCCTCGCAATATCTTCTTTCGCGAAGAATACCACAAATCTCACTATTTATTTTTTGACAGTTTGAGCACTAGGGAGCGAATCTCCGATTTTTCCTCCTTCTTGATAGTATTTCCACTTGCTATTTCAATAAGCCTTTCCGCGATTTCTGCATTTTGTTGTTCGGCGTTCTCTTCGGGTGAAAGAATAGTCTCTGTATCACGTAAAACTTCTTTGGAAGTTCCTGCTCCTTCGTCAATTTCAATCTCCATGTTAATCACTGACTGTTTTTATCAACTTCAATTTGATCAAGATTTACCGCAAAAGAAATTAAATAGAGATTCAGAGAGAAGAATTAAAGAGCAGATTTTTTTTTTTTTTTTTATAATAATATACTAATTTAGTTTTTTTCAATACTAGACAGACAAAATTTATATGACACTGTAATGTTACTGTTCTCAGCTGCGTAGCCTTGACTGTCTAGTAGTTTTGTGTTTTATTTGGTAATACAATATTTGTATATACAAGACAAGGGTTGTTGGTCGTTGATATTTAACAACCAACAAATCAGCTTAATCGCTCTATATTTTTCTCTGTTTATAGGAGCCATGACAGCTTCCAAGAACGGCCCTGTATAGACTTTAGAATAGTTCTGATAGTCTACCGCTTTAAGAATTTAAAAATCTGTGTGTTTTAACAACAAGGAAATTGATAATAGGAAACTAGTCTGTCTTAACTCGCATCGACTTAAATAATCCAACAAGAGTCCCAAAAGTATTGGAATCCACTCTTACCATGAATTTGAAGAAGTAGGTGATTTCTTAATTGACACACACAAAATTAAACAAATTATCAAATGTCATTTTTAAGTAGATGTCAGTGGTCTTGAGGTTATGTCGCATTGTTTAACAACAACAACTGTTAAGTTCAACAATTTCATTAGTTATAAATAAAACGCCTTCTCATAAATATAACACTGATTTATTTTATAGTGTTGTGAATTATAAAATTAACAAAGAAGAACAAACATTACAACATATGTTGAATGTGTTGTCCATTTTCATGAATACACAAATTAATTCGCCCTTTTATGTTATTTATACCGGTCTTACTTAATTTATTTAATTTTAAAAAGCTAATAACACTAGACGGGAGAAGATGGCAGCGGCTTTTCGCAGAACATATGCTTTATACAAGAAGAAAGCCATCTCGAAGGGCGCTAAACTGAGACACTACAATACAGTGATTAGGAATGCCTGTATTTTAGTGGATGCCTCCAACTGACAGGTAAAGCAGGACTCAGAGAATCTGAGAAATTTGAAAGGAAGATCCTTCGTAAGGTAATGGGTCCAAAGATCGTGGATGGGCAGCATAGGTTAAGAGAAAAGTAAGAACTTTACTAGGACAATGAAAGACTGTTTGGGTCCATGAAGAAAGGGAGATTCAAATTACTTGGGCATTTATTTAGAATGGATGAGAAGGGACTAACAAAAAGGCTTTTTAAAATACTTGATAGTGGACCTAAAGTGTCACAATCACAAATGGTTCTGGGAGGTGAGAAAGGATCTCCAACAGGTTGAACTAAATTCGGAAGACATCTCAAACCGAACAAAGTTTAGGTCAGTGATAGACAAGTTTAAGAGATTTCATGACGAACCAAAAAGAAACAGTGGTTGGAGAGAAGAAAGAAGACAGGCTGCCAGAGAAAGAATGCAAAGATTTTTATCTGCAAGGAAGGCTGCCAGAAACATGTAATTGTTGCCTAACGTGGTCTCTAATGGCCCTATACGATAATAATAATAATAATAATAACAATTAGATATCCATATCCAACTGAATCTCCACTGAAAACGGTTTGACAGTAATGCATGAAACTTTCCTTATGGACGAACTATGAGTAGAAAAGCTTATATTGATTTATTGAGATTTTTTGAGGAAAGGTTTTTTGAAAAAAATGCTGTCCATTTTAATAAACACGCTCCGTAGGCTTTTATTATGTAGGCAAACGAAGAAAAGAAAAACAATCAATCAATCCTTCAATTTTTGAAGGAAATTTAATTTCCTTTAAAGGGAATCTTAACATGTCCGATTTCTTGTCACCCAGTTTTTTTCTGTCTTGTGAAATGATGGCAATGCTGCACTATATTCTCCAGGTGGAAGGTGGGTTCTAATGCCAAATATTGCTAAATATTGATTTGTAGGTTAAGAAAACAATGTTGGCCGAAAAATCCCTAGGCCATTTAAATGTAAATGAATTAATTCCGAGTGTAGGGCATGTCAATTTTTCTGAAATGACTAAAAATACATTGTAAGATTAAACCGTTCTGCTTATGCATCGAAAGTTTTGCTTCAGTGTGTTCAAAAATATATCTAAAACTTGCAATATCTAAAGCATCAAAAATTGTGTAGCCAAACGCACTCATTTTCATCATACTTTAGCAGCAGATCAACTATACTCTGTTGAGAGAATGCATCCCATCTGGACGAGCTTATCATTTTCTGCGCATACCCCCACTTTATTTCGAGTGCGCGGTGTTTAGTTGTCCGTCTTTGAAAAACTTGCCCCTCATACATCGACGCATTACAGCTACATTCTCTCGCCGGACAGAATTTAGTTACAATTAACCCCATTTGGTCAATACGCCGATGGATGACATCTTATGCACGTCTATTTCAATGGACTGCCGGGTTTTAGTCCGACAAACGAATTTCACTCTAAAATGTCTCAAAACAAATATGACCATTTTAATGGACGTTGGGCCTTAGAAAGATAAAAGATAAAAGTATGACTAAATAGCCATAACTTAAAAGCCTAGATTAGAGAAAAGTCTAAACATAGAATCTTAGAAAGATAAGATTATATTGATAATATTCGTCAGACAATACTAAATCGATAAGATTATACCGATCGGACTAGTCAGACAAGACTGAATTTTGTGTTATTAGAAATTGATTAAAATTTAAATTATTTACCTTTCTCATTAGAATCTTCTTAAGTAATAGTACATTGCTACAAATAAAAGGCAGTAATTACCAGAAAGAAACAAGTCGGAATTATTTCGCAATGTGAAACTTTCTTTGAATGTTTGAAATGAAATCGTTATGTCTAACAATGTAAGAAGAGCAAACCAACAGAATAATTGCGGACTTTCAAGTAATCAGAACATTTTACTTAGAAAGATATCTCAACAGTTTTGTTTATCTTAGGACGTAATCTAATATTTTATGAATTGAAGATGTAGATAAGATATGTTAAGGTTTTGTTCCCAATAGATTATGACTAAGCGAAAAGTGTTTAAAACTGCAAGTAATTTTAACACTCAAACATTAAGTGATTTATCTTTAATTGAGTTAATTAATCTAAATCTTGATTAGTTTTTCCAAATTCCCATTTATAAAGATTTACTGGCTTGTATTGGAGGAAACGTAAATTAGAGAGAACTATAAACAAATTATAACTCCATAAAAATTAGCATAATGAACGCAGAAATGATATTTATTCGTATCTTAAGGCGTTGAAATCAATTTTTTGTTTTCGTTAACGCACAAGCCGCAATTATTCCCCATATATTTACAATTAATGATAAGCTATAAATCGAGTTTTAATAGTTGTGTTTATGCATTTAGACGTTTGTGTGGACAGAACAAAAAAACAACGCGAGAGCATCGTGAAATTTGAGGGCGCCCCCCGTCAAATGAGAGGCTCCATTAAGAAGAGTTTAAATTGTAATTCGGTTATGACAAGTCGCTGCTGCTGCTGCTGACTCGGGCTCTTTAATAAGGAGGCCCGGTGCGCGCCCCCTTATCTCCCAAATCACCGCTAAAACTCACAGCTAACTTCACAACGCGCTCGACTATTAAAGCGATCGTGATGTTTTCATTAAGGGGTGTTTTCTGCGTTTTTATCTCTTCTTAATTCAACGGGTATTATGGGCTAAATATACCTGCGGATTTGACCGTGTGCACTAATTCGACGCCCCCTTGCTCTTATTAGTCTTAATACCCTCGAACCCTTCAAGAATCATGAAATGAGGGTAGCAATTTTCTTAACATTCGTCTTAAACTATATACTATATACACTCATCAACATTAAAAAACTACCGTCAGCTTATTTCTCCACATTTATATAATCTTAAAACTAAATTGAATTAGTTAATAACAGACACAGAAAACTGGGCTGCTCATGAAGTCTACAGCCTTCAAACACTTGCCAAGGAAGCAAAAAAAGAACTTGGATTTCACCTAATACCAACCTGGGTGAATTCCAGGTAGATCATGTGGCCATTTCACGAAAATCTCAAAAGGAAATACAAAACGTGAAGGTACTAGGAAGCGCCAATCCGCACTCAGACCGCTACCTCTCATCTTCTTCCTGTTTCGAATGGGCCTACTTTGGACCACGCTTGTTCAACTGTTGGGTTTTGATCTTTGCCCAGCATTGTCGCATCTTCTGCCGGTGTAACTCCTTTCCCTTTTCTGTCCAGGGGGTACCTACCTTTCCTTCAGGGTTTTTCCTGAAATCCATGGACAACCTGCAAGTTGCGTCTCGCAGACTGTCTGTTTTGTAGATCAGTTATTTCCACTTCTTTAATATCCTTCTCGGCTTCTGTCAACCGAGTGGTACGGACCTTCTCGTTTTGCCAGAAGGTGAACAGACAGTTGGTTAGTCGGTTTGGAGGCAATCTTGCAACGTGGACATAGAAAGCTACCCTTCTTTTCCATGCACAGTCAGAGACCATCTCAATATGTTCGTAGAGCTCAGAGTTATATTCCCCAATTTTCTTTACCGGGCCTAGGATCTTCCCGGGGATTCTCCTCTCTATGATTTACAATTTCTTTTCCAGACCTCTTCGGTTCAAGGAAAGACACTCCATGGCATATAGGGCTTCTGGTCGTAAGACTGATGTGTAGTGCTTAAGTTTCAGGTTGCGTGACAGGCATTTCTTGTTGTAAGTGTTCTTAGTCAGACGATAGGCTAGTTCTAACTTGTTGACTCTCAGGGATAATGATGCGCTTTCTGATAAGTTAGGTTCAATCCGTTCGTCAAGATACTTAAATTTAATGTTTCCCTGCTCTAGAAACATCTCTCTGTTTGCTTCTCTAATGTTGGTGAAGAATTCTGTTTTCTCCAGCGACACTTGAAGATCTACTTTGGCAGATTGTTTTCTGAGGAACTTCACCTGGATTGTTGCTATCTCAAGAGAATCAGCAAACAGTGTCATGTTATCTGCAAAGGCCAGGCAACCTACCACCAGTCCATCGTTCTTAGGTCACAGATAGATACCACTCTGAGCACCCAAATTGATCAGTTCCTTGCGCCATTCTCTCATAACCTGCATAAATTCCGTGCAGGAGTGCATGCAGCTGAACAAGAAGAAGCGCAAGAAAATCCAGAACGCCCAGAGCTCATCATGAATCAGATATCGTTCAAGAATCTGACGCAACATGGAGCAGGAGCGGTCTTACAGGAGACGCATCTTACATCCAGTTGCCTTTTATCGTCGTCAATACCAATAAGAATGCTATGGTATGGAGGATAAAATGGAGTATCTGTTTCATCTTTAGAATAAGTTCGGGATTAACGACGACCAAGCAGTTTTGAAGCAGATAGGAATGCTGAAAGGCTTAGACAGTGGCAAATGCACGCCCGAAGACTTGGAAAATATTTAAGACTTTAGTATCTAAGACCAATAATATACGTCATAGAGTTGGCGAATGGAACGACGTCGAACCTAGATTATCTGATCTGAAAAATGGGCTGGTCCGAGCAATTCGACTTTAAGCAGCGAAGATCTGATCGAGTCGACACTAGATGAGGCTACTAGTCGTCCAGCTGCGACACCCTTTCATCCGGCCCCGTCGACTTCACCGACGAAGAGGGCGATTCGGACATTTCAAGCGACGACTAACTTTTTATTTCTTCATATTTTTCTACAAAAAAAAAAACAATTAATGATAATATCGATATGAATAATTGACGATAGGTTGGTTAATAATAATTTTTGAAACTTTTATTTTAACGGCATAAACAAAAAGAGTTTCGCATAGCTGTAAACCTTTATACACATTTTATTTTTGAGTGGAAATGTTATGTTTTCAAATATTTGGAAATTAGCGAATAAAGAAGGAATAGTAAATAAAGCTTTGTTTGTTCTATGGTAATATATTTGATCCAAAACTTCTGCTGAGGCCCAGAGACCTAAAAAGGTTGAACACCCCTGCTTGGTATCTAATTAAATATTATTTAAATATTATTTAAATACTATTTTGTATCTAATTTATAGCTAATGACCTTCTCGATCACGTCAGCTTTCAAACAAAAAAAACCGCATCAAAATCGGTCGATTCGTTTAGGAGCTACAATTCCACAGCCACTAATTCGGACAGACGGACAGACTGACACATAGGCACGTCAAACTTATAACACCCCTCTTTTTGTCGGAGGTTAAAAAAATATAACATTAAACACATTTTCAATATTATATGTATATTGGAAAAAATGAATTGTGGGCTATCGAAAATGCACAAAACAACTGCAGAATAGATACCAGGTATAAAAACCTCATACACAACATCTACGGACAAGCTACCATGACAATCACACTAGAAGGCACCACAAAACCAATACCGATCAGGAGAGGCGTCCGACAGGGAGACATTATCTCGCCAAAACTATTCACTTTAGCTATGGAAGATATGTTTAAACAGCTGAACTGGACAAATATGGGGATAAACATAAACGGGAAAAACTTGAACAATCTGAGGTATGCAGACGACGTAATACTTATTACCACCAAATTCGAGGAACTCCAAACTATGGTAAACCAATTGGCAGAAGCCTCAGAGAAAGTAGGCTTGAAAATGAATCTTGGCAAAACACAGACAATGACAAACACCACTGACACAAGAAGAGTAAATCTAAACAACGTCGAACTTAAAATGGTTGAGGAATATATATATATATATATATATATATATATATATATATATATATATATATATATATATATATATATATATATATATATATATATATATATATATACCTTGGTCAAACAGTAAGAGCAAGCAAAGAAAACCAAACAGCCGAAATTAGCCGCAGAATTAGACTAGCATGGGCAGGCTTCGCAAAACTAGGGTGGGTACTATCAAACTCCAAAATACCCCAATATCTAAAAACAAGAGTATTTGACCAGTGCATACTCCCTATAATTACGTATGGATCCCAAACTTGGACACTAACTAGAGAAAACGTAGACAGGATAGCAAAAACACAAAGAGCCATGGAGAGGAAAATGCTCGGAATCAAGCTTAGGGACAAAAGACCAAACTTGTGGATTGGGAAAACAACTAAAGTGGCAGATGTCACAGAACATGCAGCCAGACTAAAATAGAGCTTCGCAGGACATAACGCCAGACTGCAAGACCAAAGGTGGAATATCGCCATCCAGAATTGGAGACCATTACTAGGGAAAGAGGAAGAGGTCGGCCCCAGATAAGGTGGGCTGACGACCTCAAAAAAACGGGAGGGCTACACTGGAAAAGGGCAGCGCAAAACAGAGAAGGTTGGAAGAATCTAGGGGAGGCCTATGTCCAAAGATGGACGAATTAAGTGCTAAAAAGAAAAAGAAAAAGATGTATATTGGAAGTGGTTAGATACCAAGCAGGGGTGTCCAACCTTTTTAGGTCTTTGGGCCACAGCAGAAATTTTGGATCAAGTATATTACCATAGAACAAACAAAGCTTTATTTACTATTTCTTCCTTATTCGTTAATTTCCAAATATTTAAAAACATATTATCTCCACTCAAAAATAAAATGTGTATAAATGTTTACAGCTATGCGAAACTGTTTTTAATGTTATATCTTTTTAACCCCCGACAAAAAGGGGGGTATTATAAATTTGACGTGTCTATGTGTCGGTCTGTCCGTCTGTCCGAATTAGTGGCTGTGGAATCGTAGCTCCTAAACGAATGGACCAGTTTTGAAGCGGTTTTTTTTGTTTGAAAGCTCACGTGATTGGGAATGTTCTAAGTTATAATTTATGAAGATCTATTCAGGCGTTTGATGATCATCAGCTCATTTCCTACTTGACAAAATTAATCTGCAAACAATTTGACAAAGATGTTTGTCTAGTTCCGTATATACAAACTTGTTATCCAAGTAAATGTGTGTACATGAATTTCATTCGAAAAACAATAACGGTAAATACGTTATCACATCAATAGAATATGTTGGTATTATACCTATGTTGTACCTATGTAGGTATTCTTCACATACCGCTCCAATATATCATCAAAATATGAATAGGTACTTTTAATGAAGTTTAAAGGGCAAGAGAGAAATTTTATTCTTATAACTTTTTAGTTTTTTTGTGTCGGTGGTTAGTTAAAATTTTTAATTTTATTTTCCCATTCATACAGCATTCAGAAAGAAAAATAATCTATTGCGCTGTCACAATTTAAGATTAAAAAATTCTAACAAACTATAGAAATAATAACGTCGAAGCTATAATTATTGCAAGACAAATACGTACACAGTTCGTTTGCTTTTGTGCTTTGTTGTAATCTTTTATTCTATAATTATAAAATATATTTCGCAACGAGTGAATAATAACAGAGACTTTTACTATAAACAAACCACTCCACACCCGGACTCGCTGTCCCCTTCATTGGAAGAAGTTGGACAGATCATTCAACTTCTTAAGAATAATAAGGCTGCTGAAGAGGACTCTATCGTTGCTCAACCGTTGAACGGTGCTTGAAGCAACGCTGTGGGCAAGCTAACCGAGATCATCCAGGACATCTGAGAAATAGACAAATTACCACCCGATTGGAAATCGGCTCTGATACATGCGCTTCGCAAAATGGGAGATCTTACTGATCTAAACAACTACCGTGGAATATCTCTAGGCCCGGTAACTTACAAGATTATCTCGAAGGCGTTACAGATAAGGGCAGAAAATGAGCTGGATAGTCAACTGGGAGAATACCAGCGGACTTCAGGAAGACCCGATCCTATGTTGAACAGATCCTCAATCTTAAAACTATACTTGCACTTACTCCAAGATGAGAACCCGTAAGGTGGTCGTCACCTTTGTTGATTTTAGGAAGGCGTACGATTCCATTGATTGAAAAACGTTTAACAAAGTACTACAGGAATTAGGGGTAAAGAACAAAACCCGCAGACTCATCCTAGAAACCTGGACCAACACCCAAATCAAGGTTAAATTTAGAGGCGACATCTCAAAAAGCTTTGAAATAAAAACTGGACTGAGACAAGGAGATGGACTTTCGTCGCTTCTATTCAACTGTGTCCTTGAAAATCTTCAACTGTAGTAGGGAAAGATGATGCGTTCTAGCGCCGCCTCCCGCCTCCGACCTTGACCTCGACCCCACCACTACCCCCACCACTTTATGTAACCGCGCGCTTAGATAGGACCGGGCGCTTGTTAAAATATATAAACAATCATGTCCCGTTTAAAAATTACAACCGCTGCATTTAAATACAACAATAGCAATAAGAAACGTTGCGTAATCAATTTAGTATTTAAACTTGTAAACGAGTGCGAATATGGAATTGTGAAAAAGTTGATAAGAACTGCCGTGTCAGCATTTTCTTGTTAAACTTGTCTAGATGGGAGTTTGAACTTATTCGGCATATTCTGAGAAATTTGGATGGGCCATTGAACAAGTGTGGAACTGTCGAGTCAGCATTTTCCTGTTTCAACTTGTCTAGATAAGTCATTAAACTGGTGATACATCCGGCGCATTTTGATTTTCTTATTGAGTCTTAATACTGAATATTCACCCTACACCCCCAAGAAAATAAAGTTGGAGCGGCAGACAGCCAAAAAAGTTTTGTAAAATATGCAATCAACAATCCCAACAAGGCCAAAGTATGCAGGAGATCTACGATCCCAGAAACGCCTCCAAGCAACAGTGAAGCCGGCACAGCAGAACATCATCCAAGATTGTGTCAGCTATAGAATTGAAGGTTCAGGAATTGATGCATATAGCTTTATTAGCAAATTGAAAAGCCGTTGGACTAGAAACCGTCCACTTTCCATCCACTTTAAAACGGAAGTGGGGGCTGGGGGTTTGGGCGGAGTTTGGGGGTTGTGGCGGGGTCTAGGGGTGGGGGTAGTGGTCGGGGTCAAGGTCAAGGTTGGAGGCAAGTAACTGATCAACTTGGGTGTTCAGAGTGGCATCTACCTGGGACGCAAGAACGATGGACTGGTTGTAGATTGTCTGGCCTTTACAGATGACATGGCACTGATTGCTGATTCTCATGAGATGGCAACAATGTAGGTAAATTACCTCAGAAAACAGGCTGCTAAAGTTGGTCTTCAAGTGTCGTTGGAGAAAACAGAATTCTTCACCTACATCAAAGAAGCAAAGAGAGAGATTTTGAATTGGTAAAACCATACAACATTATAGATAATCAGATAAACTTAATAAAGACGGAACAAAGCTTGAATATATAAATATACTCAACCTTTCCGGAACTCTATAATACTAACACTAGAATAACTGAAAAATTTCATACGAGATTTGTTTTTGGTAGTCCTAAAAAGACTCATTAGTATTATAGAGTTCCGGAAAGGTTGAGTATATTTATATATTCAAGCTTTGTTTCGTCTTTATTAAGTTTATCAAAGAGAGAGATGTTACTAGAGCAGGGAAACATCAAGGGGACTGAGAAATTTAAGTATCTTGGCTAATGGATTGAACCTAACTTATCAGAAAGAGCGTCATTATCAATGAGAGTCAGCAAGTTAGAACTAGCCTATCGACTGACTAAGAACACCTACAACAAGTAACGCACGTCACGCAACCTGAAACTTGAGCACTACACATGTCTTTCCTTGAACCGGAGAGGTCTGGTAGAGAAATTAGAAGTCATAGAGAGTATCTGAAAATACCAACCCTATTATCGTATATTTTTCGGCAACAAGTTCAGTGAAAATATTATTTCGATTTTTTTTTTGTAAAATAGGTCATTGAAGTTTGACACTCATTGTATTTTCGTCATCACTGCCAGAGGGAGTAAAAATAACGTTTGGCGGAACAAACACATCTCGCTTCCTATTAATTTTTTTCTCGTTTTCATTTTAATTTTGAATTTTTTACTCTTCTTCGATTCTTCTCTTCACCTCCTCCTTTCAAGTGATGCTTGATTCAAGTGATGATTTAGAGCAAAAAATATTATGAACAAAATTTGACTCAAAGAGACCACGTTAGGCAACAATTACATGTTTCTGGAAGCCTTCCTTGCAGCCCAAAATCTTTGAGTTTTTTTTTTCTCTGGCAGCCTGTCTTCTTTCTTCTGTCCAACCACGGTTCCTTTTTGGTTCTTCGTGAAATCGCTTAAACTTGTCTATCACTGACCTAAACTCAGTCCTACCTGTTTGTGAGATCCTTTCTCACCTCCCTGAACCATTTTTCAGACACACTTTAAGTCTACTGTCGAGTATTTTAAAAATCCTTTTTGTTAGTCTCTTCTCGTCCATTCTAACTTCTTCTAACACTTCATCTAACTCTTCTGTAATATCCATTTCATTTATATTTTCCACTTCATCTTCTACGTCCGAATCAGGCAATGCAAATATTGCTGCATTTGCATCCTGTAAAGTTATTTTGCGGGATAATTCCTTTACATTGCCATAAAAAGTCATTGGAGGAATTCCATTATTATCTAAGGATGCACAGAAAACAAATTAATTTTGTATCAATTTTTGCGTAGACACCCAGTGGTGGCAATTGCGTACACAAATTTCAAAGGGTTATGACAAGGATTATTTGGGCAGAATCCTCAAACATCTTACGTTATGCTTATCAAACATATCCTACAGTCCACATATCAGTAAAAGTTTAATCAATATTGGGTTCCACACTGTAATTATTCCTATTTACCAAATAGATTGTTGAGGTTATCGGCATCCATCATTATAAAACACTTATTTACACACAACACAAGTCAAGTAATGACATACACTGCGCATGTATTTTGCTTAGGAGGCTTTGTTGAAGTGACTCTATTGATAAACAGCTAAAATATGGATTGTCATAGTAAGTAGAGACATGTAAATGTTGCGGTGGCAATTGCTACCGCCAGGGCCGAAAGGGTTTACAAAGCACCACGGGAACTAGGGGTAAATAATAATAATACTAATAATAATAATACTTTATTGTCCAACAGAGCGAACCCCAATGACAGAACAATAATAATATATATACATATATATATATATATATATATATATATATATATATATATATATATATATATATATATACATACACATACAAGACACACACATGCATACACATATACAAACACACGTACATACATACACCTATATACATACATATACACATATAAATACATAAACAAATGGTGTAAACCAATACAAGTAATACAAGTAATAAGTATCAATATACAAAACAGTAAAAATGATTACATAGAACTAGTAAATAAGTATATAAACATTAGTCTTAGAATATATCCTGAGATGCTTCGTTAGCAGCTTTACACATTACGAAGATAGGTGCTCTACGTAGTACGTTAGTCCTTGGAATCGGCAGACGAAAACTGGCGGTAGATCTAGACGATGATCTGGGAATATTGATTGGAATTTTGCCCAAGAGAATTGAACAGTCTATCTGACTATGCAAGAGCTTAGAGGTATATTGTGCACAGCAATGACTCCTTCTGTCTTCTAGAGAAACCATGTTATGTCTAATTAACAATTGTTTGAGACTAGTTCCTATCTCAGGATAAACTCCATCAAGTCTGTAGGACAGGTATTTCAAAAAAACGTCTATGAATTCTGTCAAGTTTGAACGCGTGTGATGTATATAAAGGATACCACACGAGAATAGCGTACTCCAGTTTGCAGAGGACGTATGTACAAAAAAGTTGCTTCATTAGGTTAGTATCGGTGAAGTTGCGACTAACGCGCATTACAAATCCTAAGGACTTCGATGCAGAGGAGCACACGCTCTCGAGGTGGTCGAGAAATGTTAGGCGAGAATCAAATATGACACCGAGATCTTTCATTATTTCCTTCTTGGCAATAGGGCTACCATCAATTGTATAGGTAGTTTGTATTGGAGAAAGAGTTTTTGAGTACGAAACATAACAACACTTGGTGGTATTAAGTAATAATTTGTGTTTAACACACCATCTCACAAATGAGTCCATGTTATTTTTTAAGTGTAACATATCCCCATGGCACTTAATCGATTTATATAATTTTATGTCATCAGAAAATGCTAATACGGGACACGATATCGTGGACAGTAGGTCATTAATGAAGATAATGAATAATAAGGGACCCAAGTTAGAGCCTTGGGGGCACCCGATGTTCCTAGAAATTCAGTTGATACGAACCCATTATAGTATACGTAAATAGGAACTTACCTAACTTACCTTAACTTTTTCTAAATAGGACTTAAGTAGTGTTAAAGCTTCTCGGTTTAAGCCTAGGTTGTAAAGTTTTTGTAAAATAAGGTTGTGTTGAATCTTGTCGAAAGCTTTAGATAAATCAGTATATATAACATCAACATGTCCGCGATTATCAATTTCTTCCGACACGTATTGTGCAAATGTTGCTAAATTAGTACATGTGGAACGACCATTCACAAATCCATGTTGTTTAGGAGAAATAAAACTTTTTACTTTATTATAAATAACACGGTAGAGGAAAATTTCAAAAACTTTGGCAAAGTTGGATAAAATGGATATCGGCCTATAGTTGGAGATACAAGACTTGTCGCCATTCTTGAAGACTGGTGAGATGCGAGCGCGTTTCCACCTATTCGGGAATGTGCAAGTTTTAATGGATAGATTAAAAAGAATCATTGAGGGTTGAGCGAAAACAAACCTACAATCACGTACTAAAAATGAAGGTATAGAATCATCACCAGCTGTAAATTTATTAGATAATTGGGACATAATTAGTAGAAGGTCCTTTTCATTAACTTCAGGAAAGTTAAAAGGAACAGTGTTATTTAAATATTCAGTAGGAGCAGTAGCATCAATTGAAGAGAACGAACTTGAGAAAAAGTCAGCATAAGCGTTAACTATGGTGTTAGGCTCAGAAAATTCGGAATCTTCATTATGAAGCGTACCAGGAATTCTTGAGTGATAACGCTTGTTATTTAAATATTTCCACACGTCAATTGGATTTTTCTTAATATTGCTTTCCATCCTAAGGATATAAGTTTTATAGCAATTCGCAATTTTAGCTTTACTTTGTCTGCGTAGTTGACTGTATTTGTCATAAAATAGGCGATCACCAGTTCTTGACCATTGCTTCCTATATTTTTCTTTCAATCGTAAGAGAGACCTAATTTCGGGGGAATACCATATAGGATATTTTGAAACAGAGTAAGATTTCTTAGACACAAACTCATCCAAGCATTGATATAATGTGGTATAAAAGGAATCAACTGCATCATTGATGTTATTATACTGTTCCAATGAAGATGACCAATCAATATCGCAAAGGGATTGATACAATAACATTAAATTAGATTTACGAAAATTATACGCCATTTGGCTATTAGACGGAAACGAACGAAAATAATGTGATTCGAGAATACATATATTAATGTCTAGCGCAGGATGATAATTATCTTCCTTAACTAGGGGAGATATGGAGTGTAAAACAGACAAATTGTGATTTATATTGGCTAGCACTAAATCTAACAAATTATTGCTTAAGTTACTGACGTTATTATATTGGGTAATGTCGAGAGCATTGTTAAATTGTTGCAAACAGTGAGCTTTATTCGAAGCTGGAGTACCAGCTCTTGAAACATCAGGAATGTTAAAATCGCCAACAATAATTAACTGATGATCAACAAGGAGTGTTTCCAAGGCGGACATGAAGGTTTCGAAGTCTTCATTTGGAATATCAGGGGGTATGTAAACTACACCAATAATAAGCTTCAGTGAGCCGATGAAGCACTTGCATAATACAATATCAACGAGGGGAACAATATTAATAAGCCTGGAAATATCCACTGGTATGATCTTGATTTTATCACTAAATGCTGCTAACACTCCTCCACCTCTAGTTCGACTAACTTGCTTAAATTTGCGGTCGCAGCGCACTATCTGATAATTAGACGGAAATAATTCAAAATCGAATACAGAATCATTAAGCCACGTTTCACTCAGCAGAATAATATCAAAATCAGAGCTACAGGAGTTACAATAAAAGTTATCAGTCTTAGAGTTCAAACCTCTTACATTTTGATAGTAAATTGAACACATCTCAGATTTTGATGCGCTGTTGGATACCTGTTGGTTTTGTTTTGAATGTTTCAAGAGATGGTTCTCAGCTTCCTTGATTATTTGAGTATTTGTTGGGGATTTTATATTTATTTTAGCATTTTCGCTGGGGCCCTTTCTAATCTTAATAAAAAAATATTGATGCAGGCATGACGCGGCGAAATATCTATGCTTTTCACCTTTTCGAAATCATCAAAAGGTACTGTCACCTTAAATGACGAGTACTCCTCCGGACGCCTTGACTGCAACTTTTTACAAATCACCTGATCAATATTTTTATTTGAGAGATATGTGGTAATATCTTCCTCACTTAATTGGGGGTCTAGCTTGTAAACATGGAGATGTTTATAGCGCATTGCTGCTTTTATCTCAGTTACGTCATCATTAGTTCCATGAATTACATTAGATTTCCGTGTATCCCTTTTTCTATGTCGCTGTACCGCCCATGGTTGTTCTTGAGATATATTTCCATTGATTTTATTATTTCGAGTAGCTTTATCTATCTGCGGTTGATTGTATAGATTTTTTGTGGTGCCCTCGCCAATATCGATCGAATTCGCTTTTTTGTCTTGATAGCGCGGAGTGTTGTCACTGTTATCGTCAAGTTCCAATGCCGAATCTCATTCTTGGGATTTATTTTTGGGCATATTAGCAGCTTCCTTCTCAACAATAGTTTGCTGGGTTGAGATTTTCTTCTTATCTTCACTTAACACTTCTATTTGTTTAGATAGTTCCGAGATGACAGTAAGCAGCGGTTGTACTTCTTTTTTTACAATTTCAGATATAAATTCACCGAAATTTTCACTTTGTAGGAACGCAGTTAATATTTCAAACTGTTTTGTCGACGGGATGTTCGATCTAAGTTCTCTGGACATTTTAATAATTTTAATAATTCGATACTATTCTCTGATAATAATAAAGGGTATTATAGAAAAATAGCTTTCGAAATACACTTTATAATAATAATTCACTCACACTTTCCGCTAACTGAATACAACCGGACGCGTTGGATGTCGACTCTCGAATGAACAAAAAGAACAAAATTTTGTAAAGAAGTTTTAATTAAAGTTTTGTAAAGAACAAAACCCGCAGACTCATCCTACAAACCTTGACCAACACCCAATCCAAAGTTAAATTTAGAGGCGAGATCTCAAAAAGCTTTGAAATAAAAACTTGAATGAGACAAGGAGATGGACTTTTGCCACTCCTATCCAATTGTGTCCTTGAAAAGGTTATGAGAGTATAGCGCAAAGAACTGATCAACTTGGGTGTTCAGAGTAGTATCTACCTGTTACTTAAGAACGATGGACTGGTTGTAGATTGTCTGGACTTTGCAGATGACATGGCACTGATTGCTGATTCTCTTGAGATGGTAGCAATGCAGGTAAATTGCCTCATAAAACAGGCTGCCAAAGTGGGTCTTGAAGTGTCGCTGGAGAAAACAGAATTCTTCACCAATTTCAAAGAAGCAAACAGAGAGATGTTACTAGAGCAAGGAAACATCAAGTGGACTGAGAAATTTAAGTATCTTGGCGAATGGATTGAACCCAACTTATCAGAAAGAGCGTCATTATCCATGAGAGTCAGCAAGTTAGAACTAGCCTATCGACTGACTAAGAACACCTACAACAAGTAATGCACGTCAACCTGAAACTTGAGCAATACACAGATCAGATCAGTCTTTCCTTGAACCGGAGAGGTCAGGTAGAGAAATTGGAAGTCAGAGAGAGGAGAATCCTCAGGAAGATCCTAGGCCCGGTAAAGGTAGATGGTGAATCGGAATTCCCCATCTACCGACATAACTCTGAGATCTACGAACATATTGAGAGGCTCTCTGACTGTGCAAGGAAAAGAATTGGAGCTCATCATCTATTGTCTCCAAACCGAATAACCAACCGTCTGTTCACCCTCTGACAAAAGAAGAAGGTTTGTACCATTTGGTTGACAGAAACCGAAAAGGGTAATAAACAACTGGGAATAACAGATCTCCAAAATAGACACTCTGTGAGACGCACCCTGAAGGAAGTCCGTGGATTTCAGGGAAAACCCCGAAGGAAAGGTACCCCCTGGACAGAAGAGAGAAAGGAGTTACACCGGCAGAAGATGCGACAATACTGGGCAAAGATCAAAGCCCAACAGTTGAACAAGCGTGGCCCAAAGTAGGGCTATTCGAAACAAGAAGAAGAAGACACAGGAAACCATACAGACAATACTAGACTATACAATACACATGTTATTTGCTCTTATCTATTACACCTAAGCCGTTATTCCAATGAGTTATCACAATTTTGAATTAGTGTTTAAGACGGGGATATATTATTTAGACAGTAAACGTATTTATTAGTTTTAATTAGTTGTTAATTTATTCAGTTTTAATTAGCAACAGGATTACGAGACTTGAATTTATGGTTTGGCGAGGTAGGAACCCGAAATAAGACATAAACGTCGCAGCGGGGTGCCGTCGAGGAATTCACGAGCCGTTTCTGTTTGTTGCGAGCAAGACACGTGCCTTCGCCCCAATAAACTAATTTTATCTGATCCGAGCAATCGGAATATATTTCTCTATGTATCTAGTAAAACGTAATCGAGCGATCTATGTGATGAATTGTGAGATCTGATGATTGTTAAATCTATGAGAATCAATTTCTGCGAACGTTTTCTATCCAGATCGTTCGCTCAGTTGTTTGGTAATTGAGGCGTTTATGTCGAGGCGGTTTTTTTGTGGGGTGTAATAGCCTTTTCCGTGCATCTGTCCGTTTAAACCAGTTCGATTTCGGTCACCAGCAACTCGCAACGTTCGTGTCTAATATTTTTTAATTACACTATCGTGTAAGCTTGATAACATCAACACATTTACGACCCGTTTTGACAACAAATTGATCAATTTAAACAATGTAGATTCACTCTGTATGTCTAGTTTTGTTTGTCTAGTCTTGTCTCTTTAGTTTTGTCTCTTTCCAATCCTGTCTGTCTTATCTAATTTTGTCTACTAATTTTTGTTTGTTTAATCCCGTCTATCTTATCTTGTCTATCTAGTCTTGTCTGTCTGTCCTCCTCGGTAGTGTAGTTGACAACTGTAGTGTACAGTAACCTGTATTATTGTTCGTTTGTCCTCCTCCAGAGTATATTGTATTTTAAGAGATAACAGACAAGTCAGGTGATCGCAGACGAGACTTCGCCCTCTCTGCTCTCACCCATCGTAGTGTCAAGACGTACTCGTAGCTCTTAGTCCTTGTTAATATATATGTTGTTAAGCCTATATAGTTGTTTCATGTACTCCTCCACTGGACACCCACTTGACCACCTCAATACATATTAACAACATACCCGTCTTTCAATGCGGGAGACCCGGGTCGAATCCTCCTCGGGATAGGCGACGCCTAGGGCGGTTTACACTCACCGTATCCCGGACGGTGAGCCCACCCTGAATGAATGCAAAACATGCGATACCGGGGTGGCGCATACTAAAAGCCAAAGTGGATTAGGGGGTTTAGTGAGAGCTTCCTCCGAACTACATTTTCAGTCTTGTCTGTCTAGAATAATCTGTCTTGTGTTGTGTGTCTAAATTTGTCTGTCTAAGTCTTGTCTAACTTTTATTCTTCTCTTCTCTGACATCTATCGAGCCCTGTCAGACATGTCTTGTGTGATAAGACTTGTCTGTTGAATCTTGCATTTGTCAGTCTATACTTATTGTCTAATCTTATCTGTATAAATACTAAATAATTAAGAATCTAAGAAAATGATCCTTTTCAACTAATTAATGTCCTTCCTATATAAAATATTCGTTGCGCAATCTACCCTGTCCGATCTAAATTAACTTAATTATTTTTTGTTCGGATGGCTCGTTGTCTTTTTCTGTCTCGGTGCAGATCGTTGTCGGGGCGTCTGCGCGCGCGTCGCGGCTCGCGTTGCCGCAGGACATCGGCACGCGCCGGCACCTTCGAGCCATTATGTCGCTATTGGCCCATCTGCGGATCATCCTGCTATCCCATTGGGCGCTCGTGCCCTCCGCCGCACCACATTGGTCACGTAACCTTTTCAACGATCCCTCGCGCTGTCCACGGAATAAACGCTATTCGATACGTTACATAATGGTTTTTTCCGTTTTAGGGATGATTTTACTATAGTTTAATTGTTTTTCTGTTTAGTGGTTAGCATAGCTGGAAACAAGGGTTGCGTGTTTTATTTTTACCTTATCTTATCTGCTTATCTCTAATTCGGTGTTTTGTCTATTAATATACTTTTCTTTTATCGGAAAATCCATAGATATAAGATTTTGATTGAATTGTTTTTTCTTTCCCCAATAAACTAGAAACTAGAATAGACTTGTATTGCGACATGTTAACTATGTCTACAAATAGATATTTAGGTAATTACGACAATTTAGAATCCTGTTTAAATATTAATTACACAAAACTAAATTTAGAAATGTTAGCATAAATAATCTAAACACTCACATTGAATTTAGGTGGATTCGCCGGATCATTTAAAAAAATTGTTTTGCCGTAAACTAGACAAAAGATTTGTTTCTAGACATGTTGTCCTCTGTATACGTATTAAGAAAACTATAGGCAAGGGATGGCGAATCTATGACCCACGGTTCAGACATTGACTTTTTAAGTGACCCAGGCATTGATTTTATAACTTTTATTATTTTCTTGTTAAAGTTTCTCATCCACAAAGGTATGGATATTAATTATATCAAAAAGAAATTGCTTCTCCAATTATTGTATGTTAAATCTACTCGCACACCAAAATGAACACATTATTAAGTAAATTATTTTATGTAAAGCACTATAAATGTATTTTATAATCGTGTATAAAAGTATCCAAATCGTGCGTAAAAGTCCAATGTAAATCAAACAGAGTTTCATTATTAAATGATTTCTGTTTGTTGTTACTATGGCAACAACTTGCGTCACTAAACAAAAAACATAGACGTAGTGAAAATTTTCTGATATTAATTATATCAAAAATAAATATCTTGTAATTTAAATATGTTTATCTACTCGCACACCAAAATGAACACATTAATAACTAAATTATTTTACGTGAAGGACCATTATTGTAATCGTGTATAAAAGTATCCAAATCGTGCGTAAAAATCCAATGTAAATCAAATGGAGTTTCATTATTAAATGATTTCTGTTTGTTGTTACTATGGCAAAAACTCGCGTCACTAAACAAAAAACATAGACGTAGTGAAAATTTTCTGATATTAATTATATCAAAAATAAATTTCTTCTGTAATTATTGTAATTTAAATATGTTTATCTACTCGCACACAAAAATGAACACATTAACTCATTCGATTGCACACCGTGTATGCAATTGGTTTCCGAGGCTATACGACGGCCTACATACCGTGTGTGCAATAACAGTAATGTGCAATTATCTGAGTAAACTAATCGTCGAAATAATATTTTTCTTGAACTAATGAAATCTGTAAAGTACAGAAAAACAAAATTTCGCATTGGTATTACTGCATACCAAAAAATAAAAAAATTATCTGAAGCCTTTCTTACATGTAAAAATTATGTATTTTCATTTTACTTTACATTGCACACTCCGCTCTGTTCAATCCGCTCCCCGCAATAGAAATTTTCCGCGTAGCGAACTGTACACTCGGTGTGCAATGATGAAATGTACCGTGTTCGAAAAAAATCGTCGTCTTCAACGGGGTTATAAGTAAATTATTGTATGTGAAGGACCATTATTGTAATCGTGTATAAAAGTATCCAAATCGTGCGTAAAAGTCCAATGTAAATCAAACGGAGTTTCATTATTAAATGATTTCTGTTTGTTGTTACTATGGCAACAACTCGCGTCACTAAACAAAAAACATAGACGTAGTGAAAATTTTCTGATCTCTATTAAAAAAAAAGAAATAATTCTATCTATAAATATTCCTCACATTTCCCTCAAGCTTTTCTTAAATTGACTGTTCTTCAGAGATTCTTCGCTTTTCCTCGTTTGGTCCATAATGTATTTGGTGTCCTCCTCCTCTGCTGTATCATCGTTATACAACTTCTTGTTGCAAGATCCGTCTACCGTTCGTTTCTTGCAGATCAATGACGGACACTTGGTCAACATAATCGGGTGCGTGTCGATATAATCCTTCTCCGAGTCGGCATTGTCAAAAACTTGCTTGAAACAGCACAGAGGCAACAGACTGATTGGAATTACTACTGGATACGTTAGAACGAAGAATATCACATTCAAACAGAATTCAATTCTTCTGGAAAAATAATCAAAAATTTATTTAATGTTTTAATAAACTTTTGACATATTTTTTTTACTTTTATTAAAATTGAATTAATTTTAAGTCACGGCCCCTCAGTCTGGATTTGTCTGACTCCAACATAACTTAATCTAACCCTAATCTAATCTAGATTAAATCTACGTTTACCTAGATTACATCGATAACGACCAAATAGTTTTCCCGTGACTGTGCGTTTCTTACTAGTTAGCAATTTTTGCCACGGAAGCACTGAATGTTCTAAGAAACATTGGTTTTATTCAATATATTAATCAGAATATTCCACATCCTTTAATTGGATTTCATTGTATAAAGACCGATTCTCATATACGCGACACTCAGCTATGCGACGTCACGCGACATCGTCTGTCAAATAATTATTACATTGTTTCAAATGGGCACGTTCTAACTATGGTTACGCGATAGGTACGCGACATGCCCATTTAAAACAATGTAATCTTTATTGGACAGGCGATGTCGCACGACGTCGCGTAGCTGAGTGTAGCGCATATGGGAATCGACCATTAAGGCTCCTTCAGACCGGCGCGAAATTTCCGCATCGAAAAATTCGCTAGCGGCGGCGCGGCAGCGAAATGACAATGCCCGCATCAAAACGCGATTTTTACGTGCATATAGTACTCATGATGTCCTCTGAGCAAGAAGCTATGCCATTTTAAGTATTGATTACATAAGATGAAATATTTTATTTTGTATTTATTTTGAATTTCTAAAACACATAATAGTAGTTTATGATACAGGTGTGTGAAGAAGGGCTTTTGTGCGCAGGAGTTGCGAAGTTTAAAGCACGAGCCGAAGGCGATTGGTTTAATCGCAATGAGTTTTGTGCACTCATTGCGATTAAACCAATCGCCTTCGGCAAAAGGTTTTTTCTTAAGCCTTTCGCACAAAAAGCTTTTCACGCACGAAAATACTGTAGAATCTACAAAAAAATCTACGCCTCCGTGGAATAGATTAACTAGTAGAACTAACTAGTAAAAGCGCACAGTAACGGGAACACTATTTGGTCGTTGTCGATGAGTAGGGAAAGATTTTTCCTTCTAGGCCCTCCACCTCCACTGATTTTGACCTTGACACTTCCGGTTTTGAATTTTCCCGCCAGCGCCCATTTTTTAAATTTCCCGCGCACAGTTCAGGATCCGGAAATGGAGCGGCCGGATGAGGAAACGTGAAATAGGAAACCGGAAATGAGAAACCGGAAACGGAAGTCGAAACCAGACCTCACACCCAGCGTGAGTTTGCATAAACGTGGGTTACATAGACCTCACATTAGAGATGAGCTTGGCATCCCATCGTCCCATCCGATCCCATCGTCCCATGGGATGGGATGACTGGTATGAATGTTGCGTGGGATGGGATCCGATGGGACAACAAATTTTTATGGGTCGGAGTGGGACGAGTTTTGATTATCTAGTAAATCTAGTTCGTGCATAATTAATTGCTTATCGTGCCAGTACGCACATTTTCCATAGTATGTCCATCCCAGGTGATTCCTGTGATAACGATGTAGTTTATAACGATGAAGTGTTGCGATACGTTTGCTACGAAAAAGGTTTACTCACTGTCAGGTCTGCTGTATGGGAAAAATGGGATGAATGGGATTGGCCACGCGACCGGGATGGGATGGGATAGGACGAAAATTTTAGGTTTTTGGGATGGGACAGTGGGACGAAAATATGATGGGATGGGACAGTCACAGGGATCCGTCCCACGGGATGGGATCTGGAACGAGAAACTCGTCCCATGCTCATCTCTACCTTACACCCAGCGTGGGGTTACATAGACCTCGCGCGTGTTTCTACATGATTTCACACTACCATGTGTGAAAAACCGGAAGTGCGAAACCGGTAACGGAAGTCGAGTACGGAAGTCGGAACCGGAAATGTAAAGGTTAACGGCCTAGAAGGAACCATCTTTCCCTACTTCGATGTAATCTAGGTTAACCCAGATTTAATCTAGATTAGATTATGGTTAGGCTGCCATAGTAACAACAAACATAAATCTCTAATAATGAAACTCCATTTGATTTACATTGGACTTTTACGCACGAATTGGATAGTTTTACACAGGACTATAATAATGACATCCTTCACATACAATAATGTATTTATTAATGTATTCAGTATGGGGTGTGAGTAGATAAAACTCATTTCAGAATTAAACATGGGTTCATAAAATCAAAGTGATTTCTGTATCACCATTTCAAAACACGGCGGCAGCGAAATTAACCGGGCATACAGCGTCCTTGACGCTGCAGTACCGCGACTATGACGTAAATCGCGTTTTTTGATCTGAACATGTACATAAGCCGCCTTGTCAATCGGTCCGCGGCGATATCGCACCGGTTGCGTCAGCGAAACATCCGCTCCGGTCGGTGAGCACCTTTAAGGTGCTCACAGACCGGCGCGAAAGTTTCGTTGCCGCGACCGCTGCGATATCGCGGCGGACCGCCTGACAAGGCGGCTTATGGACACGGTGGTAGCGGCAACACGGCGGTGGCTGACAAGGTGGTAGCGGCAACGAAACTTTCGCGCCGGTCTGTGAGATCCTTAAAAGATCCTTCAGACCCGCGCGGAGCGTGTGCGTCGCGAAATTTCCGCAGCGAAAAATTCGCTAGCGGCGCGGCAGCGAAATGGTCATGCCCACACCAAAACGCGATTTTTGGGTGTATAGTCATGAGTTCCTCAGAGGACGAAGCTCTGCTATTATTAGTACTGACCACAGAAGAAGAAAATCGGTCAGTTTGTTATTTTTTATTTATTTTTAATTTCTTATTTTTAATTTCAAAACACAGCGACAGCGAAACTAATCGCGCATGCAGCGTTCTTGTCTTGAAACGCTGCACGACCGCGGCTATAGCGGAAATCGCGCTTGTTGATCTGAACAAGTACATAAGCCGCCACGTCAATCAGTCCGCCGCGATAACGCACCGGTCGCGGCAGCGAAACTTCCGCGCCGGTCTGTGAGCTCCTTTATACATTAGGAATTTTTATGGACTTACTCACTGATATACATTTTTTGACTTCGACCTTTATTTTTGCTCTCCACTTCCAAAGTAGAAGTTGTAAAACAAGAAGGAAACTTATATTTTGTAATAGCCTTTAAGGTGCTCACAGACCGGCGCGAAAGTTTCGTTGCCGCGACCGCTGTGATATCGCGGCAAACCGATTGATACGGCGGCTTATGTACATGTTCAGACCAACAAGCGCGATTTCGGTCTGTTGTTGGTCTGAACATGTACATAAGCTTTTTCGCCGTATCAATTGGTCCGCCGCGATATCGCAGCGGTTGCGACAACGAAACTTTCGCGCTGGTCTGTGGGATCCTTTAAAAGTGAGAACAAAAAAGTATCTATTGACCTCCCTCCTCTTTTCCAAGCCATGGCAGCGCGATGGTAGTTCGCAAAATATAATGAACAAAATTTGACCCACCACTCAAAAAGTTTTCGCCATCCCTGCTATAAAATATAAAAAATATATTGTCAGAAAACTAAAGAGTTTAGGTGGATTCGCTCGGATTGATTGAAAATTGTATGTTGGGTAGACAAACTTTCTGAAAATTGTATTGTATGTGTCGTAGTCACATAGTGAAATCCATCAGATTGTGTAAAAAAGACTCTGTATCATGATCTGACGGCAGAACATGTAGTTTATAAAACTGCCGATTTTGGCACTTACCGTATACTGATTGTATACTTATTACCGTATAATTGCTTACCGTATTAACGTTTCACGAAATGACTAAGTGCAATCATTTTATAGTATAAAACTACTCGTCTTAATTATCAGACCTATTAAAAAAGATATAAATAAACAAATATAAGTGTAACTATTTCATGAACTGCCTAGTCATATCGTGTAATACCTAAACTGCCGTCAAATCGTGGAAAGACTCTGTTTTACACAATCTGACGGATTACACTATATAACTACGACATATGGATTTAGTTTTTTTGGCATGTGAAATTTGTTTTAAACTCTTATTAATAATCTCATATTAATTTTCTTACAGAATATCAACCAAAACTGGATCAATGACGAGGAAGGACAGTGACCTAGAAGAGCCGAAGTTTAAGGACAAACAAGAAAAACAAGGAAAAATTGAGAAATTATGTTAATTTTATTGAAACTGGATGAGTGCAAATTGCTAGTCAAGGTTTAGTAGGCTAAATTTGATCAGTAAAACTTGTCAAATCAAGGTTTCACCAACTAAACTTGATGATTAAATCTTGTTATTCAACGTTTAATAGACTAAACTTGACGGTTGAAACCGTCGATGAGTAAAACGTCCGTTTTCAGCAAATTCAAGAAATCAATAATATTGTATAAATTCTGTTTAATTCCATTTTTGAAAATCCTTAAAAACTCGAATTATTCTCATAATATTATTTGTCTTATGGCCTCTTTCACCATCTCTAAGTAAAGCGTTGATTAGTTACTTCCCAGTTAACGTTAATCTGCAAGTAAAAGTTACGAGTATATTTTGTCAATTTCACAAACGAAAATAAAGCTTCGAGTAACAACTTACGGGTTAAGTGGATGACGTAACAAATTTACGTCACAGTCGTTCAATATACGGCTTGCTATTGGAGGACTGACACCACAAAAATCAGCCGCACTTCTTAAGTAGGATCCAGTAGCAAGATATCTTAGTGTTAGTAGCAGACTTGTTGCAACTGCTTGAGTTTTTGTTGCAACTGCTTGATTTCTGAAATAGTAGATGGGATTAAACGTATGGTTACCTATTGCTAAGAAAATCAGTAGATTTTATAGGTTGTTAGTAAAATCACTTGAATAATGAAAAAAATTCCACTCAACTTTGTGAATTAGAGATTATTTTATGTTTTATTAAGTTAAGCACTTGATTTACTGCATATTTCGATAGACGAAATCTGGCAAAAAAAATCACTTTCATCTAGGTCCGTAAAACAATCAATACGCAATTTAAATACACGAATCCTAGGTACTCGTTGCGTCCTAGAATGTTCTAATTCATCCAATTGATGATCCATCAAATCGATTAAATCCATTTTTATTAATAAATTTTAAAATAATCGTTAGCGTTATGATAAACACCTACACAAAATGACAAGTGACAATTTTTAACTGTAAACTCAATAATGGGCAGATGTGGCAAGTAAGTTACGGATTGGTTAATTTTATGATTAGCGCTACTCGAACGTCGTGAAACTCGCACATGGAGTACGGGTGATTTTAACTGGCGGAAAGCCTACTCGACACTTTACTTGAGGATGGTGAAAGAGGCCCTGAATCTAACAGGCTATCAATTAAACATTTTCAACCAACTCAAAGTAAGCGATAATATTTTTCCAAATTTAATTTGTTTTTAATTCAATATTGAAAAGCCCTCAAACATACTTGAAATATTTGTTTGAATTTAATTTGCAACGCGGAATTTTCAACGATAATAAAAAATCAATAATATTTTTGCTAGTTTAACTTCATTGTTCATTTTATTCACGTAATGTAATCAATAAGATCTCAATAATATTTTCAAATTTAATTTAATTGTTCATGTAATGTTTATTCGAATGTTGGCATTTAGCCTCCAGGAAGAATCAGCTTCAATCTGGAAAAATAGAATCTCAAAGGACAATGAACTAATTTATGCAGGATGAAGCAATTAAGGATAACAGGAAGAAAACTTAAGAAGTTATACAGGGAGAATTTATGTATGAAAAATGTGTCGTTATTGTTATGTAACGTACATCAAAATCTGAGGCGAAAAAGTATTCTGTTATGTTTTTTTTAGGATATAAAAATGTGGGAGGATATCATGTTGGAAATTGGGAAATTATTACTTAATTAATTAATTAAAATAAATAATTTAATTTTTTTCAGGAATTATTTATTATTTTATTTATTTATTTATCTAAACTAGATAATTTACGCTACATAACAAAAAAAATGTTGTTTTTGTTATATACTGAACATCAATATTTGAGGAGAAAAAAGTATTTTGTTATGGTTTTTGTTTCAGGATTGCTTTATTGAAGAAATAATTAAATTGTTTTTTTTTGAAAGAATTTTTTTCAGCAGTAAATTACGCAAATTTTTGAGTGAGATTATATTTTGCATTACAGCTTTTTCATTTCAGGAAATTTCAGACAATAAACGATTTTTTTTTTTTTTCAGGAACTTTTCAGGATTATTTTCAGAATTTTTATATAAGAAAAATAAAGATTGAAACCAGTTGTTAAACAGGCTTTTAAGTTTTAAAATTGATTTTTCAAAAGATTTTTTTAGCAAATTTCGTTTAAGTAAATGCAAAATTTATTAGAGAAATTAATAGAAAATGTGCGTCCTTCACGATTATTTTTTCAAATTTCAGGATTTTCTGCCAAAAAAAAACATTTTTTCAGTAATATGTAATTAAATATGTTTAATTGCATTGCTGTAATATGTGCAAATTTTATTACTAATTTTTCTTACAGGATTGTAATTTATATAATTTGTTCAAACTTCAGGTTTTTTCAGGTTTTGAAATTTTACAATTTCAGAAATTTGTTTTAAAATAACTGTTTTTTTTTCAGCACACATGAAAAAAATTAAATTAGAATTTCCAGAAAACATTAATCAAATTTTAACTTTCAGATTGCATTTTAAACCTCTATGTATTGATTTTTTTCAGGATTCAGCATGAATCGACACGTCACATCGTCAGATCATGTCAGGTCGTCAAATCGTGTGCCCCCGCACAATAGACCTTTTCATAGTTGAAATTTTTTTGTGCACATGTGTCGATTTCCGCCATGTTTTGCCAAAAATTTTGACGTATAACCTTATTATTTGCCCGAAACTTTCATATTCCCGCCTTTCAAACTTGGCGGATGCGCTTAACTAACAGTAAAAAGGTCTACTATTACAACCCGTCTTGATCTGACCATTTTTGAAACTTCCGATCGAAAATGATTTAGGATTGTGTAATGACTACAAATCATTTTTGATGGCCGTGTGATTAGCCGTGGCCAAAAAGACAACTTCGCTCCTATTCAATAAACTTTTTTTTCTACTGATATATGTGAAAATGGCATTTTTTCCACGGCTTACCCTACATGAAAGTGACATTTTTTCATTCTAGGGATGAAAATATTTTCACGTCTAGAGACGAAAATGAGCATTTTAAATTTATGATTTTCTCGATTAAAACACAAAACTAACCAAATTTGCATGGACTTTCTTATTAATTACATCAATTTCAATGAAATATTTTATGTACAAACGTAAAACGAGCCTGAAACTATTTAAAAAACCGAAATAAAATTAGGACATTTGACTTGAAAAGTATCACCTTCTATGAGAATGCAATATTTAAACGGCCAAACTAACAATTAAATTTGTTTTGACAGTTCGCTTCGAATTGGATTTATTAATGTCGAATTATGGATTCTACAACCGAAATCAGTAGAAAAAAATGCATTTACTACTCGAGATGAAAGTGTTTTTTTCTGGTTCGGTGTGATTACTAACTCGCTGGCGCCGTGAGCAAACTTCCACCTCACCAAAAAACGCCACTTTCATCTCTTGCTGTAAAATATACTATTACCGGTTAACTGGAGATTCTGATCTCTCCAATATCTTTGCTGAATTGTCAAACAAAGTCGGATTATAAATTGAGCTTTCTGGATTTTCGAACTTTTCATTGCCAAATGAAAACTACAAATTCCACTCCACTTATTCGGAATCCAAAAGCGGCTAGAAAGATGCTATTTAGTTGTTTATAACCAGCAGGGAAAACACTTTCAGACACACTAGGAAATTTTCTATTCACGTGATAAATAATGATTTTAAGAAAATATATTTTCTCATGCAATGTCATGCCAGAAGATCATTATGAATTACTACAACTTATTATGCAGGGAAAAATATCACTACATATCATTATATAGACTTTACATAAAATATCATTACATAGACTTTAATTAATTTAGATATTTTTTTCAGGCATTAATTTATGTATGAAAAATGTGTCGTTATTGTTATGTAATGTACATCAAAATCTGAGGCGAAAAAGTATTCTGTTATGTTTTTTTAGTTTTGCGTTACAGAATGCATGAAATTTTCAGCAGTAAACAATGCAATTTTCTTTGGTGAAATTATATTTTGCATTCCAGTTTTTTCTTTTCAGGAAATTTCAGAAAATAAACAATTTTTGGTTTGAATTGGTAAAACCATACAACATTATAGATAATCAGATAAACTTAATAAAGACGGAACAAAGCTTGAATATATAAATATACTGTGCCACGAAGGTGGACTGAAAGCTATAGAATAACTGACAAATTTCATAAGAGATTTGTTTTTGGTAGTCCTAAAAAGACTCATTAGTATTATAGAGTTCCGGAAAGGTTGAGAATATTTATATATTCAAGCTTTGTTCCGTCTTTATTAAGTTTAATTTTTGGTTTGTTTTTTTCAGGACTTTTATTTTCAGAATTATTACGTTAGGTTAGATTGAAAGAATGTGTTAACCTCTTCACATACAATGATGTACCTAAGACGTCATGTATATCTGATAAGATCACGTGTATATGGACACGTCTACGCACATTTTATTCGTATGTTAAAGGGTTAAACATACTTTTACAAGTTTTCAAAATGATGTTTCAAAAGATTTTTTTAGCAAATTTTGGTTTAAGTAAATGCAAAAATTATTAGAAAAATTAATAGAAAATGTGTGCCCTTAAGGATAATTTTTTCAAGTTTCAAGATTTTCAGCTAAAAAAAGTTTTTCAATAATAAGTAATTAAATGTGTTTCATTGCTTTGCAGTAATATGTGCAAAATTTAATAAAGTCGGAACACAGCCTGAATATATAAATATTCCGGAGCTCTATAAGACAATTGAGTCTTTTTAGGACTGCCAAAACAAATCTCATGTAAAATTTTCCAGCTAAACCAGAAAAATAACATTGTTTAATCAGATAATTTCCTATTAAATTAAATGGATAGCCATATGCAGACGCGTTTCGAGATTTATCCCTCATCAGTGTAGCTTTGCAGTTTATAAATAATGCAGTAATTGCAGTAATATGTGCAAAATTTAATAAAGTCGGAACACAGCCAGAATATATAAATATTCCGGAACTCTATAAGACAATTGAGTCTTTTTAGGACTGCCAAAACAAATCCCATGTAAAATTTTCCAGCTAAACCAGAAAAATAACATTGTTTTTAAGATCATGTCCTTCTGTTAACTTGTGTTAAAGGACATGATCTAAGTATGATGAAGGACATGACGAGCTAAAGTGGATAGTCATCTGCAGACGCGTTTTGAGATTTATCTCTCATCAGTGCAGCTTTGCGTTTCATGAACAATAATTTGCAAAGCACTTACTTGAAACCCACGTGGATGACGTGGATGAATATATTTATATATTCAGGCTGTGTTCCGACTTTATTAAGTTTATACGATTATATATAATATAGTATGGTTTTACCAATATTAAAATTATCATTTAATTATAAGCCAATAACCTGCTAAGTTCATGTCTCTCTCACGAATTGTCAAATTAAAAATATCTAACCCCAATCATCCACGAGGATTTCAAATAAATGTTTAAATAAACAAATTATTATTTATAAACTGCAAAGCTACACTGATGAGAGATAAATCTCGAAACGCGTCTGCATATGGTTATCCATTTAATTTAATAGGAAATTATCTGATTAAACAATGTTATTTTTCTGGTTTAGCTGGCAAATTTTACATGAAATTTGTTTTGGTAGTCCTAAAACGACTCAATTGTGTTATAGAGCTCCGGAAAGGTTTAATATATTTATATATTCAGGCTGTGTTCCGACTTAAAATAAATCTACCGCGACCACTCTATTCCTCACTTCATCCTCTTTCCAGCGACACCAAAATTTTTTCCCCACAAAAATAACTAAACCACAACCAATAAACCAAATGTATCCCTAACCTATCATTACTTAATTTTAATTCCTCAATAACTTATCCGCTACGCACATCCTAAACCTAAAACAAACACCACTGTTCTCCCCGCGATTCACCCTTTCTATCAACACCCCAAACTTCACATTCCCGGTGATATTAACCAAACTCGGAGACAAAAACAGAACTTGTAAACAAATTGCGTTATTCACGCCATAAAACAAAAACGCAACGTCACAAGAAAAAACTAATTGCACTACCGAAAACTACAAACTTCCTCCTTTAATTTGATACCTGATACTTGCCAGGCTATCGTACCTGCAAATAGTTACAACCTCACAAAGTTTTTGTTTTTAAAAATTTATCAAATTCCTACTTGCGCTTAGTTTTTCAACAATAACTCAGAAACTAATACAGCTAGAAACAACTGTAATACACCAATTGAAATTAGATTAAATTCCCCTTAATTTGATGTAACTTTCGTATAAGGCTATTGTCCAATAACTAGGTAATTGCTTGGTCAAATTTCAAAGTGAGTTTTTTTGTTAATTTTTGAGATTTTTGTGTGATTAAGCTTATACTTATATTAAGATTACCTATATTGTAGTATGGTTTCACCAACATTAAAATGTGCAAAGTTTGTTAACAAGTTTTTTTACAGGATTGTAATTTATATAATTTGTCAAAATTTCAGGTTTTGAAATTTTACAAATTCAAAAATTTGTTTTAAAATAACAGTTTTTTTTTCAGCACACATGATAATAAATAAATTAGAATTTCTAGAAAACATTAATACCTAAATAACCTAACCTAACCTAATTTTAATTTTCAGATTGCATTTTCAATCTCTGTATTGATTCTTTTCAGCATGCAGGATGAATCGACTCGTCACATCGTCAGATCATGTAAAGTCGTCAGATCATGTGCTCCCAGCACAATTACCACCATTCTTGCTCTGACCATTTTTGGAACTTCCGATCGAAAATGATTTAGGATTGTGTAACGATCACAGACCATTTTTGATGTACTTGGTATTGGTATTCACTCCATGCATAACCGCGCTTAGCGCCTCCCGCGGCCAAAAAGACAACTTCGTCTCCTATTCAATAAATTTCTTTTTTTACATTCTAGCTTTTTCATTTCAGGAAATATCAGACAATAAACAATTTTGGTTTTGTTTTGTTTCAGGACTTATTATTTTCAGAATTTTTATGTAAAAAAATTATAAGTTTGAAACAAGTTGTTAAACAGACTTTTTCACGTTTCCAAATTGATTTTTGAAACGGTTAACTTCAATTTCAAATTGTTTTTTGAACCGTTAACTGGAGATTCTGAACTCTCCAATATCTTTGCTGAATTGTCAAATAAAGTCAGATTATAACTTGGGCTTTCTGGATTTTCGAACTTCTTATTGCCAGCTAAATGAAAACCACAAATTCCACTCCGCTTATTCAGAATCCAAAAGCGGCTACAAAGATGCTATTTGCTTGTTTATAACCAGCAGGCAAAACACTTTGAAATTTTCCATTCACGTGATAAATAATGATTTTAAGAAAATTTTCTCGTTTTTCGGTCATGAAGTTCATAAAAGTTGTCACCTTTGGCGCTAGTGCTGCTGCGCTCGGAGCGAATATATGAGCTTTTGTCCCAATGACAAATTTTCAGGAAACGTAAGTAAAGCAACAATAGAGCAGCTATGAGAATTTTAAGTTAATGATTATTACACATTTACTATTTTCAGAAATTTTCAGCAAATTGAGTACATATAGCAAAATTATTTAGCTATACGAAAAATTATCTTTAAGTTTTATTTTATATAATCCATGTACAAAAATTCGCTTGCACAAATCAAACTGAGTTTTATTGTTTCCGATCCTGATAACGAACGCCGAAGAGTGTTTCTATTTTTTTGTTCAGAATTAAGGTTTATTTTTGATATTTTCGGGACATGCGTGGTGCGTGTATTCGGCCGGAGCGAGCGACGGGCGTGGACTGCGAACTACAGGTGGCCGCAAGCGGGGCGGGTTTTCGACCCTTCGGTATGAAGAAGTCGCGCTGTTAACGCCAGTAGCACCGTGATCCTCGAACGCCGTGTCCTCCACAAGGAACTCGCACACTAGTGCTCTCGTCACGGCCGCACGCTCTCCCAGGACTAAACGCATGCATACGCACTTCACGGTCGTTTCACTACGTGATACCCGCTGAAACAACAAGTATTTATTCAGGTATGGAAAGTTCTTTCACTTTAATCAATTTTTTCTATTAGTTTTTGCTTATTTGCGAAGGTGAAAATAACTATTTCCTTTCTCTGAAACTTTCTGAAAAACAGATTATTATGTAATATATCGACGTTGCCACAACAATACCTCCTATGTGCAAATCAGGAAGTTAAATAACGTGTTTTTTTTAAAGAAAAATCCAATGTAATCACTTTATGTATATGATAGGTTTCATATATAAAAAGTGATTACATTAGATTTTTCTTTTAAAATTCACGATTTTTATCACGTTTTTTGAAAATTACTGGTTTTGCACATAGGAGGTATTGTTGTGGTAACGTCGATATATCAGTACCTTGATTGAAAATAGGCCAATGTCCATTTACTAGAGTTATTTCTACCATTGAACTTATAATTCTAATGTAAGTAGAACAAGGGCCAATGGCTAATGCTTTAGCAGGAAATTGGCCCTTTTTCTGCTATGATAGGGCGTTGGTCCTTACTCACCCAATTGATTACACTGAGTTCAATGCTGGACTTAGCTAAAAATCCTAAAAATGGACATTGACCCTTTCTCTACTTACCCAAGTGATAACACTGAGTTCACTGGTGGATTTATCTAAAAATCCTAAAAATGGACATTGGTCCTTTTTCTACCAAGGTACAGGATACATACAATATGTAGAAATAAATTAAATAAAAATGTCGAACCCACTACATAAAACGTTTATTGAATAAAATGCAGAGCGCTTTCGACTTATAAACAAGTCATCTTCAGTGCTAAAAACATACATGAAATAATCAACTTTGTGAAACGCATTCAACTAAATAAGGAGATAATTGTAAGTTATATTAGTAGTAAGTTATAAGTCGAAAGCGCTCAGCATTTTATTCAATAAACGTTTTATATAGTGGGTTCGAAATTTTTATTTTAATTTTTTCTACATATTGAATTAAAAACCCCACTTTGATTCAATTTTTTTTCACTTTGATGGATCTATTCAATGTTTTTTATACAGATTCATACAATGACATATATTTTTTTCATCACCACCAGTGTCAAAAACATTTGCATGTCAAACGCAGTTTTCTGCATAAACATATTCGCGAATAGTTTTAGAATTTGGCACTCTAGAGAATCACACCAAATAGAAAAATCCTTTTTTGACATTTTACACAATTACATTTTGCCTCCACAAAACTTACGTACTTATATATCAAATAAGGAAATAACAAAATCAATAACTATTCTTTATCTTAGTAATTATTCTGTTGAAATTAACAGTCCTGTATGTCTAGTGTTGTCTCTTCTCTATTTAGTTTTGTCAGCCTAGTATTGTATCCTGGTCGGGGAGGCAACAACTAGGGCAGTTTTCACTAAACGCCTGGGCTGCCTACCCTGAATGAATGTATAATATGCGATACCGAGGTGGCGCATTCTAAAAGCCAAAGTGGAAATGTCCTGTATGTTTAGTATGTCCTGTCCTGTCTGTTTAGTCAAATTCAAATTCATTTGTTGCCGAGTTGCATGCATATAGAATACATATAGGCAAGTCAGAAAATTGTTAAATAAATCTGCATGATTCAAAAAATTCTTCCATTTTGTGTGGAAACTGAGCCACGAGAGTATTTCTAATTTTTCCTCTAAAAATTGTGTTCGTGAGTTTTTAGCAGTGGTAGCAAATTTAACAATGGTAACAACGTTCTTGAGTTATTACCAGTGGTAGCAAATTATACAGTTGAATCCCAAGAAAGTCAGTAGCCTTGCAGCATACAATAGTTGTTGCTTGGGGTGTGTACAATTTGAAACGAGTGAAGTAGTGATGTTTATCCTTATTTTTTGGTATTAGATGTTTGTTTCGGTGGATATAGCTAGTTGCTTCTAATATATGTAAGCTAGGGACAGTTAGGATGCTTAGTTCTGACGTCTGCAGGAGGCTAATGTTGGCAAAACATAATTGTACGTTCCATGCTAGGCCGGTATGGAAGGTACAATTATTTTTTGGGCTTTCAATAATTTCGTTATCCGACTATGTCGGTCGTATCTTATCGGTCTATTCTTGTCTATTTTGTCTTGTCTGTTTAGTCTTGTCCGTCTAGTCTTATCTTATCTTTTCTAGTTTAGTCTGTCTAGTTTAGTCTGTCTCGTCTTGTATGTCGAGTCTTGTATGTCTAGTCTTCTATGTTTAGTCTTGTATGTCTAGTCTTGTATGTCTAGTCTTGTATGTCTAGTCTTGTATGTCTAGTCTTATCTGCCTAGTCTAGTCTGTCTAGTCTTGTGTAATGTAGGTGTAATGTACATTATAAATTATTCGTTTATAAAGTGCCGTTTTTTGGGTCTTTAATACGTCATTGATAATAGCGCCGTGACCCCAAAACATTATACCATGTCTGAGGTGACTATGACAATTAGCGAATTAGACCATTTTTAAGATCTCAGGCTTTATTTTATTTTTTTTAATTTAAGATGTGGGGTGACCAGTTGAACGTTTCATCTATATCAGGGGTCGGCAACCTTTTTCTGACGCCGGGCCATTAAAAAAACAAATTTTAAGCGGGCCGCACAGTTAGATGATTTTAAATGTAATATGTAGCTTAAATAGTTTATTTTTTAATTGAATATAAATATTATTAGGAATCAATATAAAAATGAAAAAATAGTAACAATTTTATTAACATGCTATAATAACATCGGAGAACAAAAATTGAGTGACATTTTTTATAAAAGAAAATAAAACTTCAAATAAACAAAAAAACAATTTAACAAAAATAAAATTAGAATTTAACGCGATTTTTCTTCCTGAATGTTTTTCGATAATTCTTGTATATCGGGATAGGTTTGATATACTGAGATACACAAAAGGTTTCGCAAATTGTCATCGGTCAACCTCGTTCTATATTTTAATTTTATTAAATACATTCTTGAAAAAGTTTGTTGGCAAAAATATGTGCTCGAAAAAAATGCTAATCATTGCTTTCGCAAAATTTCTTGAATTAGAAAATTTATTATCTGATGAACTAAAAAGAAATTAAATTAATTTCATCAAAATTATTTTTTTATCACTGATGCACAATATTACTATCTTGGTGAACGTTTTTTAGTGCGATAAATGTAAAATATTAGTTGTATTTTATATAATTTGAACAACGCACGCAAATATTCAATATCGCTAAGTTATATTAAAATAAACAAATAAATAAAAATAAAATAAATACAATCAAGTCCTCGGTATTAAAAAGCTGACATGAAGTGTCAGCATTTTTTTTTTCATTATAAAGTAAAAATAAACATCAAAGAAAACGTTTTAAGTGAGTGTAAATTCTATGGTGATACCGGAGAGTTCTTATGACGAATCCACACCACCGGAGACAATTGAAAAAGCAAATTCTTCATTTTTGATTCCGTTTTTTTTTTATGGCACCAACTTCTCTCTCGACTCATATTTACAACTTTTCGCCCTAGCTACAAAATCTACTATTATATACATAGATTGTTAATCAATTAACTCTACCTGTAAATTTTCTTGTGCTTTTAAAATATCAAATCTTATAGGAATTTCAAATATTATATTTATTTCTTTTGCATAAAAATCTTGAAAGCGATAACGAAAAATTTCGTCCAATAATTTTAGTGAATCAATATAAATAATATTATTTTAAGCACTCTCTGGCATTGTTAGTTAAAAACGATTACAAAGTAGGAAAATGAGAATAATTATTATTTTCGAGTTGAGAAATAAATTTCATTTTAAGCTGAAAACTTATAATTTCCATAAATAACTCATTGATTAACTTTCCTTTGCAGTGTTATATTTAATTAATTAAATTGTAATGTCAACAAGAAAATCTAACTTGCTTATCCATTGAAAATTCGATAACTCTGGTATATTGTTCTATCAAAAACATTTCAATCTCGTCTTTCAACTTGAAAAATCTTTTAAAAACTCTTCCACGACACGACTAATTATTTCAGAAAACAGCATCTTCATATTCTGCTCTGTTATTCTGCCTGTCTAGTCTTGTCTAGAAGTCCACGAGGGGTCCTATTTCGTTAATTTAATTAAGAATTGTCAAAATTTTCGATGATTCATCCCGAAAACATTAAGTTGCTTGGTGGGCCGCACAAAAACTTGCAATGGGCCGCGCGTTGCCTACCCCTGATCTATATATAGATTCCTAGCAGTTTTTTTTCGCGTTGTAGTTTTATATTGCTATCATCCAGGGTTATTTTGGTGGATAAATTCTAATGTCTCTTTTAGTCTTAAACGCGATTAAATTAGCCATTTCTTTATTTAAAACTAGTTTATTTTCATTGAACCGAGATGTTATTATTCTAATTGTAAAGTTAATCTTGGGTTAAATGTCATGTACATTTGTTTTCAAAGATAGTATGGTGGTGACATCTGCATAAATGGTCAACTTCGTAGTTCTTTTGAGCTTCATGTTGGGCAGATCATACATAAAGAGTGAACACGAGGGGTCCCAGGACACACCCTTGAGGGATTTCAATGTTTGTTGTGATTGACTGTGGTCGAATCCTTCCTTCTGCTTTGTATATTTCGACTATTTGTTTTGTATTTGAAGTAGGAAGAAATCCAATTTAATGGGAAACCTCTAATTCCATACCGTTGTAGTTTTTTTTCCAATTTCTTGTGGTCTACTGTGTCGTATGCCTTTGATAAATCTAAGAGAATCCCGCATGGGATATAGCTTCTTTCAATTTGATATATTACGTATTTTTGGTTCTTCTTGTATAAATTTTTTTGCTTCTTTTATAAATTCGAAGCATGCTGTATCTGTATTTCGGCCTTTTATAAATTCGTGTTGATGATTGTTTAATATGTTGAATTTCTTCATAAATGTTAATATTCTTTTGCAGATTAACTTTTCAATTATTATGAAAAAGGATGTTTGCACGCTGATTGATCTGAAATTTTCGATTTTGTCAATATTCCCTTTTTTATGTGCAGGTACAATTTTAGAAAATTTGAGACACTTGGGAAAGATTCCTTCCAGTAAGGAGTTATTAATTAAGTGCACGAGTGGTTCTATAATTTCAGACGTAATATGTTTTATTACTGACCTAGGTAGCTCATCAATTCCCGCGCTTTTTGTGTATTTTAAGTCCTTTATAACAATTTTCAGTTCTTCGTTCGTTGAATGTAAAAATATTGATTCAGTTTTATTTATTATACTGTCATTATGAATGTTATTTTCTAAGTGTGCTGTCATTTTTCTAGGTTGCTCTGCGAAAAAACAGTTTATCGAATTGGGCTTGTCTGTCTAGTCTTGTCTGTCTTGTCTAGTCTTGTTTATCTAGTCTTGTCTGTCTAGTCTTGTCTGTCTAGTCTTGTCTGTCTAGTCTTGTCTGTCTAGTCTTGTCAGTCTAGTCTTGTCTGTCTAGTCTTGTCTGTCTAGTCTTGTCTGTCTAGTCTTGTCTGTCTAGTCTTGTCTGTCTAGTCTTGTCTGTCTAGTCTTGTCTGTCTAGTCTTGTCTGTCTAGTCTTGTCTGTCTAGTCTTGTCTGTCTAGTCTTGTCTGTCTAGTCTTGTCTGTCTAGTCTTGTCTGTCTAGTCTTGTCTGTCTAGTCTTGTCTGTCTAGTCTTGTCTGTCTAGTCTTGTCTGTCTAGTCTTGTCTGTCTAGTCTTGTCTGTCAAGTCTTGTCTGTCTAGTCTTGTCTGTCTAGTCTTGTCTGTCTAGTCTTGTCTGTCTAGTCCTGTCTGTCTAGTCTTGTCTGTCTAGTCTTGTCTGTCTAGTCTTGTCTGTCTAGTCTTGTCTGTCTAGTCTTGTCTGTCTAGTCTTGTCTGTCTAGTCTTGTCTGTCTAGTCTTGTCTGTCTAGTCTTGTCTGTCTAGTCTTGTCTGTCTAGTCTTGTCTGTCTAGTCTTGTCTGTCTAGTCTTGTCCTGTCTAGTCTTGTCTGTCTAGTCTTGTCTGTGTAGTCTTGTCTGTCTAGTCTTGTCTGTCTAGTCTTGTCTGTCTAGTCTTATCTGTCTAGTCTTGTCTATCTAGTCTTGTCTGTCTAGTCTTGTCTGTCTAGTCTTGTCTGTCTAGTCTTGTCTGTCTAGTCTTGTCTGTCTAGTCTTGTCTGTCTAGTCTTGTCTGTCTAGTCTTGTCTGTCTAGTCTTGTCTGTCTAGTCTTGTCTGTCTAGTCTTGTCTGTCTAGTCTTGTCTGTCTAGTCTTGTCTGTCTAGTCTTGTCTGTCTAGTCTTGTCTGTCTAGTCTTGTCTGTCTAGTCTTGTCTGTCTAGTCTTGTCTGTCTAGTCTTGTCTGTCTAGTCTTGTCTGTCTAGTTCTTGTCTGTCTAGTCTTGTCTGTCTAGTCTTGTCTGTCTAGTCTTGTCTGTCTAGTCTTGTCTGTCTAGTCTTGTCTGTCTAGTCTTGTCTGTCTAGTCTTGTCTGTCTAGTCTTGTCTGTCTAGTCTTGTCTGTCTAGTCTTGTCTGTCTAGTCTTGTCTGTCTAGTCTTGTCTGTCTAGTCTTGTCTGTCTAGTCTTGTCTGTCTAGTCTTGTCTGTCTAGTCTTGTCTGTCTAGTCTTGTCTGTCTAGTCTTGTCTGTCTAGTCTTGTCTGTCTAGTCTTGTCTGTCTAGTCTTGTCTGTCTAGTCTTGTCTGTCTAGTCTTGTCTGTCTAGTCTTGTCTGTCTAGTCTTGTCTGTCTAGTCTTGTCTGTCTAGTCTTGTCTGTCTAGTCTTGTCTGTCTAGTCTTGTCTGTCTAGTCTTGTCTGTCTAGTCTTCTGTCTAGTCTTGTCTGTCTAGTCTTGTCTGTCTAGTCTTGTCTGTCTAGTCTTGTCTGTCTAGTCTTGTCTGTCTAGTCTTGTCTGTCTAGTCCTTGTCTGTCTAGTCTTGTCTGTCTAGTCTGTCTGTCTAGTCTTGTCTGTCTAGTCTTGTCTGTCTAGTCTTGTCTGTCTAGTCTTGTCTGTCTAGTCTTGTCTGTCTAGTCTTGTCTGTCTAGTCTTGTCTGTCTAGTCTTGTCTGTCTAGTCTTGTCTGTCTAGTCTGTCTAGTCTTGTCTGTCTAGTCTTGTCTGTCTAGTCTTGTCTGTCTAGTCTTGTCTGTCTAGTCTTGTCTGTCTAGTCTTGTCTGTCTAGTCTTGTCTGTCTAGTCTTGTCTGTCTAGTCTTGTCTGTCTAGTCTAGTCTGTCTAGTCTTGTCTGTCTAGTCTTGTCTGTCTAGTCTTGTCTGTCTAGTCTTGTCTGTCTAGTCTTGTCTGTCTAGTCTTGTCTGTCTAGTCTTGTCTGTCTAGTCTTGTCTGTCTAGTCTTGTCTGTCTAGTCTTGTCTGTCTAGTCTTGTCTGTCTAGTCTTGTCTGTCTAGTCTTGTCTGTCTAGTCTTGTCTGTCTAGTCTTGTCTGTCTAGTCTTGTCTGTCTAGTCTTGTCTGTCTAGTCTTGTCTGTCTAGTCTTGTCTGTCTAGTCTTGTCTGTCTAGTCTTGTCTGTCTAGTCTTGTCTGTCTAGTCTTGTCTGTCTAGTCTTGTCTGTCTAGTCTTGTCTGTCTAGTCTTGTCTGTCTAGTCTTGTCTGTCTAGTCTTGTCTGTCTAGTCTTGTCTGTCTAGTCTTGTCTGTCTAGTCTTGTCTGTCTAGTCTTGTCTGTCTAGTCTTGTCTGTCTAGTCTTGTCTGTCTAGTCTTGTCTGTCTAGTCTTGTCTGTCTAGTCTTGTCTGTCTAGTCTTGTCTGTCTAGTCTTGTCTGTCTAGTCTTGTCTGTCTAGTCTTGTCTGTCTAGTCTTGTCTGTCTAGTCTTGTCTGTCTAGTCTTGTCTGTCTAGTCTTGTCTGTCTAGTCTTGTCTGTCTAGTCTTGTCTGTCTAGTCTTGTCTGTCTAGTCTTGTCTGTCTAGTCTTGTCTGTCTAGTCTTGTCTGTCTAGTCTTGTCTGTCTAGTATTGTCAGTCTAGTCTTGTCTGTCTAGTCTTGTCTCTCTAGTCAAATCAAATCAAATCAAACTATTTATTTCATTATATAAGCTACAAAATATAACAAATACATTTAAAAAGAGAACATATATTGTGAACATTTGTAACTAAATGAAATTTGTCGGTTAGCTTTAACTTTAGTTGGCCCTTACTCCTATGTAGTATTCTTCTATGGAGTACGGCTCTATATCAATCAGTAAGTATTGAACCTGCTTCTTGAAAACGCTTAACGTTGCTACCAATTTTATTGCCTTTGGCAATCTATTAAATAAATCTATGTTACTGTATGGTGGTAACCTTTTTGACATGGTAAGTCTGTGAAAAGGAATATTGTAATTCAATTTGTTGGTTCTTGTATTCGTAGTGTTGTCAATAGGATATTGGTCAAACAGACTTTTATTTTTAAATAGAAATAATAGCGCTTCATATATATAAGTGCCGACAGTCGTTAATAATTTGGCACTTCTGAATTTACCTCTGCAAGACTCCGTGTAATTTAAATCGTAAATGGTTCTTATGGCGGCCTTTTGAATTTTAAAAATATCTGATACTAATGTTCCGTCGCCCCAGAACATTATGCCGAATCTGAGATGACTGTAAAAGTTGGAGAAATACACAATCTTTAAGATATCCCTATTTAGGTACCTTTTAAGTATTCTTAGAGCATATACTGCTCTGTTCAGATGTTTTGTTAAGTTCATTATGTGTGGAGTCCAGTCCAGGTTTTCGTCTATGTATAGTCCCAGTAGTCTAACGACTTGTTGAAGTTTTAATGTATTGTCCTCAAATGTAAATTCATTATTGTAGGTTCTTGTGTCTCTTTTTGTTGTATAGTAAATGACGTTGGTTTTCTCTTTATTTAATACTAAGTTGTTAATATTAAACCATGTGGTCATAGTTGTCATCACAGACTTGAAATTCATTATAGAGTCCTCTATTGATCTGTTCGCTATTAATATACTAGTATCATCGGCATAATTTATTAAAGTACTGTTTGCGTTTTTTAAACTTAATTCTGGCATGTCATTTATGTACAGTGTGAAAAGAAGCGGTCCTAACGTGCTGCCTTGGGAAATCGCCATATTGATAGTCCTGGGTGTGGATGTGATATTAACTTCTGAAGTCCACATTTGTGTTATTTTCATCCGATTTTTCAGATATTGTGCAAGAAGTTTTATTGTTACTCCCCTGATTCCATATATTAGTAGTTTCAATATTAAGATAGAATGGTCGACTGTATCATATGCCTTTGATAAGTCCAGGAGTATACCGCTTGAAATATCATGTGCTTCTAGCTGTTGCGTAATTTCTTTTAAAAAATAGAAGCAGGCCGTGTCAATATTCTTGCCTTTTATGAACCCGTGTTGATGCTGGCTAATAAGTTGGTATTTATTTATGAAAGATAATAGTCTCTTACAGATCAATTTCTTTTAGATTTTTGCAAAAGGCGATAGTAGGCTGATTGGCCTGTAGTTGTTCATATCAGTTTTGTTACCTTTTTTAAAAATGGGAGTAATTTTCGAGACCTTTAGAACTGTTGGAAAAACTCCATGTTCAAATGCATTATTTATGATGTGAGTCAGCGGTTCTGTTACTTCAGTCGCAGCAAATTTTACTGATGCTGTTGAGATTTCGTCAATTTCAGTACTATTCGAGTTTTTTAGGTCTTTTATGGTCTCGAGTATCTCTTCTTCTGACGTGGGTTCTAAGAACATTGTATGCGGATTGTTATGGAGTTTATCTTCATACGGAAATTTGTTGAAGTGTTCAGTCATTTCTATGGGGCTATCAACATAAAAATTGTTTAAGTACTCTGGGGAGATTTTCGGTCCGACTTCGTTATTTAATGGTTTTCGTTGAGTTTTGAGTTGGGTAATTTCTTTTACTGCTTCCCACGTATCCTTTATTTTATTTTCAGATCCTTGAATTTTCCTTTGGTGGCACATCTTTTTATGCTGCTTTAAAACACTAATGGATTTACTTCTCGTTCTATTATAGATGTGTTAATTTATAGAAGTTCACAATTCGATCGTGATAAAACGTATAACAGATCCACTCTTTTCTTTATTTCCTCCACAGTTTCGTTCCAGAAGATATTCATTTTAATTGTTTATTATTAGTTAATGAAAACGGGAAATATTCATTAAAATGTGATTTGACAGTTTCTATGAAATATTTCCACTGTATTTCCACTTCAGTATTATTATTTAGACGTCTAGATACGAGACGAGGCAGTGTCTCCCAAGTTTCTGCGACAAGGTTTTCCCTAAATTTTATCATATTTACACCATTAAAGTTTCTGCGACGTCTAAAAGTAGTTTGTATCCGATTTAAAAATTATGCGTAGCGCAAGATGGTCTGATATGTTGTAGTTTAAGGCCTTCGCTATATATCTCATGTCTCTTTGCACAGCAACATTATCTATACATGTATTAGAGCTTGGATGACTAGTTTCCTTAATCGTTAACATAGTATTGAATGAGTCCAAAATAGATTTTAGTTCTCTACTGCCTTTTGAGTATTTTAGGGTATCAATGTTAAATTCACCAATGTAATGATGAACTGTTTATCTTCCTGAACAATGTTACTTAAGAGGATACAGAGTTTGTTTAGGAATTGCGTCTCATTTGTAAAAGGCGCTCTCAAAATGCCTATGATAATTGTAACTTTATTGTTAATTTTTGTTTCATTTGCAGCGCATTCGAACACTGATAATTCAGAATGATTATTAATATAAGTCCTAGCTTTGTAACTCATTCGATAACAGTATATAGTAACTCCAACGTGTTTTCCTTTTTCGCGACAAAAACAAGTAGTTAGATGGAAGTTGCCTCTAGTCTTGTCTGTCTAGTCTTGTCTGTCTAGTCTTGCCTGTCTAGTCTTGTCTGTCTAGTCTTGTCTGTCTAGTCTTGTCTGTCTAGTCTTGTCTGTCTAGTCTTGTCTGTCTAGTCTTGTCTGTCTAGTCTTGTCTGTCTAGTCTTGTCTGTCTAGTCTTGTCTGTCTAGTCTTGTCTGTCTAGTCTTGTCTGTCTAGTCTTGTCTGTCTAGTCTTGTCTGTCTAGTCTTGTCTGTCTAGTCTTGTCTGTCTAGTCTTGTCTGTCTAGTCTTGTCTGTCTAGTCTTGTCTGTCTAGTCTTGTCTGTCTAGTCTTGTCTGTCTAGTCTTGTCTGTCTAGTCTTGTCAGTCTAGTCTTGTCTGTCTAGTCTTGTCTGTCTAGTCTTGTCTGTCTAGTCTTGTCTGTCTAGTCTTGTCTGTCTAGTCTTGTCTGTCTAGTCTTGTCTGTCTAGTCTTGTCTGTCTAGTCTTGTCTGTCTAGTCTTGTCTGTCTAGTCTTGTCTGTCTAGTCTTGTCTGTCTAGTCTTGTCTGTCTAGTCTTGTCTGTCTAGTCTTGTCTGTCTAGTCTTGTCTGTCTAGTCTTGTCTGTCTAGTCTTGTCTGTCTAGTCTTGTCTGTCTAGTCTTGTCTGTCTGGTCTTGTCTGTCTGGTCTTGTCTGTCTAGTCTTGTCTGTCTAGTCTTGTCTGTCTAGTCTTGTCTGTCTAGTCTTGTCTGTCTAGTCTTGTCTGTCTAGTCTTGTCTGTCTAGTCTTGTCTGTCTGGTCTTGTCTGTCTGGTCTTGTCTGTCTAGTCTTGTCTGTCTAGTCTTGTCTGTCTAGTCTTGTCTGTCTGGTCTTGTCTGTCTAGTCTTGTCTGTCTAGTCTTGTCTGTCTAGTCTTGTCTGTCTAGTCTTGTCTGTCTAGTCTTGTCTGTCTAGTCTTGTCTGTCTAGTCTTGTCTGTCTAGTCTTGTCTGTCTAGTCTTGTCTGTCTAGTCTTGTCTGTCTAGTCTTGTCTGTCTAGTCTTGTCTGTCTAGTCTTGTCTGTCTAGTCTTGTCTGTCTAGTCTTGTCTGTCTAGTCTTGTCTGTCTAGTCTTGTCTGTCTAGTCTTGTCTGTCTAGTCTTGTCTGTCTAGTCTTGTCTGTCTAGTCTTGTCTGTCTAGTCTTGTCTGTCTAGTCTTGTCTGTCTAGTCTTGTCTGTCTAGTCTTGTCTGTCTAGTCTTGTCTGTCTAGTCTTGTCTGTCTAGTCTTGTCTGTCTAGTCTTGTCTGTCTAGTCTTGTCTGTCTAGTCTTGTCTGTCTAGTCTTGTCTGTCTAGTCTTGTCTGTCTAGTCTTGTCTGTCTAGTCTTGTCTGTCTAGTCTTGTCTGTCTAGTCTTGTCTGTCTAGTCTTGTCTGTCTAGTCTTGTCTGTCTAGTCTTGTCTGTCTAGTCTTGTCTGTCTAGTCTTGTCTGTCTAGTCTTGTCTGTCTAGTCTTGTCTGTCTAGTCTTGTCTGTCTAGTCTTGTCTGTCTAGTCTTGTCTGTCTAGTCTTGTCTGTCTAGTCTTGTCTGTCTAGTCTTGTCTGTCTAGTCTTGTCTGTCTAGTCTTGTCTGTCTAGTCTTGTCTGTCTAGTCTTGTCTGTCTAGTCTTGTCTGTCTAGTCTTGTCTGTCTAGTCTTGTCTGTCTAGTCTTGTCTGTCTAGTCTTGTCTGTCTAGTCTTGTCTGTCTAGTCTTGTCTGTCTAGTCTTGTCTGTCTAGTCTTGTCTGTCTAGTCTTGTCTGTCTAGTCTTGTCTGTCTAGTCTTGTCTGTCTAGTCTTGTCTGTCTAGTCTTGTCTGTCTAGTCTTGTCTGTCTAGTCTTGTCTGTCTAGTCTTGTCTGTCTAGTCTTGTCTGTCTAGTCTTGTCTGTCTAGTCTTGTCTGTCTAGTCTTGTCTGTCTAGTCTTGTCTGTCTAGTCTTGTCTGTCTAGTCTTGTCTGTCTAGTCTTGTCTGTCTAGTCTTGTCTGTCTAGTCTTGTCTGTCTAGTCTTGTCTGTCTAGTCTTGTCTGTCTAGTCTTGTCTGTCTAGTCTTGTCTGTCTAGTCTTGTCTGTCTAGTCTTGTCTGTCTAGTCTTGTCTGTCTAGTCTTGTCTGTCTAGTCTTGTCTGTCTAGTCTTGTCTGTCTAGTCTTGTCTGTCTAGTCTTGTCTGTCTAGTCTTGTCTGTCTAGTCTTGTCTGTCTAGTCTTGTCTGTCTAGTCTTGTCTGTCTAGTCTTGTCTGTCTAGTCTTGTCTGTCTAGTCTTGTCTGTCTAGTCTTGTCTGTCTAGTCTTGTCTGTCTAGTCTTGTCTGTCTAGTCTTGTCTGTCTAGTCTTGTCTGTCTAGTCTTGTCTGTCTAGTCTTGTCTGTCTAGTCTTGTCTGTCTAGTCTTGTCTGTCTAGTCTTGTCTGTCTAGTCTTGTCTGTCTAGTCTTGTCTGTCTAGTCTTGTCTGTCTAGTCTTGTCTGTCTAGTCTTGTCTGTCTAGTCTTGTCTGTCTAGTCTTGTCTGTCTAGTCTTGTCTGTCTAGTCTTGTCTGTCTAGTCTTGTCTGTCTAGTCTTGTCTGTCTAGTCTTGTCTGTCTAGTCTTGTCTGTCTAGTCTTGTCTGTCTAGTCTTGTCTGTCTAGTCTTGTCTGTCTAGTCTTGTCTGTCTAGTCTTGTCTGTCTAGTCTTGTCTGTCTAGTCTTGTCTGTCTAGTCTTGTCTGTCTAGTCTTGTCTGTCTAGTCTTGTCTGTCTAGTCTTGTCTGTCTAGTCTTGTCTGTCTAGTCTTGTCTGTCTAGTCTTGTCTGTCTAGTCTTGTCTGTCTAGTCTTGTCTGTCTAGTCTTGTCTGTCTAGTCTTGTCTGTCTAGTCTTGTCTGTCTAGTCTTGTCTGTCTAGTCTTGTCTGTCTAGTCTTGTCTGTCTAGTCTTGTCTGTCTAGTCTTGTCTGTCTAGTCTTGTCTGTCTAGTCTTGTCTGTCTAGTCTTGTCTGTCTAGTCTTGTCTGTCTAGTCTTGTCTGTCTAGTCTTGTCTGTCTAGTCTTGTCTGTCTAGTCTTGTCTGTCTAGTCTTGTCTGTCTAGTCTTGTCTGTCTAGTCTTGTCTGTCTAGTCTTGTCTGTCTAGTCTTGTCTGTCTAGTCTTGTCTGTCTAGTCTTGTCTGTCTAGTCTTGTCTGTCTAGTCTTGTCTGTCTAGTCTTGTCTGTCTAGTCTTGTCTGTCTAGTCTTGTCTGTCTAGTCTTGTCTGTCTAGTCTTGTCTGTCTAGTCTTGTCTGTCTAGTCTTGTCTGTCTAGTCTTGTCTGTCTAGTCTTGTCTGTCTAGTCTTGTCTGTCTAGTCTTGTCTGTCTAGTCTTGTCTGTCTAGTCTTGTCTGTCTAGTCTTGTCTGTCTAGTCTTGTCTGTCTAGTCTTGTCTGTCTAGTCTTGTCTGTCTAGTCTTGTCTGTCTAGTCTTGTCTGTCTAGTCTTGTCTGTCTAGTCTTGTCTGTCTAGTCTTGTCTGTCTAGTCTTGTCTGTCTAGTCTTGTCTGTCTAGTCTTGTCTGTCTAGTCTTGTCTGTCTAGTCTTGTCTGTCTAGTCTTGTCTGTCTAGTCTTGTCTGTCTAGTCTTGTCTGTCTAGTCTTGTCTGTCTAGTCTTGTCTGTCTAGTCTTGTCTGTCTAGTCTTGTCTGTCTAGTCTTGTCTGTCTAGTCTTGTCTGTCTAGTCTTGTCTGTCTAGTCTTGTCTGTCTAGTCTTGTCTGTCTAGTCTTGTCTGTCTAGTCTTGTCTGTCTAGTCTTGTCTGTCTAGTCTTGTCTGTCTAGTCTTGTCTGTCTAGTCTTGTCTGTCTAGTCTTGTCTGTCTAGTCTTGTCTGTCTAGTCTTGTCTGTCTAGTCTTGTCTGTCTAGTCTTGTCTGTCTAGTCTTGTCTGTCTAGTCTTGTCTGTCTAGTCTTGTCTGTCTAGTCTTGTCTGTCTAGTCTTGTCTGTCTAGTCTTGTCTGTCTAGTCTTGTCTGTCTAGTCTTGTCTGTCTAGTCTTGTCTGTCTAGTCTTGTCTGTCTAGTCTTGTCTGTCTAGTCTTGTCTGTCTAGTCTTGTCTGTCTAGTCTTGTCTGTCTAGTCTTGTCTGTCTAGTCTTGTCTGTCTACTCTTGTCTGTTTGTCTAGTCAGACAAACTATATTTAAAAAAAATAGATGTTCCAGACGTGAAAACTGCCATATAGATTCTGTTTATAAATCAAGAACAAGTTTAAAGCATTTTAACTAACCTTGTCCGTCTAGTCTTGAATGTTTACTTCGGGTTTCCTTATTCTATTTAATCGCATCAGATTTTTGGAGAAGTGGAAAAATAAGGGGCAATTCGCATTTTCCTCTCCCTCCTCGGCTTAGCACTCTTCGTTTCTGGGACGCTGCTTTTAATTGTAATCGATTGCACTTCGATTTTCTTCTCCATATTTGCATTGTCTCTTTTGTGGCCGTGTCATTCTCGATTCTTTGTGGATTCTTTGTTGCTTCACTGCTTGTAATGGCACAAATTTTGAATTATAGGTGGACTTAGTAATTATGTCACTACCCTCTGTCTCCTTGCGGCGAGTTGTTCTGCGGATGCTTATTCTTACTCTGTTTGTTACTCTTCGTCTTATCAGATTCGCACCACGGTTTGGGTGGTGTGCGGAGCCAGGGTATGGGACCCATAGTGAATTTCGCATCTTTGATTTTCAGTTTGGTCAAAACTTTCTTGGCGACGATTTTTTAAGTGAGTTCCTTGGCAGGTTCTTCTAACACCTCTGCGCTGTTGGGAGTATCAATTGGGCTTGGTAGTGGGTGCCGTTCTGTGAGTCAAAATATTTGTAATGTGAACAGCCCAGGCCTTGAGTTTAGTTGTGGGACAGCAGCTGGAGGCTGTACGAGGTCGCGGCTGCTGGTGGTGGTAAGGTGGAGACTTGCAATAGTTTCATCATTTTTCATTTTGGCCAAGATTTTGTCGGCGACGCTTTCGCAAGCGAGTTCCTTGGTGAGGGCAGGTTCTTCTAAAACCTCTGCGCTGCTGGGAGCATCAGTTGGGCTTGATAGTGGGTGCCGTTCTGTGAGTCAAAATATTTGTAAGGTGGACAGCCCAGGCCTTGAGTTTGGTAGTGGGACAGCAGCTGGGGGCTGTACGAGATCGCGGCTGTTGGTAGTGGTAAGGTGGAGGCTTGCGATAGTTTCAACATATTTTCTGATGCATAAGCAAAGATGCCTTATACAAATAAGAGAGTTGTGGTTTCATCATTTTTGTCTAGCTTTGTGCTGTGGCTGCTTATTCTTACTCTGTTTCTCTTCGTCTTATCAGATTCGCACCACTCTAGTCACTGTCACATAATTATTTTATTGTCACATCACATCATTATTTTATTATCACATCACATCATTAATTTTCAACATTTTCTTCATAACAACCACGGTTTCTTCATTACCCTCGTTTTCAACAACCAATTTCTCATACTCAACATGCTCCTCCTTTTTAGTATCTACGACTTTTCAGCATTCAGATCTTGCGAATTTTGATTAAAAGTTTTTTTTTTGTTGATTTAAAGTTTGACATAAAATCGGTGCTACTCTCCAGCACCGGTGGAATCATTGGCATTTTCATCGGTTGGTTCGGTACAGCGAAATTAGTCATCGGAAAGCCGTGGTTCATGTGACAAGGGAACTTTCCAAAACTATTCGGCATTGGTTTATTACAACTGGCGAATGCGAATTCTGCGGACTGTATAAAGGCATTCGGAAGTTTTGCCTGGGGTCTATTTGCTGCTGTGGCATTGGGAACCTTTGCTGAAGCAACTGTTGGTGCGGAGGATTATCTGTATTTGCTCGTGTCTGTCTAAACTTGTTTGTTTAGTTGTGTCCCTCTAGTCGTTTTAGTCTTGACTAGTCTTCTCAGTCTATACTTGTTTCCTTTTTTATTTACTTTTTTCCCTAGTCTATAAAAACTGAAGTATAATTAAGTGTAATAAAATAAATTTATTAAATTAATTGCAAATACTTATGAATAAGTGCTACCTCTATGTGCAAGTGTGGGTTGATATTTAGCAGTAAAATTGCGTTTAATTATAAAGAAATCAATTATGGGTAATGACTCTTTTTTGTCGAGGATTTTTAACGTATTTTGCTTTTAATGCTTTTTGCAGAAATAAAAGTTGTAAATTTGGGTTGATTGTGGATTCGGTATAAAAGTCGGTGTAACTGGTTTCGACGGAAGCTCGAAATCCATTCACAATAATGAAATTAGTTTGAAGCTTATTTTCTTAAATGTTATGAATAGCGTCGTAATTTATTATTGAGTGTTTAAATGAGAAAAAAATGCTATATGTGTTAATAATAATAATAATAAAACATCTTTATTGTTACATTGTTAAATCTTTATTGTTGCTGAATAAATACAAATATCACAATTGGCCAGCAACGGTCTTTCAGCCGGATGTGTTAATTTTTAATAAAATAGTCAATGTCAATGTAGTCATTGTTCTAATTTATAACTTCTTCTTCCTTTGGTAGTGCAGCCCTAAATGGTCTTTGGTCTTACCCTCCCTGCCTAATTTATAACTGCTAACTAAATGTCTTTAGCTAAAACTATTATTTTTTTTAATATGTTTTAACTAAAATTAGCATTTTTTAATTAATTTAAGCCGGGTACATTTTAGGCTGGTACATGTAAAACGTCCATAAGGAGGCTATCCATGTAAATTCCCATATGGAGGCTGGGCCAGAACATAGGATCTTTCCCTACTATCAGGTCAAGGTCAGGTCAAGGTCAGAGGCGGAGGCGGGCCTAGAACGAACTATCTTTCCCTACTAGTAGCTATCCATTTATTTCTTTGATCTAATTTGTAGGCCACTGGGAAAAATAGGAAAAATGTATAATTATGACCCATTTCAAATGTTCAAAAAATATTTTCAATGTAAAAATAATTTCAATGTAAAAAAATAACTATCCCAAATCGTTGCGGATTTCTGCCACGCCATGCGCTGTGATCGTTTTACTATACCCCCACCATGCACTTCGCACAGAGAGAATACTGCCTTTCAAAAAAAAAAAAAGAACACCAAGTATTTATTGGACGATTTTAATGAAATTTGCAGAATTTGATCTTGTAAATGAACTGCATCGATGATCAAAAAATCAATTGTTTTGGTTTCTATCTAGTGGTATTTTTACTTGATTTCAACATTATGAAGAGTTGCTGATTTTTTAATGTAATTACTTCTAATATCTAAATAGCCCCTGAGTAGTTTGACGTTTCAGTTTATAAAACTTAAAGAGATTCCCTTTGTTCGCCGTCGTGTACAATACCATCATCTAATAATCGGCAAAGTATTTATGAAAATCATACAATCAAGACTACAGAAACATCGAGAGCAAACAAGCCGGGAAGAACAAGCTGGATTTCGACCACATCGAGGATGCATCGATCAGATATTTGCTCTCCGTCAGCTAATGGAAGAAAGAATTCGTTGTGGCAAACGAACTGTCATCGTCTTCATCGATTTCAAATCTGCTTTTGATTGCATCGATTGGACAAGCTTGTGGGAAGCCCTGAAGATCGAACACGTGCCACTGAAAATCATTCAACTTCTTCAAGCATCGTACGACGGCTCAACCAGCAATGTTCGTATCCGAAACGACATGTCTGAGGAATTCCCGATTCGAACCGGAGTCCGGCAAGGAGACGTGGCCTCGCCGCACCTTTTTAACATTGTGATCGACACGATTATGCGAAAAGCGTTTGATGGGCGACGCGGAGTTCGATATGATGACAAAAACTTCCTAACCGATCTGATGTTCGCCGATGACAGTGCGGTTTTCGCCAACACAGATGCCGAAGCAACAGACACCTTGTATGACAGTTCCCGCATTGCCCAGTCATACGGACTGAGAATCAATGCGGATAGGACCAAAGTGCTTACAACGGATGGATCTGAAGCCAGAGTTTACCTCGATGGAACCACAATCGAGCAGGTACCACAGTTCAAATATTTGGGAACACTGGTTGTGGAGAAGAAAGTAGCTTCGACAGCCGAAGTTCACAGCCGGATAGGCCAGGCAACAGCAACGTTTGCTTCACTCAAGTGGTGCATATGGAAGCGGACGAATATTACCATCAAAACCAAAATACGCCTATACCGGACGCTGATCCTCCCAATTCTTCTTTATGGATCGGAAACATGGACATTACTCAAACCAGACCTTAACAAGCTCGAGGCCTTCCAAATGCGATGCCTGAGACAGATTCTCTGCGTCTCACTACTCAACCACCTCCGAAATGAGACAATCAGAGAAAGGTGCGACCAACAGACACCGATTGTTGAGGAAATTCAAAAACGCCGATTACGATGGTTCGGCCACATCTGTAGGATGGGCGACAATCGAGTACCGCACAAACTCCTATGGAAAAAACGACCTCTTGATTGGAGAACACAAAAACAAGCACCGAAGGCCACATGGTTGAAACACGTAGAGAACGATTTAAAAAACCAGCGAATAACAACAGCTGAGGCAAGAACCGTTGCAACTGATCGATTAGCATGGAAACGTATAGTGAATGGAGCACGGAATCTAGCGGCACCAACAGCAGCGTACTGGCTACGAGGTCGACCACCTCTCCATGCGCCGGCTATGGATTAAAGAAGAAGAAGACCATCATCTAATTGATTTTGAAAGGGATCGCATTATTGGTATGCGAGAAGCGGGTTTTTCGGTTCGCGCTATTGTTGAAAGGGCAGGGCAGGTAGTATATCGGTGATAGTACGCTGCTGGTCTAGATGGTCCGAAGCTGGGGAAAATCGACGTAGACTTGGATCAGGACGTCTAAGAAGCACCACTGAGCGTGAAGATCGAGCTCTTCGTATTACAAGGAACAGATTTACAACGTCGCGGCCAAACAGTATCCATGGCTACTGTTGTTTTTCATGGCTACAGAAGAATCCGCAGTTTTGGTATTAGATCCCACCGTCCACAATTGTGTCTACCTCTTACTCCGCAGCATCGCAGAGCAAGACTTGATTGGTGCAGGGAAGACAACATTGGATGAAATGAATGGAATAACAACATGAACAACATGAATGGAATAACATTATCTTCAGCGATGAGTCTCGGTTCTGTTTATGGGCTCATGATGGTCGCAGAAGAAGAAGAACTCAATTTTACAATTCGCTGTCGAAAGACATACGGCTCTTACACAGGGAGTTATGGTTTTGGGGTCGATAGCGTATGGTAGTCGGTCTCCTCTAGTTTTTTTAGAAGCAAGTCTTAACGCGATTCGGTATATTGAGAACATTTTACAGCCAGTGTTAGTGCCCTATGTAAATGTTTTGCAGAACCCCATTTTTCAGCAAGCTATCGCTCGGCCCCACATAGCAGCCATTACAAGTTTTTTGATAGTGCCGAAATCAATTTGTTACCTTGTCCATCTCGTTCTACAGAAATATCGCCGATAGAACATGTTTGGGATATTATTATTCTCGTGTCAGAAAACATCAAATAAAACACAGATGCATATACTATGTTTGTAGTCATAGTATATGATATCTATATATGATATTTATATATGATATTATATAATATTTGACCAAAACTTGGCCACTTCCACTGCATTCTGTGATGCTTCATAAAGTTCATATTCTGTGCAGGATATGGAATACAGTCCACACTGAAACATATGTTTCGTAATCTGGTTTTCTCCACAGTTACACTGAATGCTATCTTCTTTAATGTAGCCCCACTTTGCAAGATTGGTCTTGGATCTGCCCTCTCCTGATCTTAATCTATTCAAGGATTTCAATGTTAACCATCCTTGATCACTCAGAGGAGGTAAAGTTTGGGATATCCTTTTTCAACCCTGGGGTAGAGGTTTCTTAGCTTTCAATATTTCTAGCCTGGCTTTTTCGCTTGTAGTTTTCAATTCTTTGGACGTTCTTAGGAAACTTCCTAGACTTCAGCCTCTGAGCATGTAGTTCATGCCCATGTAGAGGATGGATTGCTTCTTGTTCAGCTTTCTTCCTTTCCTTGTTTGCAGCTATTTCTCGTCGAATGGAGGGTGGTGCTACTCCTGCGCGCTGGTAAAGGCACTCAGTTGGTGTTGATCTTAAGCATCCAGTTATAGTTCTACATGTTTCATTGAGAGCTACGTCCACCTGTTTAGCATGAGTTGAGTTATACCAAATCGGACAGGCGTACTCTCTGCAGCGCAATAACAGAATGTCATTGCAGATGTTGGAATGGTGTCAGGTTGTCTACCCCATTTTGAAGCAGCCAATTTTATCAGATGATTATTCCTGGTGGAAACTTTTGACTTGGTGTTCAGACTGTGTTTCTTGTAGATAAGTCCAATGTCACTCCAAGAAATTTTGTGGTGCAACAGTGTTCCAGTTCTACTCCTGACCATACTACCTTCAATTCACGAAAGGCTTCTCTGTTTCTCAAGTGAAAGGCACTTGTGTCTTGCAGGGATTTGGTTTGCGAAATAGTATTTGGACAGACCCTTAAGGGCACTCGTGAGGTTATTCTCCAACGATTCAAATTTTTTACACTGTGCAGGAAGAGTGAGATCGTCAGCTTACAAGAAACTCCTGGTGTTGGGAGCTATGGGCTGGTTATTTGTATACACATTGAACAGAAATGGAGCGAAAACACTTCCTTGGGGTAGGACATTTTTCTGTAGTCTCCATCGGCTATGTTCCCCTTGGAATTCCAAAAAATATCTCCGATTCTGTCTGCAGGAGAGTGTAAATGAACCTGGTTTGGAATATGATAGGTGAATAAGTAACTTACAACGCCTCGCTAAAACTGTAATGGAACTTGGAGCTCAAATTAACGAAGTTTGGAATGAAACACCCCAAGTCGATATTGATAGCCTGATTTCTAGCGTCTCGACGTGTTAATGAGTGCTTGGGAAATCGTGGAGGCCCAACGCTTTATTAAGTTTTATTCATTTGTTTTTTTGTGTTTCAAGTTGATTTTTTGATCATCGATGCAGTTCATTTACATGATCAAATTCTCTAAATTTCATTAAAAACGTCCAATAAATACTTGGTGTTCTTAAAACAAACGGAACACAGGCTGAATATATAAATATATTCAGCCTTTCCGGAGCTCTATAACAATTATTGAGTCTTTTTATGACTTCTTCTTCTTCTTCTTAATGGCACTACAACCGATTGCCGGTCTGGGCCTCCTTCAGCATGTTTCTCCAAGCGGACCTATCACTCGCCAACGTTCTCCAGTCCCGTACTTGAAGTTTTTGTAGGTCAGTTGTTACCGCATCCTTCCATCTCCCTCTTGGACTTCCGGCCCTTCTCCTTCCCTCTGGTTGGCCATTGAACAACTTTTTCGGAACCCTATGATCACCCATTCTCTGCATGTGTCCGAGCCATCTCAATCTTGCCACCTTGATGAAACTCACAATATCTGGTTGATTGTAGAGCTGATATAGTTCGTGATTATATCTTCGGCGCCAGATTCCTCGTTCTTGGGTCGCTCCAAATATTGCACGTAGCATTCTTCTCTCAAATACACTTAAAGCCTGTTCTTCGCTCTGTGTTAAGCTCCATGCTTCTGCACCATAGGTTACCACCGGTCTTATAAGTGACCTGTACAGTGTGCACTTATGCTTGGGGTGGATTGTTTTGGACCTAAAAAGTTTAAGTAGCCCATAATAGCACCTGTTACCAAGAGTTATCCGCCTTCTAATCTCCTCGCCCATCCGGTTTACGCTGTTCAGTTGCGAGCCCAAGTACACAAATGTATCTACTGTGTCAAAGTGCTTTCCGTCTAGTTCTAGCGTTGGTCCTACCTTCCGATGAGTTTCGTTAGCCACCATGTATTTCGTTTTGTTTACGTTGACAGTGAGTCCTAGGTTAATTGCTTCCTTCTCCAGCAGCGAGTAAGTAGTTTTGGTCGCCTGTTCGCTTCTGCAAATTATATCAATGTCGTCTGCGTAAGCCAATAGTTGTGTTGACTTAAAGTACACACTGCCGTTAGTATCCACTCCACTACTCCTAACGGCCTTTTCTAGTACAATGTTAAACAGTAAAGTTGCCAGTGGGTCTCCCTGTCGTAGTCCTTCCTCTGTTATAAAAGACAACTTGTTTCGTATTCTTACCACATACGATACTTCAGACAGTGTTACTCTGGTTAGGGCTGTCAGTTTTTCAGGGAATCCGAAACTTGTCATTATCCCCCACAGTTTGTGTCTTATAACGCTGTCGTATGCTGCTCTGAAGACCACGAATAGATGGTGTGTCGTGATATTGAACTCATTACATTTCTCCAGGATCTGCCTAATGCCAAACAGTTGGTCTGTGGTTGACCTGTTTGTGCGGAAACCGCACTGGTATTCCCGGATATTCTCTTCTGCGTATGGTAGTAAGCGACGGTACAACACATTAGCGAAGACCTTGTATGCAATGTTTAGCAGCGTTATCCCCCTGTAGTTAGAACAATCTAACTTATCACCTTTCTTGTACAATGGGCATATTATCCCAAGCTTCCATTCATCCGGTAGCTTTTCCGTTCTCCATGTGTTTAATATGAGATCATGCATGCACGATATTAGGGCTCTACCTCCATACTTCAACAATTCTCTTGGAATGCCATCTGCACCTGGCGCCTTATTGTTCTTGATCCTGCGCACTGCAGTCTCTACTTCTTCTAAGGTGGGTTCCTCCACTTGCTCAGTCCCTAATATTGATGTTGATGTTGGCGTTATACTTTCCTCTTGGACTACGCGAGTGTTCTGGTTGAGCAGGGCCCTGAAGTACTGACCCCACCTCTTGATACACTTTTCTGTGTGTCCGATTACTCTGCCGTCCTTATTCTTACACAGAAGTGGCTGCTGTTTGTAGCCAAGTCTCGCATTTCTGACCTTTTGATAGAGTCCCCGAGTTTCGTTGGCATTACTCATTCTTTTTCAGATTTCTTTCTTCGGAAGAGTTTTTTTCTCAACTTTCCGTTTGTTTTGATAATCCTCTACATTCACTCTAGTATTTCGTTGTAGTACTTTTTCTCTGGCTTTGTTCTTCTCTGTCAGAGCTTCCTTGCATTCTTCATCGAACCAGTTATTACGCCTTTGTCCCTTCTTCCACCCCACAACCTCTGCTGCTATATCTTCGATGTCCTGCTTGATCTTTTGCCACGCTTCATTGACCTCTACTAGAGTGTTTTCTGGCCGTTTGGATATTCGTTCCTGCATTTGGTACTGAAATCTCTCTTTCATCTCATCGGTTTTGAATTTTTCCAGATCGTATCTCTTAACTGCCGGCTGTTGTGTGCGTTGACAATCAATTCTAGCCCTAAGCACCGCCCTTACCAAATAATGATCCGAATCTACATTGAGGCCTCGACAGGCTCTTACATCCAGGATATTTGAACAGTGTCTCCCATCTATCATCACATGGTCTATCTGGTTCAATACTCTACCATCTGGTGATTTCCATGTGGCTTTGTGAATATTTTTGTGTGGGAAATATTTGCTACTGACTACCATGTTGTTGGTCGTCGCAAAGTCTATCATCCTACTTCCGTTTTCATTAGTCTCAGCATGAAGACTGTGCAGTCCGATTGTCGGTCGGTATATCTCCTCGTGTCCCACTTTAGCATTAAAATCACCAAGGATGATTTTGATATCTCCTTCTGGCGCATCACGATATGCTTTCTGCAGTTCCTCGTAAAATTGGTCCTTCACGTTTTCTTCCTTGTCCTCAGTTGGTGCGTGGACATTAATCAGGGTGACGTTTCTAAATTTCCCTCTTAGCCTTATGGAACATAATCGTTCACTTATTGGGTTAAAACCAATTACTGCCTCTCTGGCCTTTCCTGTGACAATAAAACCCGCTCCAAATTCCTTTTTGCCGCCCGTTTTACCACTGTAGTAAAATGAGTACTCCTTACTGGTTAGTAAGTTCTTTCCAGGCCACCTTGTTTCTTGAACAGCAGTTATGTCCATTCCGCCGATTTTTAGGGCATCCGTTAAGGTTCTCAACCCACCAGGCCTCGATAAAGTTACAACATTCCACGATGCAATTTTCCAATCGTTCTCCCTTTTCCGTTGCTTGTGTCGTTGCCGTATTTCCAGTCCATTCCGAGGCATTATTGAAGGTTTCATAACAGGTTTTGTTTTATGGTGCTGCTTGTTAACCACACGCCCAACCCCCTGATGATCGGAGGATCATTTGTCTTTTTAGGACTACCAAAACAAATCTCTCATGAAATTTGTAAGTTATTTTACAGCTTTCAGTCCACCTTCGCAGCACTCAACAAAAACCATAAGAATAACATTGTTTCCAAGATCATGTCTTTCCGATAACTTAATTGTGGACGCGTTTCGAGATTTATCTCTCATCAGCACAGCTTTGCTTTCATGAACCTATCTTAACACGGTGTGCCTAGACAGACAAGACTAGACACACAAGACTAGATAAACCAGATTAGATAGACCAAACCGAATTCTTAAAGCTTATATTAACTATATTACCGATTTTCTTTTTAATTTTAAATTTTTCTTTAGTTTTTAAGGCTTATGTACACTTTATCATTGATTATATCTGAAATTCCTTCATGCATAATTGCACGAATTTAAATACGTTTTTTTTTCTTTATTCCGCATACATTTGCGAATTATCACGAAAGTTTATGAAAGTAATATGAAATGAATTAATTTCATAATATTCAACGTAACCACAACAAAAATTTAAGGAATCCAAGTGAGAAACAGGAAGTATTAAACTAGATAGCCAAAAGTTTTGTTAAATATTAGCTATAAGCCCGTTTATTTATTTAGCTGTTTTGATGAACTGTAAGCTTGAAATTAGCGATTACTAGGGCGCAATACAGAATACTTTCGAATTTTTACTTTTTTTTAAATTTTACTTTTTCAAAAATAATGTAAATTTTGGTCTTTTTCTAAATTATTCTAAATAATTGCCGATTAAAACTATACATAATACTTGTAGATTCAAGGAGGATAAACCTCTCAAATTATCTATAAAACAATTCGATCAATTTTTAAGACCCTAGGACCCGCCGGCCGGATCCTCCCTTTAACTTTATTTTATCCGGCCCTCGTAACAATTTTCAAATCATATTAAACCTGGCCGAGTGTGTAAACTTCGTATTCAAGGTTTCGTAGGTTAAGCGGTTTGAGCTTTGAATATATGACTCGCTTATTGTTACCATTACAATCATGGGAGATTATAGAGGATTCATCCAAGTTTTCAACACCATTTGTTCATGTACTTCCTTATCTAGATTTTGACTTGTACTCATAACGTAAGATAGCATCAGGTGAAAAAAGCGTAAGTGAAAAATAATAAATTAGCCAGGAGGTAAAACGTGTTCAACATAATGTATGCCCTCGCATTCAATCATCCAGTTTCAGTAGTCGTAAGTAGTTTTGAGCAAGCGAAATGAGTGTTAAAATAAATAACAATAATTTGTCGCCGTAATCGAGCTTTCTGTTTTGTTGGACCTAATTATGTAAATGCGAGCGCGTTGTAATGTACGTACACACACACACGATGTAAATGATCTTTTGTACGAGAGAAAAAAAATGCGCGCGCGAGAGAGAACGAGTCGGCTTAAAGCTCAGCGGTTTCGGAAAGGTGGTCGCGTGTTTAAGAGGGTCAAATTAGTTTCAAATGAAGGGGTTAAAACCGCCACATATTCACATTTATTAGTCACAGCCGAAGGTTGAGCATTCTACCTCACAAATTAAACGTTCTCTCTTTCCTCTGCGTTTAGCGTTCCCTTTTTTTTACGCACACAATCGCCTTATCTCCCGCGTACATCTTAAAATATTCACAGTATTTACATAAACATCCATTTCATTAATTCTGTTATGCTTTTTAAACTCTGATTTCTTATTATTATGGAATAAAACTATTTCATTATAATATCAGTAAAAGATAATGCTATTCCGCGGGCAAATCATACTTATCAATTGACTTACTCCACATACACAGTAGGGTGGAGCGAAATATTTTTTTTGGGTTGTGAGTGATCTAATAGTGAAAAATCCGTGCCTTTTAGACTCAAATTAATCCATGCAAAATATTATTTGATTTGATTTATAGTAATAGCCTCCGCAACGTCATTGAATTTTTGAAAAAAAAGACATCAATTAAAGTTGCAATTGGAAATTGCAAAAGAGCCCACATTTTCAGAAATAGCAGTTATAGTGACATCCAGAATTGAAAATATATGGCAAACTGCATCTATTCCGATAGTAACACGAACAAAGGTCGTACAAAACAATAAATGTTAAAAGCATACCATTTAAAATGCAAAAACCTACTCTGTGTCTGAAAAGTCTGTGTCTGAAAAAGTGTCTATCAAAAGGCATCTATCAAAAGTTCTCGACAAAGTAGTAAGGTACTTTTTGATATTGCAGAATGCAAGTGTCAAGATTTCCCTCAATGTATCTCAAGGATAAAAAGGTTCCCAAACAAGAACATACTTTTTTAATTGATCATACAAGAAGTTGCAAAAGACTCAAAAGAGGAGAACGAGAAAACCGCCCAATTAAAGCCTTAAATACTTCGTTACCTCTTATAGAAGTTAGTACTTCTCCGGTATCGTCAGCGTCTGAAAGTCGTAGTATTTCAGATAATTCCACTAACACCATAAACAAAGGCATTCCGAAAAAAAGTATGCGTCGATTTTCCTCCGTTATCGAAGACCTGCGAGAGGTATGGAGTATCAGATAGAACAGCAGCAGCGATTGCGTCGTCTAATTTATTCGACATTAAGTCTGATATCGAGGGTCTGTACCTCGAGAGTACGATAAAGTACGAAGAGAGAGAACTAAAACTAGACAATAGTTTATGAAGGAGATCGCAATCCCAAAACAGTCATGGGAGAAAAGACAAAACGTTGAAGAATATTAAAAACGGTGGCAAATGCTACAGGACTATGACAATTGAGGAGCACATCTCACTAATTCAAGAGCCAGAGTCTATTTCAATGGAGTACGTAGTACTTTGGTTGGTTCAGCTAAAGGAATAGAAACTGCGATTTCAAGGTTTCTATCACATGTAGGAATTTCCCAACATCATCTTAAGGCAATCGTTTGTGATGGTACCAATGTAAATACTGGCAGGTATGGTGGTGTTATAAGACTGCTTTAAAAAAGGCTACACAAACCACTCCAGTGGATAATTTGTTTACTCCATATGAACGAAGTTCCTTTGAGTTTCTTGTTTTTCATCTTGACGGGGGTACTTCGGGACCTAAGTCTTACACTGTGACATTGGGGAAAGCACTCGAGACTTGTGAACAATTGCCTGTTAAAAAATTTCAGCATTGAAGGAGAATTGCTTCCCGAAATGGCTCAAGATTTAAGAACAGATCAACAGTACCTGCACAAGATTGTCTCAGCGTTACTTTCAAGTGATTTTCCGGAAGATTTGAACGAGTTGTAAAATTGACGACGATAGCTGCTACTTCTCAATGCACAAAAAAGTCACGATTAGGTGCAATAAAACCTAATTCCAAATTGGAATCACGGGATGTAATGCCTAAATTTGAGACAAAACAAGATTTTCGAGTAAATTAATTGTTTTTTTTTTTAGTGTTTCTATAAAACAATTGTTGTGTTTTTGATTAAAGGTGATTAATATATTATTGAATTATATATTGCGTATCATTTAGCACCCATATATCATTAAATAAAGCTTAATATTTGGCCATAACTGTACTAGACTTTAATCATTAAATTTTAATTTTTGAGGTCAGTGCGGAGGCAGAAGATATTCATCAAATTTATTCAAAAATTATATTTATTTTAACTTTAATATAATGCACCAATCCCCCCCTATTACAACTTCAAAACTTCAAAAAATATTTTTGCATACATCCGTGCTTCACCCTAATACACAGCCAATTTTTTTAATTAATTTATGAAGAAATCGTGAATAGGGCTAAACAACAAAACCCGCAGACTCATCCTAAAAATTTTGACCAACACCCATCTCAAGATTAAATTTAGAAAGCTTCGAAATAAAAACTGGAGTGAGACAAGGAGATGGACTTTCCGCACTTCTCTTCAACTGTGTCCTTGAAAAGGTTATGAGAGAATGCCCCAAGGCACTAAACAATTTGGGAGCTTAGAGTGGTATCTACCTGGGACGTAAGAACGATGGACTGGTTGTAGATTGCCTGGCCTTTGGCAACAATGCAGGTAAATTGCCTCAGAAAACAGGCTGCCAAAGTGGGTCTTCAAGTGTCGGTGGAGTAAACAGAATTCTTCACCAACATCAGAGAAGCAAACATAGAGATGTTACTAGAGCAGAGAAGCATCAAGAGGATTGAGAAATTTAAGTATCTCGGCACCAACTTATGAGAAAGAGCATCATTAACCAAGAGAGTCAACAAGTTAGAACTAGCCTATCGACTGACAAAGAATACAACAAAAAATGCCTGTCACGCAACCTGAAACATAATCACTACACATCAGTCTTACGACCAGAAGCCCTGTATGTCATGGAGTGTCTTTCCTTGAACCGAATAGGTCTGGTAGAGAAATTGGAAAACAGAGAGAGAGGAGAATCCTCAGGAAAATCCTAGGTCCAGTAAAGGAAGATAGGGAATTCCGAAGGCGACATAACGCTGAGCTATGCGAACATATTGAAAGGCTCTCTGACTGTGCAAGGAAAAGAAGTGTAGCTTTCTATTGTCTCCAAACCGACAAACCAACCGTCTGTTCACCTTCTGGCAAAACAAGAAGGTTCATACCACTTGGTTGACAGAAACCTAGAAGGATAATAAAGAAATGGGAATAACTGATCTCCAAAACAGACATTCTGTGAGACGCACCCTGAAGTCCGTGGATTTCAGGAAAAACCCTGAAGGAAAGGTACCCCTGGAGAGAAGATAGGAAGGAGTTACGTCAATACTGGGCAAAGATCAAAGACCAACAGTTGAACAAGCGCAGTCCAAAGTTGGGCTAGTCAAAGCAAGAAGAAGAAGAGGCTGTCTATTCCTACACCAAGCCAAATTTATCAGGAAATTTTTTGGCCAAGGTTCACCCAGCCTTTGAAAATGAGGAGCTGCAAGGAAAAGAAGTGTAGCTTTCTATTGTCTCCAAACCGACAACCTGGCGTAATAATAGGATCTTCACTGCATCTAATAAGATTAATGAGACTGCTCTACGAGACCAGTACTGCATGCGTCAGCGTAAGTAACACATGCTCCGAACCATTTAAAATACTAGCGGAAGTGCGGCAAGGATGCATATTGTCGCCTATACTATAATATAATAATAATTTCTTTATTTCCTTAATAATTATTACAAATATATAATCACTCATACATTACAAATTAACCCCTCATACATTAGGCTCAGTAAGTGGTTAATAATATTGCTTCGGATTTGTTTGGAGTTAGCCAGAATGTTGGGAGGGAGGTCATCGTACCAGACAGGACCCCGGTACGACCCGTGTCTCATGCCCTGTGTGGTTAGTTTCCTGGGAGCCCTGGGCAGACATCTGCCCACGCCCCTGGTCCCGTGCCCATGATCTACCATTCCCAAAGACTCCCTGCTATTATGGACTTTCATTAAAACTGTCAATTTATAAAGATTATTTATGGTTAAAACTGATAAGTCCCTGTTCAACGCCCCGGCCGAATTGAGCCTTCCTCCATTTAAAATTCGTCTTAGCAAATTATTTTGTGCAACGATTGCAGGTCTTAATGTTGTGGGACAAGCCCCACCCCAGGATAGTATTCCATAAGTTACTATGTTATTCCATAGTACACGGTCTTTAAGGTGTTTTGGATCAAAATATTTGTTAGTCTGGAAAACACATAGATCAACTGATTTATTCGTATAGTTAGAGTTTCCGAATGTGATTTCCAGTTCAGATGCTGGTCTATCTGAATACCTAAATATTTAATACTTTAACTCTTTCTATTATAATAAAATAATAACTAAACTCTTTCTATTGTATTGTTTCCTAATTTTATATTAAATAAATTACTAGGTTGAGAATTCTTGTAAATTGAGAAAGTAATATATTTGGTTCTATCAGGATTCAATGAGACTCGGTTCCATCCACCGTTTCACTCTTTCGATCCCCTTTGAGGCAACATTAAAGGTGCTGGGCCATGACGGGGTGGAGAAGGGAAGCGCGCTATCGTCTGCAAATAAGTAGGTGTGTCCTATTTTTTGTTCAAGTTTTGGCAGGTCGTTAATAAATGTCAGGAATAAAACAGGTCCCAAGACTGTACCTTGTGGGATTTCAAGTACCATACATAGTAGCGCTGAGAACATTCCTCAATCTAACCTGCTGAGGTCTACATGCAAGGTAGCTAATGAACCAACTTAAATCTACTCCTTTCACCCCCATACGGCTAAGTTTTTTAATCAACAGGACATGAGACACCGTGTCGTACGCCTTTGCTAGATCAAGGAAGATTCCTGTGGTCTTGATGTTTTGGTCTAAATATTCATTTATTTTTGAAGTGACTGCATCTAAAGCATCATGAGTACCCTGCCCTGGTCGGAAACCAAACTGTCTATGGGTTATTAGGCTATTTGTTTCCAGGTATCCAACAAGTTGTTTTTTAACCAATTCTTCTATTATTTTCGCTAAGTTGGATAACATAGAAATAGAACGGTAGTTACCAACTAAAGAACGATTTTTATTTTTATACAAAGGTATAATTATAGATTTTTTTAGAATTTCTGGAAATTTTCCTGTACTGAGACTGAGATTAGTTAGGAAAGTCAAAGGTGATGCAATGTAAGTTTTAATTAATTTTAGACAGTTTACTGAAATGTTGTTGTCCCAACCAAGACCCTCCTCTTAGTTCATCAATTGTTTTAATAATGTTATTTTCATTAACCTGGATAAACTCAAAGAAGGGAATACCATCTACCTCAAAATCAGGTTGTTCGTCTGTGGATGACATTTTTGCTGCCATTTTTAGGGTTCCGTACCGAAAACGGAACCCTTATAGGATTACTTTGTTGTCCGTCTGTCTGTCTGTCTGTCTGTCCGTCTGTCTGTCTGTCAAGACCATTTTTCTCAGGAACGCGTAGAGGTAACAAGTTGAAATTTGTATCAAATTCTCGGGTCTGCGGTCTCTTTCAGCTGTGAAAAAATCAAACCTGTAAGTCAACGCGATCAAAAGATATGACTGTTTATGTTGTATATTTTGCGATTTCACAAGGGAATCAAAACCTATAGGGTACTTCCCGTTGACCTAGAATCATGAAATTTGGCAAGAAGCGGTGTCTTACAGCACATGTAAAGGGAAAAATCTGAAAACCGTAAATATGTAGTCTAATTACAAGAAAAATGCGAATTTACTATTAGAAACTTATGAAAATACACTAATGTAGTCATAGTGGTATTGTCAGGCTCCAGAAGCATATGGGTTGCATACAGTTAGGTCCTCCTCGGTTAAGTCCGAAGGTTAAAAAGTACGTGATGGCACCAAGCTGTTTATTCTGAATTTTCCTTGTTTATATTCGTTATGCATTTCATCACGTACGCTCTATATACATAATATATACAGGGTATATTATGTTATATGGGTATATTACAGGGTATATTATGTTATGGTATATATACAGGGTATATTATGTTTAAATTTTGCTTGTTTATAACCGACATGCGACATACTCAAGTCCCGTAACATCCTATATATATTATATTTCGTCTAATTTTTCTTTATAATCTACATAATATGTTGATAATCTACATAATAATACTATACTATAATCTACGTAATATATTGAAGATAATATGATTTAAGTATATTATACTTAAATCACGTACGCCATATATTTTTTGGTAGTCAATTGCCCAAAAGCAGTCAATTGAACAACTGAATGTTAAGAGTATCGAAATAGATCTAGAAATAGTTAATATATTAGTTTATATTAGATCTAGAAATAGTTAGATCTTAATATAAGTTAGTGAATAAGTGTAATACTAAAATAAAATTTTCTTTTTATAAGTTTAAAAATATTCGCAGTGTTCAAAAAAAATATCCTGTATACCTTTATACAGGGTATATAGGTATACTGGCAAAATTGAGCAGTAAAAACAAATAGTGAAGTTCCAGAACCCCTAAACACTCATAGTGAATGGGGGATGTATGGTAATAAAATATAGGGTAGAATTCCATCGTACGACAGCGACATTTTGAGGTTATGCTTGCAGCGGTGCTAAGATGGTCGTGATTTCAAGAGGGCCACTTGTCAAGTTAACTGAATGTGCTTGCGACGTCCTCCACAAAAAAAGATACCTTACTTACAAGTTTGTACGGAACCCTCGGTGCGCGAGTCACAACTCGCACTTGGCCAGTTTTTTTTTTCACCAATATTTTACCAATAAAGTATTGGTTAAAATGATCAGCACACCTATCTGGATAATTTTGGATTTCAATAGGATCACCATCAACGTTCAATTTTGATATGTTAGAGTCCCTATCTTTGCTATTAATTATTTCAGAAATAGTTCCCCAAACTCTTTTAGTGTCTTTTCCTGCCTCTGAAATCTGTTTTCTATAATCTTCCTCCTTAGCAATCCTAATTAACTGTCTAAATTTATTCCTGTACCTTATATGGTATTCTCTTAATTTTCCATTTTGTTATACAAATAATCCCTCTTCCTTAATGATATCATTTAGCCTTGGGTAATCCAGGCCTTCTTACTTTTGTATTTACAGGGCTTTTTGATAATTTTAGTTTCAGAGCAAATTTCTAGATTAGATTGTAAAATGTTAATCAAGTATTGAGTAGCTTTATCTACAGATGTGAATGAATAAACCTCATCGCAATTGTGACTTAATCTTATCAATGAATTCATCTTACCTTACTTTTTTAAGGTCTGGCCTTCTGAAGGGTTCCCTCCTATCCCACCAGCAATAGAGAAACAGCCTGCTCTGTCATTAGTGACGTTGGTTTTTATATCTACGGCACTTAATGAGTGCTGATATTGAATATTTGAAGCTATGTGGTCAATAAATGAAGGTCCGGTGACACTGCCTTGCCCAGCTGGTCCATCGTCTATCCTAGTGGCGCAAGTGACTCGTGACAGTAATCCCCCTTAAATATATTTTAAAGTTTTATTTTATTTTTACTAAATCATCATCTTTAGTAATTCGAATTACGTTCCTGTCCTGGTCTTCTTTTTTGACTAATATTTTGCCATCTTTATACCAAGTATACTTGTCGTTTTTTTCCGACAAATGTTCCTGGTTTTGTCCAATAAACGCGCCATAAAGATAGTTGAATACTCACGGGCATTTATTCTACCGTGTATAAGATTCTTGTGTAGTAAGACAGAGGCTATCCCTGGTCCCTTTTGGTCGGAACGAGCCAGTTTTTAGGGTTCCGTACCGAAAACGGAACCCTTATAGGATCACTTTGTTGTCCGTCTGTCTGTCTGTCTGTCAAGACCATTTTTCTCAGGAACGCGTAGAGGTAACAAGTTGAAATTTGTACCAAATACTCGGGTCTGCGGTCTCTTTCAGCTGTGAAAAAATGAAACTTGTAAGTCAACGCGATCAAAAGATATGACCGTTTATGTCGCATAGTGTGCGATTTCACAAGGGAATCAATACCTATAGGGTACTTCCCGTTGACCTAGTATCATGAAATTTAGCAAGAAGCGGTGTCTTATAGCACATGTAAAGGGAAAAATCTGAAAACCGTAAATTTGTAGTTTAATTACAAGAAAAATGCGAATTTACTATTAGAAACTTATGAAAATACACTAATGTGTTGCGTGGTATTGTCAGGCGGCAGAAGAATATGGGTTGCATACAGTTAGGTCCTCCTCCTATATTTTTTGGTAGTCAATTGCCCAAAAGCAGTCAATTTAACAAATTAACTAAAAGTGCTTGCTACGTCCTCCACAAAAAAAGATACCTTACAAGTTTGTACGGAACCCTCGGTGCGCGAGTCACAACTCGCACTTGGCCAACCTTCAAATCTTCCAACCACTTCACTTTGTCCATATGTCGAACGAACTTTACAATGATTGGTTTCACCTTGTTGTTGTCCATGGTAGGCATTCGAAGAGTCACACAGATATTGATTGTGATTTTATTGTTTATCAACTTGGAGAGTAAAAGAACAATATCCTTTACAGACTCACCTGCAGTTTCAGGGACCCCAATAATAACTAGATTGTCTCGCCTGCTATGTTGTTGTAAATCCTGTATACTGTTTAAAATTTACACAGAATACATTATGCGAAAGGTACTAGAAGATTGGAACGGAGGGAGTTGTTCCCTGTTCCCTGTTGGAGACAAACGGATAACGAATTTGAGATATGCAGATGATACTGTGATTATGGCTTCGGAGAGAGCCGAAATGGAGGCAATAATGGCCAGACTCACAGAAGAGAGTAGATCCTAAGTAGGGAAAGATGATTCGTTCTGGCGCCTCCTCACTCCTCGCCACAGAGTGGTCAGCTATAGAATTGATTTATTCAGGGATTGATGTAGATAGCTTTATTGGTAAATTGAACAGCGGTTGTACGAGATTCCGCATTCTATTCATCCACTTTCGGTCCACTTTCTATCCACTTTCCATCTACTTTCCGTCCACTTTCTGTCCACTCCATCCACTCTCCGTCCACTTTTTGTCCACAACAGCTTTTAATCAGCTTTTAGCTTTAAATCAGCTTTTAAACAGCTTTAAACAGCTTTGAATCAGCTTTAAATAGCTTTTAATCAGCTTTAAACAGCTTTTTAACAGATTTTGGATGGAAAGTGGACGGCGTGGACGGAAAGTGGATGAAAAGTGGACGGAAAGTGGACGGAGTGGACGGAAAGTGGACGCAGGGTGGATGGAAAGTGGACGGAAAGTGGATGGAGTGGACGGAAAGTGGACAGAAAGTGGACGGAAAGTGGATGGAAAGTGGATAGAAAGTGGACGGAAAGTGGATGAATAGAATGCGGAATCTCGTACAACAGCTGTTTAATTTACCAATAAAGCTATCTACATCAATCCCTGAATAAATCAATTCTATAGCTGACTACTCTGTGGCGAGGAGTGAGGAGGCGCCAGAACGAATCATCTTTCCCTACTCTCCTATAGACTGGAGATTAATAGAGCGAAAACAAAGATCATGATAATAGACAGACAAAATGAAACCGTGCCACAAGGCGACACCGTGACTGGATTTCCAGTCGTGCAAAGATTTTATTATCTAGGATCAGTAGTTACCAGCGAGGGTGGATCGGAGAAAGAAATCCGCAAATGAATAGCGATTGCCAGAACGTCTATGGCAAAACTGGTGAAAATTTGGAAAGATCGAGCCATTACCAAAAACACAAAACTTCGGCTGATACATAGCTTGGTCTTCCTCATTGCAACTTACGTCTGCGAAACGTGGACTTTTCGGACCTCAGACCAACGCAGAATAGAAGCGTTTGAAATGTAGTGCTATAGAAAAATGCTGCAAATACCATGACAGCCCACCGCACAAACGTCTCTATTATTCAACAACTCGGTATAAAGATCAGACTATACCAGACCATAAACCAACGGTATTTGGGATACCTAGGTCATGTGGCAAGGAGGTTCGACAATATTGAACGACTCAGAGTAAAAGGCAAAGTCCAGAGCCGCCGCCCAAGAGGAAGATCGCTGAGACAATGTATAGACCGGACAAAAACCCTGACGGGACGAGGGATGCAGGAAGTAATGAGATCTGCCCAAGATAGAGAGCGCTGGCGAGGAGTCATTGCGAGCAAAGCAAATTGATGTCACCACACCCTGCAGAAGGGCTATGGAATAAAGAGAGAGAATGGTAGAATGCGTAGGATCGCGGGATCAGCCTATCTCCAACAAAAAGCCGAGGCTGACAAATAGCTACCCTTGCTATAGCTATACCCCTAAAGTATGTATACTAGTCATGTCATGTCATAAAACTCTGGGACCTAAAATTTCAGTTTCAACCTTGGAATGGATACTAATCCTTTCCCAAATTTCAAATAACGCATGATGAAAAATCTCGTAGAAAAGAGTAGAATAGTAAAACTACTCCAGGAGATACCGTACACAGGGAATCCTCCGTCACAAAAATCGGGCCATCGGATTCTGGAGAGCCCGAAACAACATTCATTCAACCAATGCTCCAGGAAACATCAAGGAAGCGAAGAAATAAAAGGGAAAATCAATCATGAGAAGTTATTTCACGTGGTCCATAGTAGGCCAAGATCGAAGGAAGAAGAAGAGGATGTCTCACTAAAACGATTCAGTGCACTTTCACCGCATACGTTTCACCGCGGAATCTTCTCTGTACGAACTTTCAACACTGAGTAGTTTCACCCCTAACAATTTGTTTTCCTATATTTATGTATTTTTTGAATTGGTGAAATTGCGGAACGGTGAAACTTCGCAGAGGTAAAGGACTGAACTTCGCTGAAAGTTCCTACTGGTGAAGCGTCATTACTATATATTATAGTAATTATTACTATATAGTGTTTTATAAATATTGATTAATATTCAAATAATATTTTAATTATGAAAATACCGGCGATACCGGTACTCGCTCTCATCGATTCTTTGGTTGTACCGAAGCCTAAGAAATGGCCAATACCATCCGTATTCCGTGATTTTATTTGAATGCGAACTTATTTCTTATTGAATTTTTTGTTCCCACTTTATCAAAAATTTATAACAGGTGTAGATATTGTGGTGTGTGACGCCGTGGAATACATATATCACTTACGGTTTGCAGAGGAATTTATTTACATTGACGATATATACAAATATACAAGACGTACAAACTCTGTTGAGGGAATTGCGGAGCTGCAACGTCTTCGTGGAACTTAGATATAACTTGAAGAAACTCGCACTGGACTGGACTGAGTGGAGCTGGACTCTCTGAACTGGACTCGACTGGTCTGGTTGACTGATTGCTGGCTGAGTCTGGTTGAACTGGCTGTGCTCGTCTGGCTTGGTCCACTGGCTGGACTGAACTGAACTACTTCGCTGACCGTCTGAACTTCTAGCTGAGTCTGGTTGAATGGTTCTGCTGGCTGGGCAGGTGTCACTTCGCTGAATGTGTCCACTGGCTGGACTGGTGTGTATGAGTCCACTGGCTGGACTGACTGCTAGTTCGACTGGTCCACTTCGCTGACTGAACTGACTTAGTCAGCTGGCTGGACTGAACTGGACTCGTAGGTTCGTTGTGCCTGACTGTTGACCTGAACTGGAGTCAACTTGCTGACTGTTTGCGCCTGACTGTCTGGACGGAACTGACTTCCTTGTTCGGGGGTTCAGGTATTTATGTTTTGTCCAGGTATATTGGTCCCTCATCTGGTGGGTGATTATTTTTCTATTTTCGGCTATTTGTCGCTTTGGTGATTACCAATTCTCGGGACAAACATATTTTCGTAATTTCTACGGGGATTACATCATTGACCCTAATAAAATATTTTCGGAAATTCTTTTGAAAATATTTGGGTAATCACCGTAATGCCCTCTTAAAACTAATAATATAAATATTTCTTAATCTGCTCTAGGAATACATTACCGACGCTAATCATTTTTTTCGGAAATTGTTCGAAAATATTTGAGAAATTATTATAATGCCCTCGTAAACTAAGAAATAAAAATGGAACGGCTCGTTATTATTTATATTATAATATTTTAACAAGCTTTGTAAGACAGTGATATGAAACAGTCAAAATATATTCGTGTGTGAATTCGGCGTGGCAAGTTGCGACCGTTCGATTCTTACACAATTTTAAAGAAAAACATCTGTGAATTGTGGACAATATCTAAGTGTCATACACCGCGGTGTCCAAGGACGAATTTTCTTCTGGGAATTCCCTGGATTCAACATTCACCATCCTGTTTAAGAAATCCAGCTGGCTTAACCACGTGGTGGAACCTCCGAACTCTGCAGGTCCAGGTATACACCGGATTGTTGAAGTGGCGAATGGCTCCTTTGTACACTCGTGTTTTCATTTGTATGATTTTCCGCATAGAATTTTCAAATATTTTTCTTCATAATAGTACGCAAGTACATGTGGTAATGGCTATTTACACGTCATAATACCTACGGTGAAGATTCCGCGTTGAAACGAATACGATGGACCTTTAACTAAATTTTTTCACAAGTCGACTTATACCACATATTATAGAAAAAAGTCGTTATAAATTAGAATATAATCTGGAGTAATTAGTAATGGTATACATAATTTTGCGGGCGTAATGAAGTGGGGTGTATGTGCAGGGTAATTTATGAAAGGGCGAATCACAATTGCTAATACGGTATTGAATGTTTTCGCGTGTGTGGCGTGTAAAATGCGCGCAGTGTGGATGCGAACAGGCGCTTAATTCGCTTAATCGAGCCCACCTCGGCGACATTTGCATCTCAAAAGGCCTGCTAACGACCTCACGTCACGCTGCCTGACATAATTTAAACATTGGGGCACTTCATTCCGTGCATACGCACACCAAATTACTATTTTTACTCGGAAGTAATCATAAATATTGCCAGTGCGGTTTTACTTCGCGTATAGAAATTTATGCTGAAACGTTGTTGCTTTACATTCGAACTGTTTCACTTTCAAATGAGTTCTCCTTAACTTATCATTTCTAGAAATTTAAGTTAATAATACGTTATTTACCACTTAAAATTTCTATTTGTTATATGGGACAATATATGGGACATATAATGCGTAACGAGAGCCGATATATCCTTTTGCAAAAGATCCTCCAAGGCAAGGTATATGGAGCTAGAGGAGTGGGCGGAAGGAGAATATCTTCTTCTTCTATAGCTCTACAGCCCTACAGCCCATCTACAGCCCATCTATCCCTGCCGTTAACAAATTGCAGCCAGTTTCTCACACCAAATATCTTTAGGTCGTCGATGCAGTCATCGACGCCATCTCTTACGTGGTCTACCCCGAGCTCTTCTTTCATGTGGACTCCAGTTCGTCAGTATTTCCAGTCCTCGGGTACTTTCCATACGCATAACATGTCCAAACCATTGTAACCGTAGTGCCTTTACATGCCTTACGATGTCCGATCCTCCAATTAGTCTGTACAGTTCATGGTTCATTCTGCATCTCCATGTACCACAGTTTTCCTGTACGGTGCCAAAGATTCTGCGTAATATGCTTCTTTCGCAGACTCGTAGTGCGTTTTCGTTGATCGTAGATATGGTTCATATTTCACACGCGTATGTTATGGCGGGTCTAATGAGTGTGTTATACAAGGAGAATATCATTGTTGAAAAATTTAAGTAAAAAACCACTGAGTTTTTTAAGTAAAAAACCACTCAGCTTTTCCGCGCTGCTGTTAACAAAGATCGAATAGCCAACATGATAGCCAACATCCAGAACGGATAGGCTCTAACTCTAAGAAGAAGAGAATCTATCTATTCAATATGTGTCTATCTAACTCCTATATTTCAGACGGTTCTCAAAATGTTAAGTGTTAGTTGTATGAATATAAATTATGTAAGCGTTGATGTAAACGGAAACCGGAAATCTTGCAAAGGTACATTTCTCGAATAGCTGGGAGTGCGAGACATAAATAAAACGCGTTACCGTTTACAGGTGCAAAAGATTCCGCACAAGCGAAGAAAAAACGAGCAGTGATAAATTATCGCCGCTCGAGCCCAATAAATAATTTATTAATTAAAATCGAAAATTGTCGATTACACTTTTTCGTTGCTAAACAAGGATAAATTGCGGTAATAAAAAAGGTTGAAATCAAAATGATAATCTTTGAATTTCCATTTTATTACATTTGTATAACATCTCTGAAACCAAGTTAGCAATTACATTCCTTTTATAAAATAGATAAAAACAGGTTTTGCCATTTTCCTAAAATCTAGCTAAGGGGACTGCTAATGTAAGATGCTTACATCTCAAAAATAGGAGATGTTAGAGATGTGAAAATTGATATTTAAATTCTTTTTTAAAAATGAAGATTTGGGTGTAATAGCATTTTCTAAAGTCCAAAGTTTAAATCCAGTTAAAGGAGGTGCCAAAGGATTATTTAAAAAATATTGATCATTTGTAGATCTGACATTTGACAGCTGACATTTGAGTAGTAGTTTATAATTACATTTTAAAAGGCACGCCTTTTGCTCCTCGCTTTGTTGAAAGAAATGGTTTATTGACTCCATATACATTCATGCTATTGTAGGCGATGGACTAAGAGAAGTCGCATTATATGGGTCAAGGTAGTCGATAAACCAGGCTACGCTAGAGGAGCTTACTGGAATTAACGTCATTATCTAATCATTAAATATCCGGCCGAAGTTTTACCAATGAATTACTGTTTAACGCACAGCGACACCCAAAACGTTACACTCTATACCAGGCCTGGACAAATTGCGACCCGCGGGCCTGATGCGGGCCGAGTCGACAATATATTCGGCCCGCGAAGTATTTTATAAATTGGTTTAATTACAAAAAATATCTACGTATAATAAACACAAACCCAAAAATAAGTTAGTTTTGTGATTGTGTCCTACCAAAATATCAGTAAATTCAATAAGAAAGTAATTATAAATTTATGTATACATAGTATCTTAATACGTACTCCAAGCTATAAGCAACATAAACATAGAATACCCAAAGCATGCCTATGACATTCTTATTATGTTTACCAGGTCTGATGTTTACCTTATTATCTACAAGGAAGGAATGGGCAGAGGTAAAATAAACGGGAGCAGAGACCGAAACAGCCTCGCTGCCAAGATCCCCTGGCTGCAAGTACCAAAAGACGAAATGGTATGCAAATACCACTTCGAGAAAAACTACACAGCAATGTGTAGTAGTAAAGCCGATTGGAGCGACGAATCCTCAGCATACCACATAGAGCAAAATGCCATCAAGTGGTATACAGATGGTTCGAAGACAAAGGAAGGCACTGGTGCAGGAGTGTTTGGACCTCGTACCAGATACTCCGAATCCATGGGAACATCCCCAAGTATCTTCCAAGCAGAGGTACACGCAATCGAAAGATGTGCACAGTTTAACCTCGACAGGAATTACCGCAAAAAACGAATTGCTATCCTGTCAGATAGCCAAGCAGCCATCAAGGCCATTAGCTCATACACCATCAGATCCAAACTGGTATGGGACTGTGTGGGGAAGCTGAACAAGCTTAGCAGGGATAATAAAGTAACGCTATACTGGGTACCAGGACACACTGGTATAGACGGAAACGAAGAAGCCGATCACCTAGCAAACAAGGGATCTAGTATCCCCTTTATAGGTCCGGAACCCTTTTGCGGTATGAGCGTGAACACCATCCGCAAAAGTTTAGATGAAGAAATAAGAGGAAAATGGATGAAAACCTGGGAAGAACTTCCAGGGCTAAGGCAATCCAAAGTGATGCTGGGATCTTTTAACCAGAAGAGAACTAAAGCTTGCCTGAAACTAAGCAGGAACAAGCTCAGAATTCTGACAGGAGCCCTGACGGGACACTGCAGACTTAGGAAACATCTCAAGGCCCTAGGCCTAGAGGAGGATGATGGATGCAGATTCTGTGGCTCAGCAGAGGAAACCCCCATACATCTGTTCAAAGACTGCGGAGCATTACTCCGCAAGAGACAGATGTACCTTGGGGCTCACTGCTTGAACACAGAGGAGCTGCAGGCCTTGAATCCCACCCAGATCCTGAAATTCCTAAAGGAATCAGGATTAGAGGAGGCGCTCTAAATGGGTAAGTACACCAACACTTGGAGGAGGAGGGTGGGGTACAATAGATCTATAAAGGTCGCAGTACAAGTCGTCACCACCATATCTACAATCTACAATCTACAATCTACCTGCCACTATTTCATAGAGGTTGCACATTTACGGGTGATCTCTGAAAATATTTCGTTTTACAAACAGCATAATATATTGTCCACTACGAACAATGAACCTAAAAACATTATAATAGTAGTATATGCAACGGTCGTGGTATACAAATTACTATTAAAATAGAAAAATGGTAAATGCGGCCCGCGGTCAAACTTTCAAATGTATTGTGGCTCTACCGTCAAAATATTTGCCCACCCCTGCTCTATACCGACGGCTCGAAAACTGAATCCAATTTCCAGGCGGAACTGTTAGCCATCAACAGAACATCAAGGTATATAAGATCAGAGCATGGAAAAATATTTGACCAGCCCTACCGAACTGCTTTTGGAGACTTGGCAGTTGGCACAGGAAATCTTCGGCTTCATTGGATTAAGGCTCATGTAGGTCATAGAGGACACGAAAGAGCGGATTATTTGGCAAGGCAGGCTTCAGGAACTGAGAGTACAAACGAAGAAATAGACCTATAGCCCATCACGTTCCACAAAGTGCCTGGTCATGCAATAAAAAGTGGGCTATCTATTAAGATCCACAGAGAGTGGCAAGAGTGATGGATAAGGCAACAACTGGACTATGGACTAAAACATTTATTCCTGAAATAAATAAATGGAAGAGCAGTTGCACCATTTGATGTGTGGATACAATACCCACACATCAAATGGTCCAACTAATAACTTCTATACTTATTTAGATGCGGGAAAAGATCGTCCCCGATTTGTACTTGTTAAGAGGAAGATACAGCCGCTTACATGCCCGCTTACGGAGAACAGGCGACAAGAAACTGGATGTCATTGGCCATGTAGCGAAGAAGATCTCACCACAAACGAGAAAAATAGTGTATGGTTGCAGACATTTAATACAAACTGTGCAAAATTAAAAAGACTGGATCACGACATATGGTACTTAGATTAAAACCGATTAAATTGTAATAGTATTATTATTAATAGCTGTGAAATCAGCATAGTGCTCATCTGAACGGAGTGCTGGTCACATAAGCCACACTTATGTGAATAAAGAATTTTAGGGAGTGTTACCAGGAGAAAATGCACGCGTGGAGGCTCCTTCCGTGCCCCCCAATAAAAAATAAGATGTAGGCAATGGATCGTGCCTATTCCTGATGCTGGTTTACGTTATGTGAGGAAGTCAAAACCGGAAATGTTGAAAACCAAATTGAACCCAATATAATGTCCCATAATTGTAATGGTAACAATAAGTGTCGTTGCATTATCATAGCTCGAACCGCTTAACCGAAAGCTTGAAGAAGCAGTTTACACACTCGGCCAGGTTTAATAAGATTTGAAAATTGTTACGAGGGCTGGATAAAATCAAGTTGAGGGCCGGACCCGGCCCGCGGGTCTGCGTAATTCTCGAATGTGGTCCTCTCGGATAGCAGAGCAGCACTCGACGCCTTAAAATATATGACCAGCTCTACCACTGTTTTTGGAGACTTGCCAGTTAGCACAGGAAATTTGAAGATTTATTCTTCGGTTTCACTGGGTTAAGGCTCATGTAGGTCATAGAGTAAACGAAATAGCCGATTATTTGGCAAGGTAGGCTTCAGGAACCGAGAGTACAAACGAGGAAATAGACCTATTGCCCAGAACGTTCAACAAAGTGCATGGGCAGGCAATAAAAATCCGTCAAGAATTATTAAAGCTCAAACCGCTCAAGCGTAAGCTTGAAGACGCAGTCTACGCACTCAGCCTGGTTTAATAAAATTTGGAAATTGTTACGAGGGCCGGATAAAATCAAGTTGAAGGCCGGACCCTGCCCGCGGGTCCGTGAGTCGGGTTCGGCCTTCAACTGGATTTTATCCGGTCCCTCGTAACAATTTCCAAATCTTACTTACGATCTATCTTAATTCTAGTCTTCATATTATTAGCCTGAATATATCAACCTGTTCCTAGATCTATAATATTAAGTCTTATCAAGTCTACAAAACAAATCCAATGTTGAAACAACTACTTCCATGGCAAATGCCACGCAATTCACTTAAGTTAAATAAAAAGAAATAATCTTAAAAACAATGTTATTTATCTAGTACTCGTTTAGTGATATGAGAATGTACTGGGGCCTGGTAATAACATGCAAATGTCTATTGTATAAATCAATATCCTGCGCGGAATTAGTCAGGGAGGTAGTTGTTTCAACATGGGATTTGTTTTGTAGTCTTATTAGGACTTAATATTATAGAGCTACGAACAGGTCCATTCATGGCGTAAACATAAATAACCTTAAGTACGCTGACGACACCGTTATAACCGCGGACTCCTTGGTGGATCTTCAGATTTTACTTGACCAGGTGGCAATCCATAGTGCAGAATTTGGATTAAATTTAAATACCAAAAAAAAACTAATGGTTAGACATTAATAAGAATCAGGTTGCAGAAGGTATTCTACAGGTACAGAACCAACAAATCGAACGAGTTCAGTCATACAAATATCTTGGATGCCAGGTCAACGAAAACTGGGATTATATGCAGTAGGTCCGTGCCCGAATTGAACAAGCCAGAGCACCATTTGTAAAAATGAAGTTCGTGTTGTGATGCCGAATTCACTCTCCGTTCGAACTCGAGTACTACGTTGTTACGTTTTCAGTATTCTCTTTTATGGAATTGAGGCGTGGACACTAATAGACGCCATATGTTAAAAGCTGGAAGATTTCGAAATGTGGACATATCAACGGATGTTGAGAATATCGTGGAGGGACAGAGTGCGCAATGTGGATGTGCTTACAAGAACGTCAAAAGTTTTGCGCACACTTAAAAGACGAAAGCTCGAATACTTTGGACAAATTCTCAGAAACGAAAAATATAGACTCCTCAAATTAATAACTGAAGGAAGGATCGAAGGCAGAAGAGAATTTCCGACAATGGTATGGTGAGACTACGACAAGTCTCTTTAGAAAAGCGATCGACAAAGCACATATATCGCTAATGTTTACCAACGTTCAAAGAGAACAGGGCACTTTAAAGAAGAAGAACTGGTTGAATATATTTATATATTCAGGCTATAATTCACCTTCTAATACGCCGCGCGATGACAAAGATGAAAAATCTGTAAATTTTCTGGTCCAAAATACTATTAGGGCTAGTTTTTCCCAAAAGTAAGAACAAATGGCCAATTTTCTTAATTAAAGTTTAAGATCCGCGGATCCGCAGGCCGGGTCCGGCCTTCATCTTGATTTTATCCGGCCCTCGTAACAATTTCCAAATCTTACGGTCTATCTTAATTCTAGTCTTCATATTACTTACAAAATTATCAATATTTGATAAACTTAGCAAATCTGAATTAATTTGACTGATGTAAAACTATATACACCGGAATTTCAAAAAGCGAACGTGTTGGGTCCGAGAAAATCGAAACCAAAGATTCTGACAAATTGATCGAATCGTTTTACAATTGCAATATAATACATAGTTTTAATCTAAATTTAATTTAAAATAATTTTAAAAGATTTAGTCTATTTTTTGTCTAATTTATTTAGTCTAATTTATGTTATTTTGGAAAAGATTTCGGGTAAAAATTCATAAGCATGTACGCTATTTTGCGCGTCTTTATAATTCTTATTTCACACATATGTTTCACCAAAACAGAAAATAGTAGTTTATGATATGAATGTTTGAAGAAGGGTTTCTGTGCATGAGTTGCCAAGTTTAAAGCACTAGCCGAAGGTGAGTGGTTTAATGGCAATGAGTACACAAAAGCCTTTCACACACGTGTATCAAAAAATAATTTTATCTATGAAGCTCGTTAAAATACTGTTGAATCTATAAAAAAATTGTAACTAGTAAAACCGCACAGTGATGTGAACACTATTTGGTCCTTATTTGGTCGAAGTAATTTAAGTTGACCTAGAATCTAGATTAAATTATGATTAGGTTAAGTTATTTTAGAGCCAGATAAATCCAGACTGAAAGGCCGAGACTTTTTGATTCAAAATAAGAAAAATTATTTCAATTTTAATACATAGGAAAATTTACTTTCACTACGTCTATGTTTTTTGTTTTGTGACGCAAGATGTTGCCATAGTAACAACAAACAGAAATCGTTTAATAATGAAACTCCATTTGATTTACATTGGACTTTTACGCACAATTTGGATACTTCTACCAACGATAATAATAATGGCATCCTTCAAATACAATAATGTATTTAGTAATGCGTTCATTTAGGCGTGTGAGTAGATTGGTTCATTTAGGCGTGTGAGGTGAAAGATTATTTGTTGTTTGTTCTACACAAGATTTCGCGTAATCGCGAAAATCGAAGAAAGGGTATGCCTTAAAAGAATTATACTTTTACAGTCTATCTTAACATTAGTCTTCATATTGCTAACAAGATAATCAATAATTGGTAAACATATTTGACCTGAATTAATTTGACTGATATAAAGAACATGCGAGCGAAGCCTCGGGCTCTAGCTAGTTAAGAGTATAAAACTATTAACATCTAGATTATTAGATTAATTATTTACTTGTTTTAATTTTTGTTAAAATAATCTAGACTAACTAGATTTCCTTAACCTCTTCACACCTGACCACAACTTTTTTTTGGTTACATTGTCTTTTTAGTATATTAAATTGGCACGGAATTTTCTGGGAATTTTTAAAACTATTTTCGGACTTAATTTATTTAGAGCATGCACATTTTATTGAATAATGGGGCTTGCGTACCAGATGAATATAATAAATTATATTGGTGAAACCATACTAATTATAGATACAATCATATAAACTTATTAACACATTGTACCGTTGACGTATTAACACGTTTTCTTTATTTGAAATATTTGCGGGAAATTGTTACTTGGGCTTTGGACAAGACTATGTGGAACTGAAGTTTGGAGATTTTCCTCGATTTTCGGAAAAATCTTTATCCTCCTTTTTTTATCATATCATGAGGAACAGAAGACGTCATTAGAATTTAAAATTCTCCCCTGATTTTGGACCAGGCTCAGAGACCTATGTGTGTGCCTATGGTGCCTGGTGTGCCTACTAGATTTACAGAAATGGCGTTATATGGATTTTGGAGATTTGGAGCTTCCCCATGATTTTCGAAACAATTGATACTTGATAATTGATACCATGTGGAACTGAAGAAATAGTCGGAAAATTCTTATGTTGATTGAAAATTATTGATTTTTCCAAAAACTATAACCATCGATTCTACAGCTATCGATTTTCGAAACAATTTTTGAAGTGAAAACTTCTATAGAGGCGCTGAATGACATTTGGGTAGGGGTAAACTCATAGATTTGCGTCATCGTCATCAATAGCTGCGTTCTATAGAAAAAAATTCTATTAAAGATGTGTTCAAAAGAACACATCTATACGCATATGTTTAAAGTTGGCTCTGAACGTCAAACTTAATAGTCAAAGTTTTTGGCAGTGTTGACAGAACGTAGAGTTTCTAAGGAAATATCAACCCGTAGAATTAGTGTGCAGTACAAGAGTAAGTACTTTTACCGGATGTAAAAGTAGATGTACTAGTGCCGGATTATTGTAAAGTTTTTGGCAGTGTTGACAGCACGCAGCGCCTCTAAGGAAATATCAACCCCTATAATCAGTGTGCAGAGTAAGTACTTTTGACGGATGTACTAGTAGATATACTAGTGCCGGACAAATGGAATGTTCAGATTACTGGATTGTATCGAAGAATTCATGATAAATCACGAATCAGACACATCAAAGTTCGAGGCAACCAAATGTACTCGTGTGCTCTGCAAAACAAGAAAACTTCAAAATAAAATTAATAGTCAGCGATATAGAGATAAGAATAAGAAAAAAACTCTTGCAATAGTTAATTCAAAAATTTCTAAACATCGAACAATCACTGCTGAGAAGGAGGAAAAAATTACACGTCGTAAAGAATATTCCAAGCAAATAGTATATTTTACAGCAAGAGATGAAAGACTAATTAGTATTCTAGGGCTCCGGAAAGGCTAAATATATGTATATGTCTTTACCCGCAATCTTCCGAAAATCTTCCCACACCTCGTTTGGTTGTTCTAGGCCTCCACTAGATGATCTTCTTGGTGACCATTTCTCGTCTTCCTGCCTCGCCACATGACCCACCCATCTTCATTTCTAATAGTAAATTCTCCGCACGACATCCATCACTTTAGTCCTCTTTCTAATGTCTTCGTTTCGTATCCGTTCCCTCAGGCTTATCCCCAGCATTGCTCATTCCATCGCTCTTTGGCACTTCCTCAAACGGTTTGGGCTGTTGTTTCTTAGCGCTACGGTTTCTATGCTGTAGGTTGCAGCACACAGACTTCGTAAACCTTTCATTTGAGGTTAATGGGCGTTTGTAGATCATTGAGGATAAAGCCGAGTTTTCTAAAAGCTGCCTACGCTTGTCCCACTCTCCTGATAGTTTCTGTAGTTTGATTTTCCATGCCATGTTAGTTTGATGTTATGGCCAAGGTAAACGTAGTTGTCTACTTTTAAAAGTAATAAAGAATGGTAAAGACTGATCAAAGTCAACCCTTGGCACACGTTGCTCAAAATGAATTTTGTGAGCCGTTCGGAGAAGAACAAGACCGGTCAAGACCTAAAATTGTTCAGGGCGTGAGGGGCATCAGTTTATTAAGCACTAAAATAAACAGGAGTAATGGTTGTCTATGACCTCCAAAGTCTGGTTCTGTACGGAAACCTGAATATCATCTACGCTCAGGATTTTAATCTTCTGGATATTCATCTTCAGACTCGATTTTTTCGATGCGTCGTATAGTTGTCCTGTCTTGATTTTCAGCTCATCTGGGTCGATACTTATTAGTCGGCAAATCTTAGGTAGTTCAGGTATGTGCCGTTGATGTTAAAACCTTTTCCCTCCCAGACTAATGTTTTGTAAAAGTCTTCTAGAGCTAAGATAAATAGTTTGGGAGATATTATGTCTCCCTGGCGTACACCTCTCTTTATCCTAGTCTTCTTCATTTTAGTGTCCTCATCAATCTTAACCTGAAGCGTAGCATTTGTGTAGATGTCTTTAATAATATTAGAGTAACGAGAATCTCCAAAACAGACAGTCTGTGAGACAAACTTTGAAAGAAGTCCGTGGATTTCAGGAAAAAAACCCAAAGGGAAGGTACCACTTGGACAGAAGAGAGAAAGGAGTTACACTGACAGAAGATGCGACAATACTGAAGGAGAAGAGTAACGAGAGTCAATTCTCGCCTTATTCATAGCTGCCAACACCACCCATGTTTCGATAGAATCAAACGCTTTCCGGTATTCTACGAAGGCCAGATGGAGTGGGATATTCTGAAGTCTTTTCCATAAGGGTGTTCATGACCTGGATATGGTGTGCTGTGCTGTAGACTTTGCGATATCCTGTTTGTTCGGCCGGTTGGTTAAGGAGGATGTTATTAGGATGCCTTAATTTAATTATTGCTGTCGTTGTCGGTAGAGCATTAGCGAAGTTAGGGCGTCCTAATAACATTCTCGATAACCCATCCACCGATCTCTTATACATGGTCTGTTAGAAAAGTATCCGACCTTTAGACGGTAAAAAAAAACAGGCATACCTAGAGCGTAGGAAACCTAATCACCCTCAAAGTAGTCTTTTTGGGACTCCACACACTTCTACCAGCGGTGGCGCCATTGTTGGAAGCATTCCGAAAAAGCCTCTTTCGGAATCGACTTTAGCTCGGCTATCGTTACAGCCATAATGTCCTCTCTTGTCTGAAATCGCGTTCCTTTCAATAGCCTCTTGACTTTGGGGAATAGCCAGAAGTCGCAGGGGGCCATATCAGTAGAGTTAGGAGCCTGTCGAACCAGAGGAGTCTGGTTTTTCGCCAAAAAAATGTGAACCAAGTGCAAGGAATGCGCTGAAGTATTGTCGTGATGTAGTCGCCAATTTCCTGATGACTAAAACTCCAGTCGCTTGCGCCGCACAGCATCACGTAGGCGACGTGGAACATCCCTCATTTCACTTGTCGTCATTTTACTTGCATTGAAAAACCGACGAGAGCACTACACAGTACGTCACTCGAACACTGCTCGACAGCAACTGACGCTATCTACAAGCGGGAAAAAATTCAAGGTTCAAGGTCGGCTCATGCAAGCGTGCTTCATTCAAATCCATCAGGTTTTCAAAATAAAAAAAAAGGTCGAATACTTTTTTAACAGAATTTTGGTCAGGGTATACGTGCCCTGACCAAAATTCCAAATATCTCAGAGAGACATAAACAACTATTAACTAGATTTAAAGACAGAGACATTCATGGAACAATTATTAACTCACGTTTTATAAAACGCGAACTAAGACACCACACTCGCAGACATTCCTCAAAGATAGCATACGAAACTCTTTATGACGAGCATAACAAATATGACGACTAATCATACCATTCTTCTTCTCTTCTTCCTATCGGCCTGTTCTCATTCACTCCTGAAAGTAGGCCTTTTCCAGATTTTTCCATTCCTGCCTGTCCATAGCAGCCCTCATCCAGTTTTTCCCAGCAATCTTCTGGATGTCATCACGCCATTTTTTTTGAAGTCTGCCAGCACTTCTTTTGTAATCTCTTGGACGCCAAGCTGTTAATTTGTATGTCCATCTCTCTGTGCTCTGTCTTGCAATATAGCCAGCCCATCTCAATTTTAGCTGCGCTACTCTTTCACTAACATCTGTTAATTGCGTTCTTCTTCTGATTTCCTCATTTAGAACTTTATTTCGTAAACTAATCCCAAGCATAGCCCTTTCCATCGCTCGTTGTGTGACTTGAAGTTTATTAACTGCTTTGCGTGTTAGCGCGATTGTTTCGAGGCCATAAGTGAGAACTGGTAGAACACACGACTCGAAAACTTTTCTTTTAAGGTTTATGGGGGTGTCCCTAGATCTAAGAATGAATACGAGTTTGTCAAAAGCTGACCAGCTGAGACCTACTCTTCTAGGAATTTTGACAGCTTAGTTTTCTTTTCCTCTTTGTATTTTATATGGCGTTTTTTTGGTGAGGTGTGAGTTTGCTCACAAACACCAGCGAGTTAGCAATCACACCGAACCAAAAAAAAAACACTTTCATCTCGAGTAGTAAATGCAATTTTTTCTACTGATTTCGACTTTAATAAATCCAATTCGAAGCGAACTGTCAGAACTGTCATTACAAATTTAATTGTTGGTTTGTTCGTTTCCATGGTTGCCACGTAGTCAAGTAGAATCTGAAGATCCACCAACGAGTCCGCGGTTATAACGGTGTCGTCAGCGTACCTAAGGTTGTTTATGTTTACGCCATTAATGGACCTGTTCGTTGCCCATGTAGAAACAACTACCTCCCTGGCTAATGCCACGCAGGATATTGACTTATACAACAGACATTTGCATGTTATTACCAGCCCCCAGTACATTCTCATACCACTAAAGGAGTACTAGATAAATAAGATTGTTTTTTAAGATTATTTCTTTCTGTTTAACTTAAGTGAATTGCGTGGCATTAGCCATGGAAGCACTTCTTTCAACATGGGATTTTTTTGTAGTCTAAATAAGACTTAATATATGGAACTATGAACAGGTTGAATTTATATGGTATATATTTAACAAGTTGTATATTCAGGCTACATTTCGCCCTTAATATAGTATATTTTGCAACTAGGGCGGTAAGTTGTTAATTAGTCACGAGAGCGAAATTGAGCGCACGAACGAAGTGACAATACCGCCCGTCTTCCAGACAATATTTTTCATTGCTCATGCGAGGGGATGTATTTTACAAGTTTGGGACCTAGGGGCCATCAAAAAAAAATAGAATAAAAAAAGATTTTTCAATTTTGTCTCCAGTGGTGCGGATTCGTTATAAGCACTTAACAGTCTCCGATATCACCATAAAATTTACACTCATTTTAAAACGCTTTCTTTGATTCTTATTTTGTAATGAAGCAAAATTTTTGTCACTTTCATGTCCCTTTTTTAAAATTCAGGTTTTGATTGTGTTTATTTTATTTATTTAATTGTTTTTTTTTAATGTAACTTGGCAATATTGAATGTTTGCGTGCGTTACCCAAGTTATGTCGTAATACATCCAAACATGGCATTTATCGCACTAAAAAACGTGCGCCAAGATAGTACTTTTAACGCATGAGTACTAAAAAATAATAAAGGGCTTACAAAGCGAATAAAACAATGTACATTACAATGTGCACTGGCAATGAAGAGGTTAATTTACTTCAAGGTAAATTTTATTTTTATCAGTTTTTTTTTTATTTTTATCAGTTTATTAGTGTTATCAGTTTTAGTAGTACAGTATAATCTCGCTAATTCGACCATTGGGTAATCTCTCTTCTCTCCAACCACTCTTTCTTATAATCCTGGCGGTTGTCTGGTCCGACGGTTGTCTGGTCCCATATGTGTCGGATTATCGAAATTATATTGTAGTATTAAATAGCATCAATAACTTCTGCAAGTTTTAAAATGTTAATAGAAAATGTAGTAATTTCCATATATTACAAGTGATTTTTATTATTGGTTTTTATTTTCTTTGTATATGAGATCTACTATGACTATCTACATGTGTAGAAACGCATCATGAAATAAAGAGGAAAACAAGGGTAAATATATGATGATTATGGTATGTAAAGCAAAATATCAATCATAACTGAAATCGTCCGGCCGTCAGTCATCGCGATCGAAACATTTATACATAATTCAGTTATTGAAATGTGAGCTGAAATAGCTACTGGGTGGCTTCGTTACGACAGGTCACGGCGGTTTCCAGTACATAAATTTACCGAAATTATTAGAATTATCGAATTTTCGGCCGGGGACCGCCCGTCGCCCGTCGTTCCCAGCGTTTTCGTCCTCCAATTCCGTTTCTCTTAATTAAAATTGTTATTAATATTTCGGACGCAAGTTGTAAATGTCGAGCGGTAATTTCTTCATTAGCGAGAATTTATGCAATAAACAAATTTAATATGCGAAAATTTTAAGGCAATCTTAATAAAAACCTGTACGATGCAGTCGATTTTCTATTTTTATTACAAACAAAAAATGTTTAATTAATGTCACCGAGTCCCAAAAATCAGTTTATTCGTGACTGGTGCTTTTCTTGTTCCAACAATTATTGTTATTTTGTGAAAACTGAAAGTTTTCCGAGAGCTTGTGGCAAATCCCCTCAGATGCTTTAGATGCCAATAATTCGGCCACAGCGCTGCAAGATGCCCCAGTCAACAAGTGTGCCTATGCGCAAACACCCGCATGACGGAACCACGTGCGTTACTCCTACGTGCATCAACTGCGGAGAAACCTATTTGACTAATCTTTGCGCCAAGTACAAGGATGAAATGGCAATTCAACAAATTACAATAAAAATCTCCTACCTTCAAACAAAACAGAAGATTTCCAAGTGCCACTCCAATCAGAAACCTATCGTACGCAAAAGCAACCTCTTCCCAGGCTGATAAAACCTGTAATTGACGTAAAGGAATTGGCGGCAGCTCTTATGCCTTTCATTATGTCCAGAAAGTGAAAAGAAAGATAAAAAGAAAGTGAAAGATATCATTGCTAACGAGGGCCAACAACAAAAGGAGAAGCCCAGTCCAGTATACGTGGTCTGTTAGAAAAGTATCCGATCTTATTTTTTATTTTGAAAACCTGATAGATTTGAATCAAGCGCGCTTGCATGAGCCGACCCTGAACCTTCGTGCGCATGCGTGAATTTTTTCCCGCCTGTAGATAGCGTCAGTTGCAGTCGAGCAGCGTTCGAGTGACGTAGTGTGTAGTGCTCTCGTCGGTTTTTCAATGCAAGTAAAATCACTAAAGAGTACTATAGGGATGTCCTACGTCGCCTACATGATGCTGTGCGGCGAAAGCGACTGGAGTTGTAGTCATCAGGAAATTGGCGACTCCATCACGACAATGCTTCAGCACATTCTTCGCACTTTTTTGGCGAAAAACCAGACTCCTCTGATTTGACAGGCTCCTTACTCTCCTAATATGGCCCCCTGCGACTTCTGGCTATTCCCTAAAGTCAACAGGTCATTGAAAGGAACGCGATTTCAGAGAGGACATTATGGCTGCAACGACAGCCGAGCTAAAGTCGATTCCGAAAGAGGCTTTTCGGAATGTTTCCAACAATGGTGACACCGCTGGGAGAAGTGTGTGGAGTCCCAAGGAGACTACTTTGTGGGTTATTAGGTTTCCAACGCTCCAGGTATGCCAGTTTTTTTTACCGGCTAAAGGTCGGATACTTTTCTAACAGACCACGTATAACTGGTTTCTAGAACCGACCAAAATAGCACATCTGAGGTAGTGGAAGTTATTGACATATGGGGCCCAGGTTGTAAAATCATATGGGGCAAACTAAAACTAATGCCAAAAATCAGGCTGAGGGACGAGAACATAATATGGTAATAACAAAATAATGCAAGTGAAAAAACTGTTCCCAATAAGACCAAAAATCAATTGGAAGGTCGCCGAACACATAGATATAAAGCCCTTTGACCTAGAAGAAATTTTAACAACTGCGCAACGGATTAAGACAGGGAAAAGTCCAGGTCCTGATTGTATGTATCCAGTTGTACTTCAAGTGATAGTAAATAAGAAACCTAAATTTGTCTTAAGAGTGATCAATAACTGCCTATACAAGGGAGAATTCCCTGATATTTGGAAGGTTGGCGACTCACACGACTCATTCTTATTGAAATGCCTAAAAAAGACCCAGCAGATGAAGCAGCATATCTTCTTCTTATCACGTCCTCTCCTGCCGAAGGTTGGCGATCCAAATGGCAACTTTAGCTCTGGAAACTGCAGCACGAAAGATTTCTGCAGACGAGCGGTCGAACCATCTCCTCAAATCTTTCAGTCACGAGTTCATATCGGCAACATATCGGCCAATATACTATGTATACTCGGCAGTTCAGGTAAATGTTTAGAAAAGTTTTTGATCAAGGCACGCCTAGAGGAGAAGAAAGAAATACTTCACCACAGACAGTACGGGTTTCGCGCGGGCAGATCGACTATAGATGCGCTCTCTAAAGTCATGTAAACCCCGAATTCAATCAGATAAAAGGCATACAAGTAACAAGTGTTCTCAGTCCTAATTACCCTAGACGTAGAAAACGCATTTAACTCGGCTCCTTGGAATAAAAAAATTGACGCGTTAATTGCAGCGAAAATTACCTGGTAAAAATGATCCAGTGGTACTCCACCAATCGTTACATTATTACCAACCAAGGATCATAAGGATCAAGGGTTCAAGATGTGGTGCTTCCGCCGCCTACTGCGAATACCATGGGTAGACCGACCCTGAAACACCTAGGTGCTTGCCCGACTCTAGAAGCAACTAGAAATCATGTTTACAATCAAAAAACGGAAGCTGAAATAATTTGGTCACGTTATGAGAGGGGAAATGTACCATATCTTGCAAAATACCATGTAAGGCAAAATCCAAGGCAAAAGAGGTTCAGGAAGAAGACACTCGAGAAGAGAGTGGTATGGTGTCAGTTCCACTAGCCTGTTTCGTGCCGCTGGTGATAAAATAAAAATCGCTATGATGATCGCCAACGTCCTTGGAGGACATGGCACGTAAATAAGAAGAAGAAGAAGGATCATAAATTGAAACAACATGCGTTGTCCCTCAGGGCTCCATATTAGGACCAACTTTGTGGAACATATTTTACAACAAAATCTTACAGCTGGGCCTAGGTAAAAACGTGACCTCGGCCATGCCCACGACCTGGCAGTCATTGTCCACGGCAGGAATACATTAAAACTTGCAGAAGCCGCTCAAAATGCCGTCATAGATACTAACCGCTTTCGTGCCGCTGGTGGTAAAATAAAAATCATTATGATGATCGCCGACGTCCTCGGAGGACATGGCACGCAAAGAAGAAGAAGAAGGATCATAAATTGAAACAACATTCGTTGTCCCTCAGGGCTCTATATTAGGACCAACTTTATGGAACATACTTAACAACAAAATCCTACAGCTGGGCCTAGGTAAAAACGTGACCTCGGCCATGCCGACGATCTGGCTGTCATTGTCCGTGGCAGGAATACATTAAAACTTGCAGAAGCCGCTCAAAATGCTGTTAGCTCTACTAACCTGTTTCGTGCCGCTGGTGGTAAAATAAAAATGATTATGATGATCGCCGACGTCCTCGGAGGACATGGCACGCAAAGAAGAAGAAGAAGGATCATAAATTGAAACAACATTCGTTGTCCCTCAGGGCTCTATATTAGGATCAACTTTATGGAACATATTTTGCAACAAAATCCTACAGCTGGGCCTAGGTAAAAACGTGAGCTAGGCCATGCCCACGACCTGGCAGTCATGGTCCGCGGCAGGAATACATTAAAACTTGCAGAAGCCGCACATAATGCTGTTAGTTCTACTAGCCTGTTTCGCGCCGCTGGTGATAAAATAAAAATCATTATGATGATCGCCGACGTCCTCGGAGGACATGACACGTAAAAAAGAAGAAGAAGAAGGATCATAAATTGAAGCAACATGCGTTATCCCTCAGGGCTCTATATTAGTACTAACTTTATGGAAAATATTTTGCAACAAAATCCTACAGCTGGGCCATGCCACCGACCTGGCTTCATCGTCCGCGACAGGAATACATTAAAACTTGCAGAAGCCGGTCAAAATGCTGTTAGTTCAGCTAGACTGTTTCGTGCCGCTGATGATAAAATAAAAATCATTATGATGATCGCCGACGTCCTCAGAGGACATGGCACGTAAAGACGAAGAAGAAGAAGGATCATAAATTGAAGCAACATGCGTTGTCCCTCAGCGCTCCATGTTAGGACCAACTTTATGGAACATATTTTGCAACAAAATCCTACAACTGGGCCTAGGTAAAAACGTGACCTCTGCCATGCAGACGAGGTGGCACACATTGTCCGCGGCAGGAATACATTAAACTTTTCAGAAGCCGCTAAAAATGCTGTTAGTTCTACTAGCCTGTTTCGTGCCGCTGATGATAAAATAAAAATCATTATGTTGATCGCCGACGTCCTCGGAGGACATGGCACGTAAAAAAGAAGAGGAAGTATCATAAATTGAAACAACATGCGTTGTCCCTCAGGGCTCCATATTGGGACCAACTTTATGGAACATATTTTACAACAAAATCCTACAGCTGGGCCTAGGTAAAAACGTGACCTCGGCCATGCCGACGACCTGGCAGTCATTTGCCGCGGCAGGAATACATTAAAACTTGCAGAAGTCGCTCAAAATGCTGTAGAAATAATACAGCAATATCTGACTGAAATAAGCATCAAGCACCTGCTTAGACCGAAATGGTAATTCTTACAGGTAGAAGCAAACATAAAAGTCTGTCGGTAAAAATTGGGGATACTGTGATTACAAGTAAGCCGGCTATCAAATATTTGGGTGTATACTTGGATAGAAATAATCGAATGACCACTCACATCAAGATCAAGTGCGATAAAGTCCATAAATCGTTAATGGCTTTCACGAGAATCACACCAAATCTATAGGAACCGCGCGAAAGGAAACTCCGGTTGCTTATGATCGCTGTGCCCTCAATTATCATGTACGGGACACCAATCTGGTCACAGGCGCTTAAATAGTCCATGTATATAAACAAACCAGAGCCTAGGAGCCCTCAGGGTTCGCATGATTACATGTTATGTCTCAAGTGTGTTGCTGTACGGATGTGAATACTGGACCCTGGACCCTGCAACTGCAAAGAAAATTGAGGCGTTTGAAATATACTTATTTCGCCGTTTGCTCCGCATCTCATGGGTCCAACGAATAACGAACGAAGAAGTGCTTTGACGAATGAAGAAGCCGAAGGAACTAATGGCCTTCATTAAAGAAAGAAAAACTACATACATATGCTACTATGAGCCATTATGAGAGTCAATAAGTATGAACTGCTTAGACTAATAATTGAAGGAAAGATTCAAGGGAAAATATCTGTTGGTAAACGTCAGAAGTCCTGGTTGAAAGAGCTCAGAATATGGTTTGGGTGCACTTCCATTGAAATCTTTCGAGCTGCTGTGTCCAGAACAATGTTAGCTATGTGGATCGCCAACCTTCGAGGGCGTCATAAGAAGAAGAAGCTCTTAACAGAGAAATGGCTCTTAGAGTGATATCCGCATACAGAACCGTATCCACAACTGCAGCAACAGCTTTAGCCTCACTTCCGCCTATGGAGCTGAGGGTGCGTGAGATGGTAAGCATACATCGGCACGGGAAGAATAGTAGGTCTGATGCAAAAAACAAATGTATGGATGAATGGCAGCAGAGATGGGAAGGATACGACGGATGGACGATATCTTTTATTAAGGACGTCAGACGATGGACGGAAAGAAAGTGGCGAGGTGTTGACTACTATGTCACCCAGGCCTTTTGCTGGACATGGGGTATTTGGATCATTCATTTTCAAAATTAAAAAGAAAGATAATCCAATCTGCTGGTTCTGTCTGGAGATCGACTCCGAAGAACATATCATCTTTCAGTGCGTGAAATGCACAGACTACCGACTAACAGGAAGTCACAGTAGTTGACTTGCTCAAAAGCGATATGCAGACAGAGTTGCACCAAGACCATCGTGACCATGTAGACCATGGTGATTGGAAACTAGCCAAAGTAGTAGGAGAAACCGAATATCCCAGGTCAGTAGTGGTCGAAACACCGGGGGGAAGAAAATTCAGACGCAATATTCTGTAGTAATGTAATATCTCTTGCTGTTAATCGGCAGAGTAGTTTCAACAACAAACGTGGCAGACTTACTCCTAAGAACAGAAGCAGACTGGAACGCCATAACGGCGATGATGACGGACATAATGAAAGGAAAAGAAAAGCACGAAAAAGAGAACAGAACTTCAACGTACAAAAATTTTTACCTCAATTCTCGCCTTTGACCGATTGAAGAAGTCACAGATACGAGGTTAATACAGAACAGGTAGAAAACCTTACAGACACCCCAAAGTAATGGCAAGTGCGGTTCCAGGGTGTTCCTGTTGGAATTATATTTACCAGCTATAGCTAGTTCATGGAGACCACTTGTCTGTGCAATTATATTTTGCCAGCTGCGTCCTATAAAAAAAGTCCTGTCTGTCTAATCTTGTCTGCCTAGTCTTGTCTGTCTAGTTTTGTCTGCCTAGTCTTGTCTGTCTAGTCTTGTCTGTGTAATCTTATCTGTCTAGTATAGTCTTGTCTGTGTAATATTGTTTGTCTAGTCTAGTCTTGTCTGCTAACTGTAGTATTCTTGGCGATGTCTAGTTTTGCTTGTTTAGTTCTGAGTTAACCTTTTCACATAAGAAAAATTTTTGTGTGTTTTATGCTCGTAATAAAATCGTGTTCGTTAGGAGCGTAACACACATTTTAATATCGATCATGTAAGGCGGTGAAAAATATGGAATTAATGTAAATCAAAATCATAAGCGCGACGTGTTCGAGCCAAATTATTCTGGTAGTTAGAGCGCATTTGCATCGGCGATCACGCGGGCCCCCGACTCCCGGCGACATTACACACATTAAAATTCCACCCCGCTGCCCGTGTGAGTACGTTCTCGTATTTTTAAAGCGACCGATAGCACAAATTATATTCTCCAAATTACAGACCCTTTCGATACATTTTCTCCACTGCCTGGAACGAACGCGCACAAAAATTGTCGTAATCTAAATGAGTTATTCACCATAAACGTAAATATTTCCAGCAGGGGGTAATTATCGAGGGAGGTTTTCCCTTCTCCCAGCTCTCACTCGGATTCATGACACAAATGGGGGAAATTCCATTTCTAATTGCTGCAGTTTAGATTACGATAAGATTTTTATATAAGAAATAAAACTTTTTATATAAAAAATTAATTCAAAAATTAAAAATAATAAATTAAGTGATAAAATAGAATTGGTAAAACCATCATACGTTATAGATAATCATACAAACTTAAATCAAACGGAACACAGCCTGAATATATAAACATATTCAGTCTTTCCGGAGCTCTATAAAAATTACTGAGTCTTTTTAGGACAACCAAAACTTACTAAGACTAATGATAACTTTCTTAGATAGTAATAACTTTCTTTCGATGTCAAATTTCACATGACATTTGTTTTGGTATTCCTAAAAGGAGTCAGCAATTGTTATAGAGCTCCAGAAAGGCTGAATACTACTCTGTTAGAAAAGTACACAAATCCAAATCTAGAACACAAATTTGGACACAAATCCAAATAGAAAACCAAATCCCAGTTGTCACAGTGGAAGCATTCCAAGGCAAAAGAAAGCCCGCCGCAAAGTTTCAGAAAGAGGCTTTTTCGGAATGCTTCCAACAATGGCGGCACCGATGGGAAAAGTGTGTGGAGTCCAAAGGAGACTACTTTGAGGATGATTAGGTTTCCAACGCTCCAGGTATGCTAGTTTTTTTTTACCGGCTAAAGGTCGGATACTTTTCTAACATACCACGTATATTTATATATGCAGGCAGCGTTCCGTTTGTTTTAAGTTTGTAAGTATTAAAAGAAAATAGAAGGCAGACTGGACTAGATAACAAATTCTAGACGTATTGGATTAGACAGACTAAACATTCTTGTTAATAAAATCGCAGAACTGATTTGTCCCAATGCCGAATTGTTCTAGTGAAGAATTATCCCATTGCCCAATTGTCCTTCTCATGTCTCGAGTTATCCTGTAGTTTGGTAGATAAGAACAAATGTCTTGGCTACTTTTTTAAGCAAATTTACGAGTCTCAAACTAAATTTATTTTTATAAATTAGATAATTAAAAATTGGGTTTTTACAATTACTGTTCGAAATTCAGCTGAACGGCATTAACATTTCATCTTCGCTTATTTTTGCCACATTTTGCTAACTATGTCTTTCTTTTTTTCCAGATCAAACCAACTGCCAAAATATTATTGACAGCACAAAACATGCCGCACACTGGTAAGCAATGGAACTAAATATAACTTAATCAAACCTCCATAAGTTCTCAGTCAACGTGTTCTCATCTGACTAGTCCTCTAGGTAGCATTATCTGTTTAGTCTTCACCATTTAATATCTTGTGTATAATCTTCTCTAGTCTAGTCAGTCTTATTTTGCTTGCTAATCTTGTCTGTTCAGTCTTGTCTGTTTAATCCAGTTTTTGTCTGGATTTTGATCCAACTATTGTCTCTTCAGTACTATAGGTGTAACGTGTGTTATTCAAAAATTTGTTTATCGTTTGTATGCCAATTACAGACTGGCGTCTTTATGCCTCTGACACTGAGCAGTATACATTGTTGGTATACCTGTGACAGTAGGGAAGGATCCTATATTCTGGAACCTCCACCTCCTGGGTGGTTTGATCCTCACTTTCGATCCTGAAACCTCACTTCTTGTGAACAAACAACAACCCGACATGTTTGGCTAGATAGACCTCACATCCTGTTTAGCGTAGGGTTACATAAATGTTACATAGGCTGTTAATGTTACATAGGTTAAAGGGTTACATAGGCTAGATATACCTCACACCCTGTTTCGCGTGGGGTTACATAGACCTCACACCCTGTTTTTCATCAGCTTTAATCAGCTATTAATCAGCTTTAATCAACTTTTAATCAGCTTTAATTAGCTTTTAATCAGCTTTAAAACACTAACAGAGTGTGAGGTCTATGTAACCCCCATAGACCTCACACTCTGTTGGTGATTCTCTGAAGATGATTCAAGCTGATTAAAAGTTGGTTAAAGCTGATTAATAGCTGATTAAAAGCTGACAGAGTCGGAAGTGGAGGTTGAGGTTCCAGAACATAGGATCTTTCCCTACTTGTGACATCTGCCTGCTTTTTTTTAATAAAAATAAAGATTAAAATAATTTACAAGTTTGATTATTTGCTGAAACTTGATTTTTGAAGAAATCTCTTGAAAGAAATCTTCAAATTTGAAGTTTGAATATTAAAATTACTCTAAATTTACTATAAAATCATAAAAAAAATTAGAATCATAAGGATTTTCCATTTTCCATTGAATGACGATTTAGCCCGATGGATCGCATACAGTTCTTGGCTTGAGCAAACGACCAAATCGACTTCTCTTCGCTTCATCCGTTCTTCTTGCTTCTTCAGTACCGACGCTAGTATCGCCAGCCTTTTGTGCGTCCGACCTACGAGTCGGAGGCGAACCAGTTGGTGACATCGATCGCGGTTGGACTACCGTAGTCGGAATTTGAGTTGTTGGATGGCCCCATGCCAGATGCATGTTTTTGCGTCTGAATTTTCTTCTCTCCGGTGTTTCGACCGCTACTGACCTGGGAGATTCGGTTTCACCTACCACTTGGCTAGTTTACAATCAGGATGATCTACCTTCATTCTGACAACGTCGCCGACCTTCAATGAGACTCTTAGTACAGCAACTCTGTCTGCATATCTTCTTCTTCTTCAAGTGCCGTGTCCTCCCAGAACATTGGCGATCATTCGCTTGATCCTCACTTTGTCCACAGCCGATCTAAAGAGTGTCGTGGTGTTTACTCCATACCATTGGCGGAGATTCTTGAGCCAAGATGTTCTTCGGCGCCCAGGGCCACGCTTTCCCTCTATTTTTCCTTGAATAATAATGTGGAGCAATTCATATTTGGGATTTCTCATTACGTGGACAAAATACTCCAGCTTTCTTCTTTTTATGATATCAAGTACCTCTCTGTGTTTATTCATACGCTGTAGAACCGCCTCATTCGTCACCCTGTCCATCCACGATATCCTCAGCATTCTTCGGTAAGTCCACATTTCGAAGGCCTCAATCCTTTTGCATATTGTGTCAGTGAGGGTCCATGCATCCATCCCATAGAACAATATGCTAAAGACATAATAGGCGTATTCTTAAGGGAATTTTTAGAGCTCTGTTGGTAAGCAGTTTTTGCATGCTCCTGAAGGATGTTCGTGCCTGTTCTATTCTGCTTTTCATTTCTTGAGTTAAGTCCCATTTTTCATTCGCCCAGATATTTAAATTTTTGTACTCTCTCCACTATTTCTCCATATATGCTGATATCTGTTAAGTTGCCGGCCATAATTTTGTTTTTGCTGACAAGCATCCATTGGGTCTTCCTTATATTTAATCGTAGACCCATTTGTTGGCTATGTTCTGTAACCGCTGCTAAGAGTGCCTGTAAATCATCTTTATCTGTTGCCAGTAACACCGTGTCGTCCGCATATCTTAGAATCTGCATATCGCTTTTGATTTTCTCGCAGTTCTTGAAGCTCCTCCGTGACTCCGCTGATTACCTTCGGTTTTAGTTCTGCTATTTTAGCGGTTTTAGTTCTGCTGAACAAACGATGTGCCGCTGATTTTAACACTTCATTTCTCGGTGTATTTCGCAGCAAAAACATCGCCAAGTACGGTATCTGTATTTTAATGCCAGCAGCGCTTCAAGATTCCCTTAACTGTCTGCACGTTTCGTTCGGCGAATCCATTCGATCTCGGGTAGTGAGGCGATGAAATTCCATGTTTGAATCCAAATGCTTTAGCGAACTTTTTTAACGACGAACTCGTGTATTGTGGACCACCATCCGATTCCAATATTTCCGGAATTCCATGTACCGATATTACTTCGGCCGAAGTCGATGATTTTAGCTTTTTGAAGTCGTTGAACCCGGAGTAGTGATCAGCCATGAGTAAGAAGTCGTTTACAGCGAACTTAAAAATATCTGTTGATACCAATTGGTCTGGACGGAACTGGCTTCCTTGTTCGGGGGTTCAGGTATTTATGTTATGTCCAGGTATACTGGTCCCTCATCTGGGGGGTGATTATTTTTCTATTTTCGGCTATTTGTCGCTTTGGTGATTACCGATTCTCGGGAAAACCATCTTGTCGTAATTTCCCCGGGGATTACTTTTGAAAATATTTGGGTATTCACCGTAATGCCCTCGTAAAGCTGAAAGTACAAATGTTTCTTACTAGTACTCTTACATCTACTCGAGAATTACATTACCGACCCTAATCACATATTTTCAGAAATTGTTCGAAAATATTTAGGTAATGTTTATAATGCCCTAGTAAACGGCATTTATTCGTTGACGTCTGGTAGACGGTTAAAGTCGTTAGCGTAGACGTTGTTTGTTGTTGCCGGCATCCTGATAGACGGTTGGATTCGTCATCGTCGTTGCTGTTGAGGGGTGTGTTCATGGACGTCTGGTAGACGGTTGAATGCGTCATTGTAGGCCTTGTTTGATGTAGGCCATTGTAGGTCTTGCCAAATTTGTTGAAAATTCGCTGATTCGTTTTGCAATTGTTGCAAATTCGCTGATAGGCGGTTTCCTATGCAAAAACAGCTTGCACCTATCAGTATGAATCGATACGGAATGTTAACAAGTAGATAGTGGACTCGTAGACGGTAGAAAGCGACGTCGTAGACATTGTTGCTGCCTGCGTAATCGTAGACGATTAAAGGCGTCATCGCAGACGTAGTTACAGGCGTCCTCGTGGATGGTTAAAGGCGTCATCGTAGAGGTTGTTATTGGAGGCGTCATCGTAGAGGTTGTTGTTGCCGGCGACCTCGTAGATTGTTGAAGGCGTCATCGTAGAGGTTGTTGTTGCCGGCGACCTCGTAGACGTTTTGCTTGGTGGTGTTCAGTTTCGCTCGTAAGGTTTGTTGAGGAATTTATTTACATGTATATATATATATATATATATATATATATATATATATATATATATATATATATATATATATATATACCTTACGAGCGAAACTGAACACCACCAAGCAAAACGTCTACGAGGTCGCCGGCAACAACAACCTCTACGATGACGCCTCCAATAACAACCTTTACGATGACACCATCAACCATCCACGAGGACGCCGTCAACAACAACCTCTACGATGACGCCTTCAACAATCTACGAGGACGCCGGCAACAACAACCTCTACGATGACGCCAAATACAACGCCAAATACGTACACATGTTCAAGAAATACAAACACTGTTGAGGGACTGAGTGGAGCTGGACTCTCTGAACTGGACTCGGCTGGTCTGGTTGACTGACTGCTGGTTGAGTCTGGTTGACTGGGTCCACTGGCTGGACTGGTGTGTCTGAGTTCACTTGCTGAACTACTGTCACTTCGCTGACTGGATCCACTGGCTGGACTGGTGTGTCTTAGTCCCCTGGCTGGACTGACTGGACTTTGTTGGTTGGTTGCGCCTGTTGGTTGAACTGAACTGGAATCACTGTCTTGCTTGACTGTCTGCGTCTAATTGTCTGGACGGAACTGGCTTCCTTGTTCGGGGGTTCAGGTATTTATGTTATGTCCAGGTTTATGTCCAGGTAATTTTTTGCTCCAGGTAATATTTATGCTTTTCTTTGTCCTCGGATTTTCCTGAGCGACAGGCCACCTCAAAATGCTAATTTTTACCGCACTTGCTGCATACCTTATTATAAGTCGGGCAGCTCCTGGATCCGTGCGTGGATTTACATCTACCACAATCCAACTGCTTGTCGAACTTGTTGTTTTTTTCGAAGCTCCAAATTCTGTATTAAGTTCCATTATTTGTTTGTTTGCTCGTTCGGCCGCTCGGCAAATCTTAAGCGCTTTTGCAAATGTTAATTCGTCCTCAATCCAAAGTTTAGACCGAGTCCGAATGGATGCCAAGAACTATTTGGTCCATGACGAATTCATCTTCCTCGAGTATAGTGTAAGAACACTTTTGAACTTGATCCCTTCCTTCTTCTTATCACGACCTCTCCGGCCGAAGGTTGGCGATCCAAATGGCAATCTTAGCTCTGGAAACTGCAGCACGAAAGATTTCTGCAGACGAGCGGTCGAACCATCTCGTCAAATATTTCAACCACGACTTCTGGCGTTTTCCTACTGATCTTTTCCCTTGTACTTTGCCCTCTATTATGAGGCGTAATATTTCGTATTTATCACCTCTCATCACATGACCCAGGTATTGAATTTTTCTTTCCTTGATGGTGTTCAGTAATTCTTCAGTTGTTTGTGCATGCGCTGGAGTACTTCATCTTTCGTGATCCTTTGTACTCGTACCCATTCGTACCCCTTCGTACCCATGAATCTCGCAGCATCCGTCTATACACTTACATTTCGAAGACTTGCATTTTCTTTTCGGTTTGTGAATTTAGTGTCCAGCTTTCACATCCATGGAGTAAGACAGAGAAGACGTGGCATCTTATCATTCGAGTTCTGGGTTCCAAACTGAGGTCTAGTCTAAATAATGATTTCAATTCATGAAGATTTTTCTCGCTTGCTCTTTCCTTGAACGTATTTCCATTTTCGGGTCGCACTGACTATTGATGTTATCTCCCAGATATTTCATTGAGGACCCTTGTTCGATTGTTTGTCTCTTGACAAGCAGGTGGGACTTTATTGGAGTCTTAGAAAAGACCAATAATTTGGTCTTGGAGACATTGAGGTGCAATCCAAACATCTAGCTTTAGTGAACTACGGAATATATGATGTTTTGTAGTTCTTGTACATCGTTGGCTATTATAACCGTATCATCGGCGTAGCTGATATTGTTTATTGGGGTTCCAATGATCTTGATTCCAGTGCTTACCTAAATATAGTTTCCGAGTACAGATTGAACAGGAGTGGAGACAAGACGCAACCTTGTGGAACACTCCGTCTGATTTGCTTATCTTCCGATGTTGATTGTTCCATCTCTACTACCGCCGTTTGATGCCAATAAATTTCTGATATGAAACGTATTCGCTTTTTCCTGTTCGTTTCGATCATCTTCTGATGATTAACACAGTCGAACGCCTTTCGATAGTCTATGAAACATGCAAATACACATACACACATACCTTTGCGTCATTACATTTAGGGAAAATTGTGCTTCAGGTGTTCCGAGTCCGTTTCGGAATCCAAACTGGGTGTTGTCCATCTGATATTCGCACTTTTTGTAGATTCGCGTGTGGATGATTCTAAAAAAGGTTTTTAGGAAATGGGACATAAGACTTATCATCCGATAATCATCTCATTGTGAGGCGTTGGGTTTCTTTGGCAAGGTCACGAACGTTGATGGTCATTGGCAGACGAACGTTGATGGTCTATGGCAGGGTCACGAAATTGTTCTATTAGTTTCTGCAAAAAACTTTCAAATGGTTCGTTCGGTTGTTGTTTTATTCGATGAAATTGGCATCTTTCGTATGTTCCATTTCCTGTAGGTTCAAAGTATGCCTTTAGTTTCGCCTTGATGGTTACCTGTACGTTACGCTCAGCTTCCGTTAATCCGAGAGTGTTGATAACTCTTGCTGCGTCACAACCGATCACAGGCATCATAGCCCGAAAATTCGCAATTTGAATCTCCGCTGATTTTTGTCTATTTCGGCCGCTATAGAGTAATTATCCTACGCCTCGCACCGCTCTTTTTTCAAGGTTTTCAATGGTTTTGGTGGATTTATTGAACCCATTTTATTCACTTTTGTTTGGTATTACGACGATATTTCCAGAAAAAGCTTATTACTCGTACAAATATTGCGCTCTTTGTCGAATTTAAACCGAAATTATCAACTACGATATCTCGTAAAAACTTGGTCAATTCACTTAAATATTCATAAAAGATTGTCATAGGTTTTACCGTGAGATTACTTCCGCGAGTGATCGATTTTTTCGTGTTCACTGCAATCACAACTACACCATCGTACGCGCGATCCGATAGATTTATTTGCAAATTGCGCAGTACCGCGTGGCGAATGTTCTAGAACAGCGATGGCGAACCTATGGCACGCGTGTCCACGGCCTGAGGGGTGAGGGGCCACGGTGTTTGAGGGGTTCAAACTTTCCCCGAAATATGCAAAATATAACATAAATATTATATTGAAACCAGGAGGGACGAGTAGAGACGACTATCTTCAAGAGAGCATGGTAGATGTGGAGTTGATTTGGGGTGCATTATTTTCTGTGCTGGTTCAATTATTTACTTTGTTTCACCTTCTAAAGTCCCTGGTTTCGGCACCATGTAACGTGTGATATTCAAGGACGTGTTTATCGTTTGTATTCCAACTACAGACTGGTGTATTTATATGCTGCTCGTGTTATATATGGTTGGTATGCCTGTGACACAGAGCAATATACATTGTTGGTATACCTATGACAATAGGTCTATCGTTCTATCCAATTTATGAACTATTGTCTCCTATGGGTCATCAACCTTTATCAATATTCATCAATTGTCTGTTTAGTCTGTTCAATCCGGTTTATGAAGTATTGTCTCCTCAGTCCTATAGGTCATCAATCTTCACCAATATTTATCAATTGTCCGTTCAGTCTGTTCAATCCGGTTTATGAAGTATTGTCTCTTCAGTCCTATAGGTCGTCAACCTTCATCAATATTTTGTCAAGTAAATGTGTAAGTAAATTATTATGTGTCAAGTAAATTATGAAGTATTGTCTCTTCAGTCCTGTAGGTCATGAATCTTCATCAATATTCATCAATATTCATCAATTTTCATCATATCTTCATTGATTTTTATCAATCTTAATCTCAAATCTTCATTCTAATCAATTTTTAGATCTTGTTTGTCTAATTTCGCCTAATTTCGTATTTCCTGTTTTTCGTATTTCGTATTTCCTGTTTCTTTAATTTTATCTTATCCTTCCTGTACAACCTCGTCAGTCTAAACTTTTATTTCTAGTTCTGCAAGCCTTGCACCTTCTATTCAGTCCTCCCTTTGTTTTCTTATCGGTCTAATCTTGTTTTTCAAGTTTCCTACTTGTTCAACTATTTATCTTGATGCTTAGTGTTAAAGCTACAAGTGATACTGTTAGGTTAATCGGTGTAATTCGGACTAATTTAGTGAGAGGATAATTACGTTTGAAAGTGAAGGAATAATTACAGATCAAAGGGTGTTTCGTGTACAGAAATCTCTCTGAAGAAAATCAAAAAAAAAAATTATAAAAAAACCCGCCAATTTAAAACCCCCATCAAAGTTTCCCTCGCCGCAAGATGTTATCTAAAAATGAGTTTAGATTTCCCCTTGTGCGCGGTGCGTTCGGGATCGCGTGTCTCGGCCGAAAAATTCTCTCCCACTTCCCCGCGGAGGGAAAAAAATAATTTCAAATTAAAGTCGGATAAAAAAATAACAATTTCTGCTAATGCGGTAAAAGCGTCGTTCGCGTCGTTAGAGCCGGCTTTTCAGCTGGCCGTCGGTAGACTCACTAGTGACACTCAGGTGAAACTTGTCTACAGGTGAAACTTGATTTGTTAATAATTGCCGTCTAAAACGGAATCGCTGGCTGCGTGTTACACATCGTCCGAACAATTCCAAACCCGCCGTCGCATCGCCTCGAGACGAAATCATTACAACAAAATAATAACACAAATTTATTCGTCAAAATATGCGACAGTTTTTTGTTCGATAATTTCACATTCGAAAACTTTCGATTTTGAATTTGAATAAAAAAAAATTGTAGTATCAAGACTTAATCTTCAAGGTTTCTTCTAGACTAGATTTTTAATAATCTGATTGCATAGACTAGACTTATAAATATTTATAAATACTATGACCTACTTACAAAGGAAGGAAAATAAATGGGACATGAGAACAGGTGAGAACATTGCGATGTCTATAAGGAAATAATGAATTAAATGGCTAATTTATGTTCACATTAGATCAAATTAGATGTAAAAAGGTTTCCATATTTGTAAGTAAAATTGCAGTAATTGATGTACGAAATCCGGTAGGAGGAATATACTGGTAGGTGTCTACGGGAGCGAAAAAAAAATGCTCCAGGTGTCGGGGAATTGCGATTGAAACTTAATAATAATCCATCAAGAGCTTTCTTGAAATCCGCTGTTTATAGTCGAAGGCGAGCCAATATAAATAAGTGACCATTATGAGTTTAATATAATTTACAGCGATACGGTTCTCTCGATTACCAGAAGTAACGAGTGACTTCATTTAAAGCCAGTTTATATGGTTGATCTTTCACCTCCGCTAAATAACTTCTTACTTATTCGGATTCTCTCGTTGACTTTTTTAAGCCATAAACTACCAGAACGAATTTTCATACCATCGTTCACTAGGTATATACAGCTATGTCAATATTCGACTTAAATCATGATTGCTAACACTTCAAATTCTATTTAAATTTTATAGTTAGTTTGATTAAAAAGATCTAATAGGGAATATGCATGAAATTTAAATTTGGTTTAAATATTTTTTTCCGAATCTTTATGACCGGACATTTAAACTAAACCATTATTTTTGTAATTAATATATTTTTAAATACCTAAAATTAACAAAGAAAAGCAAATTAAGCGAGAGAAATTCGAATTTGTAAAACGGAACACCATTGGTTTAAACGAAAGTGACGTAACATACCATGTAAACAAGTTCGTTTTGTTTACATTTGTATGTCATTGTAGTCTTTTCGTTAGAAAACAAACGTCAAAAATGGGATGTTAACAACGAGAGCAGCTGTTACTACAACTGGATGGATTACAATGGACTGAACTGTCAGTAGTAATTGACGTCATCAACCGACCGCGCGAAAATGGCGGCGTTTAAACAGCTCAATTTTTTTGTTCTATTTAAAAAAAAATTTTACACTTAATTACAGCATTTTTAAGCAGTATTTATATTTTTTACTATTTTATAACGTTGTCAGCCACGGATCTTCAATTTTTTCATGGCAAAATGTCGCCCCACCCACCTATATTTTTACCTTTATCATCGTCATTTCAGCCATTAGACTCCCACGGATATATGCCTCCCAGAAACAACGCCATAAAAACCTATCTAGCGTTGCTCATTCTGTGTTAAGCCTATATATTTAAAAAGATACGTACGTACATAGATATGTAGACATATATAGATTGTGTCCGTGGATGGGGTACCCAATAGGGAAAAAATCTTTATTTTTCATTTTACGACCAAAAGCCATTGTTCTACAGTTGACATATTCAAAATTTCAGTACCATTGAGCAATACAAAATTCAAATTTAGCATGATAGCACAATCAATCCTCTTTTTAATTTCTGATATAATTCCAAGAAATACCATAATTATATCCTTAGAAAAAAAGCTGAGCAGGTTGAAGTGTTCGTAATTCATCACACATCTCATCAAATTGTTTTTTGCATTTCAAAATTCATTTATTGGCTAAATAGGCTCAACGCCAATTTTTTTCAGCATAACCTCAAAACTATCTTGTTGAAAATTTGACACTGACAGCTCTGAATTTCAGTGCCAACCTTAGTGCCATAACCGCACGCATATGGGTGCTGTTATGAGTCCATAACCGCATGCATATGAGTGCTGTTATGAGTTCATTACCGGCAGTTCTGTTATGAGTCCATGTCCATGTTAGTTCATGTTTTATTTTATATTACTCCTCGCTATGCTCTTCGTTTTCTAAACTTTGACGCGTGCTGAAAAATCGCGTTTACTGAACTCGTCCTTCAATATACTATAGAGCGCTGATAATAACAGTATTTTAATATCTAACCCAGAGATACACGATTTAATTAAAAGTAGCAATTTTGAAATCAGAAACGTTAGGAGGATGTTTTATGGATCTTTAATGGACTTTAAATATACGCAAAACATACTTAATAATATAGTTTACTTCTAAGAGTTATTTAAAAATCATCAAAAGCTAAAATGGGACTATCATATTGAACATCATTATCATCACTATCATATTGAGCATGTTCGATATTAAGTACAGATATTAAGTACTGTGTGTTATCTGTTTCGAAACCTAAGAGAATGTGTAAAAGTTGTTATTCTGCAAATATTTTGGCCAACTATTATTTATATGGTCTGATATTTTAGGGTCAGCAGCTAATATTGATGCGGTATTTGGAATGTTTCTCTTCAATCCTCACGGTCTTTGTTCATCAAGCACCACATTTTAAGGGTAGGGTTAAAATGTTGTGCTTGATGAACAAAGATCTTCTCCTTCCTTCTCTCGCGTACCAATAGAAATTTTCAACGTGTCAGCTGTGACACGCGTGCCATAGGTTCGCCATCGCTGTTCTAGAACATTCGCCACGCGGTACTGCGCAATTTGCAAATAAATCTATCGGATCGCGCGTACGTTGGTGTAGTTGTGATTGCAGTGAACACGAAAAACTTGATAACTCGCGGAAGTAATCTCACGGTAGAACCTATGACAATCTTTTGTGAATATTTAAGTGAATTGACCAACTTTTTACGAGATATAGTAGTTGCTAATTTCGATTTAAATTCGACAAAGAGCGGAATATTTGTACGAGTAATAAGCTTTTTCGGGAAATATCGTCGTAATACCAAACAAAAGTGAATAAAACGGGTTCAATAAATCCACCAAAACCATTGAAAACCATGATAAAAGAGCGGTGCGAGGCGTAGGATAATTACTTCATAGCGGCCGAAATAGACAAAAAAACAGCGGAGATTCAAATTGCGAATTTTCGGGCTATGATGCCTGTGATCGGTTGTGACGCAACACGAGTTATCAACACTCTCGGATTAACGGAAGCTGAGCGTGACGTACAGGTAACCATCAAGGCGAAACTAAAGGCATACTTTGAACCTACAGGAATTAGAACATACGAAAGATGCCAATTTCATCGAATAAAACAACAACCGAACGAACCATTTGAAAGTTTTTTGCAGAAACTAATAGAACAATTTCGTGACCCTGCCATAGACCATCAACGTTCGTCTGCCAATGACCATCAACATTCGTGACCTTGCCAAAGAAACCCAACGCCTCACAATGAGATGATTATCGGATGATAAGTCTTATGTCCCATGTCCTGAAAACCTTTTTTAGAATCATCCACACGCGAATCTACAAGAAGTGCGAATATCAGATGGACAACACCCAGTTTGGATTCCGAAACGGACTCGGAACACCTGAAGCACAATTTTCCCAAAATGTAATGACACAAAGGTATGTATGTATTTGTATTTGCATGTTTCATGGACTATCGAAAAGCGTTCGACTGTGTTAATCATCAGAAGATGATCGAAACGAACACGAAAATGCGAATACGTTTCATATCAGAATTTTATTGGCATCAAACGGCGGTAGTATAGTTGGAACAATCAACATCGGAAGATATGCAAATCAGACGGGGTGTTTCACAAGGTTGCGTCTTGTCTCCACTCCTGTTTAATCTGTACTCGGAAACTATATTTAGGTAAGCACTGGAATCAAGATCATTGGAACCCCAATAAACAATATCAGCTACGCCGATGATACGGTTATAATAGCCAACGATGTACAAGAACTACAAAACATCATATATTCCGTAGTTCACTAAAGCGAGATGTTTGGATTGCATCTCAATGTCTCCAAGACCAAATTTTTGGTCTTTTCTAAGACTCCAATAAAGTCCCACCTGCATGTCAAGAGACAAACAATCGAGCAAGGGTCCTCAATGAAATATCTGGGAGATAACATCAATAGTCAGTGCGACCCGAAAAGGGAAATACGTTCAAGGAAAGAGCAAGCAAGAAAAATCTTCATGAATATGAAATCATTTTTTACAAGACTAGACCTCAGTTTGGAACTCAGAACTCAAATGATCAGATGCCACGTCTTCTCTGTCCTACTCTATGGGTGTGAAAGCTGGACACTAAATTCACAGACCGAAAAGAAAATGGAAGTCTTCGAAATTTAAGTGTATAGACGGATGCTGCGAAATTCATGGGTACGAAGGGGTACGAATGGGTACGAGTACAAAGGATCACGAACGATGAAGTACTCCAGCGCATGCACAAACAAAAAGAATTACTGAACACCATCAAGGAAAGAAAAATTCAATACCTGGGTCATGTGATGAGAGGTGATAAATACGAAATATTACATATCATAATAGAGGGCAAAGTACAAGGGAAAAGATCAGGAGGAGGACGCCAGAAGTCGTTGCTGAAATATTTGACGAGATGGTTCGACCGCTCGTCTGCAGAAATCTTTCGTGCTGCAGTTTCCAGAGCTAAAATTGCCATTTGGATCGCTAACCTTCGGCAGGAGAGGTCGTCATAAGAAGAAGGAAGGGATCAAGTTCAAAAGTGTTCTTACGCTATACTCGAGGAAGATGAATTCGTCATGGACCAAATAGTTCTTGGCATCCATTTGGAGGAGACTCGGTCTAAAGTTTGGACTGAGGACGAATTAACATTTGCAAAAGCGCTTAAGATTTGCCGAGCGGCCGAACGAGCAAACAAACAAATAATCGAACTTAATACAGAATTTGGAGCTTCAAAAAAAACAAGTTCGACAAGCAGTTGGATTGTGGTAGATGTAAATCCACGCACGGATCCAGGAGCTGCCCGACTTATAATAAGGTATGCAGCAAGTGCCGTAAAAATGAACATTTTGAGGTGGCCTGTCGCTCAGGAAAATCCGAGGACAAAGAAAAGCATACAAAAAATTACCTGGACATAAACCTGGACATAACATAAATACCTGAACCCCCGAACAAGGAAGCCAGTTCCGTCCAGACAATTAGATGCAGACAGTCAAGCAAGACAGTGATTCCAGTTCAGTTCAACCAACAGGCGCAACCAACCAACAAAGTCCAGTCAGTCCAGTCAGTGGACCCAGACACACCAGTCCAGCCAGTGGACACAGTCAGCTAAGTGACACTAGTTCAGCCAGTGGACTCAAACACAACGGTCCAGCCAGTGGACCCAGTCAACCAGACTTAGCAGTCAGTCAACCATACCAGTCGAGTCCAGTTTAGAGAGTCCAGCCCCACTCAGTCCCTCAACAGTGTTTGTATTTCTTGAACATTTGTTCGTATTTGGCGTTATCGTAGAGGTTGTTGTTGCCGGCGTTCTCGTAGATGGTTGAAGGCGTCATCGTAGAGATTGTTGTTGACGGCGTTCTCGTGGATGGTTGAAGGCGTCATCGAAGAGGTTGTTATTGGAGGCGTCATCGTAGAGGTTGTTGTTGCCGGCGACCTCATAGACGAATTTGCATCAAATTTGGCAAGGCCTACAATGGCCTACATCAAACAAGGCCTACAATGACGCATTCAACCGTCTACCAGACGTCCATGAAGGCGGGATCATACGATGAAAGAGATAATCGTAAACATTGATCAAGATGTTCATCAGCTAAAGAAGTTCTTATTTTTCATTTTAACACATTCACATCAGAAAATGCGGATTCCGCCAAATACGTCGAGCCAAAGTAAAACAACAATTTTTGTGCCGCATTTCTCACGATGGGGGATTTCTCTTTAGTGAGGTATTTCCAAATGCAATCTTTGGATTTCAAATACAAATCATTTTAAAGTTTGAATTGGTGAAACCATCCTGCGTTATAGAAAATCATACAAACTTAAAACAAACGAAACACAGCCGGAATATATAAATATATTCAGCCTTTCCGGAGCTCTATAACAATTATTGAGTCTTTTCAGGACTACCAAAACAAATCTCACAAAAAAAATTTAAGGTATTTTACAGCTTTCATTTCACTTTCGTGGCATTCAACAAAAACCATAGAAATAATAAGATCATGTCTCTCCCATACCTTAGTGTTTGTTAACGTTGGAACACGCGGGCGCGGTAGACGTGGCGAGTTCGTGTTCACATTGGCCGCCAAGCGTTTGCGCGGGTGTGACCTGTTGTCAGGTTAGGTTAGATTGGTATAGTAACCTAAGTTTAAGTTTTGGTTAGTATACTAAGCTGAACAGTACTTATAAACTCTTCTGTATTGAAAGAAACGATGAAAACATGCTATCGTTTCTAGCGATAAGTTCGTACTGGTTGAACTTACAGACGTCGCGAGTGAATCGCGCGTTCCGCCGCTAGTTCGACGTGAACACACACAAACATCTCACGCGTTTTATATTGCCGCGAGCGGCGCGCGCGCGCCAGTCGTTAGCTTGCCTGCTACTTAGATGTGCGTTTCGTACGTGAACACTTCGATAGTACGCCATATGTATGACATTTCGTGACCGCCCCGCGAGTCAACGTGGATGAGCACTTAAGTGGATAGCCATCTGTGGACGCGTTTCGAGATTTATCTCTCTTCAGCACAGCTTTGCTTCCATGAACGATAATTTGTAAACCACTCACTTGAAAACCCATGTGGTGTTTAGGGTCAGATGTTTATAATTTTGATATTTTGTGAGAGAGACATGAATTTAGCAGGTTTTTGATTGAACTGATTTTCACGGTTTACAAACTATTGTCCATGGAAGCAAAGCTGTGCTGAAGAGAGATAAATCTCGAAACGCGCCCACAGATGGCTATCCACTTAAGATATCGGAAAGACATGATCTTATTATTTTTATGGTTTTTGTTGATTGCCACGAAGGTGGACTGAAAGCTGTAAAATAACTTACAAATTTCTTGTGAGTTTTGTTTTGGTAGTCATAAAAAGACTCAATAATTATTATAGAGCTCCGGAAAGGCTGAATATATTTAAATATTCAGGCTGCGTTCCGTTTGTTTTAAATTTTAAAGTTTGGTAATTTCCAATTCTAGTTTATCCTGATTTGCTTCAAATATTGTAGATATTTAACATGATATGTTGATATCTTTTTAAACACATTTAGTAGTGCAATATTTTCAAACTTTTGTTAGGGTTGAATTGAGCAGGGTCAGGATGTGTCCGAAAGCATTTTCCAATGTTAGGAAAATGCTTCAATTTCTTATCTTTTAAATTCACATTCATCAGTATTATAAGTTGCTGAAAAACTCTTATCGAGCTTACCATCTCTAATACATTCCTACCTCTACCCTGTAGTTCGAGATTCAAATCGTTTAGTTTTGAACTAAAGTCTGCCAATAATTACATATCAAATAACCACTCTTTGTTTATTAACTGTGGATAAATGTTCTCTTTCAGAGAGGAAACTTTTTAGGTCTTCTAATAACTCTAATAACCGCATGAGAAATCGACTTCTACTGAGCCAACGCACATTAGTGTGCGGCAAAAGTTTGTTATCATTATCCTCACTTTCTAATCTTAACAAACGTCTCTGAAGGGCACTGCCACGTATAGATTTGATTATTTTAACCCCTTGACATACAATGACGTCTCTGAGATGGCATGGATATGTGATAAGATCACATGTATATGGACATATCAAGAGGAAAAACACAGTTTCCATAACATAGTGTGTATTAAATGTGAGAGAAGCGAGTTTTAATTTTTACTTTATATTTATCGAATGTATGTATTTTTATGTAAAAGTGCATAGAAGAATTAGAGAAAAAGTACTTTCTAAGTAAAAGTACATAGAAGCGTGAGAAAACTAAAGATCGATACAAAGTCACGTCGCGATCGACCGGTAGATCGCGATCGACTGGTTGGACAGCCCTGTTTTATATTCATGCTAATACGGAAACTGATTTTCAGCATCGGAAATGTTTTCTGATTTTTGCAAAATTTATTTGGCATCAGCATTTAAAATGCGAAAATATAAATTGGCACGCGGTCGTAAAATGGTTCACACATTCAAATCAAGCAGCAAAATAAATGTGCTATTTTGCAGATGGTCAGAATTGGACAAAAACCGCGTATAAATTGCATTTTTATAACTTATTCTTTTTTGCAAAAATCTAACCCGAAATTTCTTCCATTCGATGCGGTCATTCGCATTATTCGCGGAATGCGAAACGTAATTGGATAAACGACGGATTATAAATATTTATAAACGTCTCCTACATGCATGACTGATGGACAGACAAAAGGATTCTCTTTAAATAAGATTCTGCCTTGTCTCCAAGCTAAGGATTCATGCTTAAATGTTTACTGAATTTAGTCTTGCCCATCTAAATTATTTGAATAAAACTAATTTTGTGATTTGTTTCATGTGATCATTTATTTATAACTTTCAACAATTTTTTGTTTTTATGCAGAAAATTGCAAAAAAAAACTGAAAGAAGCTTAAAAGCTGCTTTGGGTTTTCAAATTCAAGGGATGATATTTAACAAAAAAAAATACAAATTTTTAGCAACCACCGACACAAAAAACCTCTAAAATGCAAAAAAATTAAATTTCTTTTTTGCCCATTTAACTCCATTAAAACTACCTATTCTTATTTTCATGATAAGCATCGCCGCGTGAGGGACCGCTATGTGAAGAATTATAATTAGTTAAACCTACATAGGTTATAACGAATAGAAAATACGTATGAACTTAAATGTATCAATCTATCTTACAAGGTCTACTAAGTTCCTGCAGAGTTTTGATATGGTATGCGTCATGTTGGTGTTAAAGAGAACGCGCAGACAGGTGAGATCAGAGGTCGTTAACTGTCTATTTGCAAATTTTTCTGAGTAATTGAATCAAAACTAGAAACTAATCGATTGGATATTGTTGTTTTGTTACTTACATACGTTTCTTACACAGAGTAAGTATAATCAACACTTTATCATTATCAATCTTCTTTTCATTTCTTTGTATTCTGGTTTTATTACTTGATTTACTTAGTAGTTCCCCGACGCGGCGACGCTCATCATCAAAATATTAATAATAATCATCATCAAATGCCTGAACAGATCTTCATAAACTATATCTAAGAATCTTCTCGATCACGTCAGTCTTCAAACACAAGTTTGGATATACGGAACTAGACAAACACTTGTGTAAAATTGGTTGCAGATTAATTTTGTCAAGAAGGAAATGAGCTGATGATCATTATGCGCATGAACTGATCTTCATAAATTATAGCTAAGAACCTCCTCGCTCACGTCAGCTTTCAAATAAAAAAAACCGCATCAAAATCGGTTCATTTGTTTAGGAGCTACGATTCCACAAAAAGGCCACATATAGGACAGACGGACAGACTGACACACAATAAAGTAAAGAATTTAGAGAAACGTTTTAGACAAAACTTGTTGCAAATTAAATGCTGTCTAAGATTCTTTTTAAAATTTGCAAAAATTTCGCGTGGCGTTATAAGAAATTGATATTTACTGCACAGGTTTAATAGCAGGTTAATTTGGAAATAAAACTGAATGTTTGAAAGGTTATAACTCAGAACCTAGATGAAATAGACAAAAGTGTTTTAAATAAGAGTTATAGAGAATTTAATTCTGAATAAAAGTTGTTTTAAACAATTTTTTTGCAATTTCGTTTTTTATGCAAAAACATGCAAAAAACCGAGTGAAGGTTCAATTTGGGCCAAGGCAAATTTAAGGGATGATATGAAGAGAATTAAACAAGTTAGTCAAAAACTCTTGAGACAAAACTCTAATGCTTTATAAGAATTTACCTTCTTTGGTGTCATATTAATGAATAAGTCCATGAAAATTCCTGATGTATTATACAATGAAATCTAATTAACGGATGTGGAATATTCTGCTTAAGATATTGAATAGTACTAATGTTTCTTAGAACGTTCCTCGCCCCCGTGGCAAAAGTTGCTAACTAGTAAAAACGCACAGTGACGCGAACTCTATTTCGTCGTTGTCGATTTAATTTAGGTAAACGTAGCTTTAATCTGGATTAGATTATGGTTAGAGCCAAACAAATCCAGACTGAGAGGCCGAGACTTAAAATTAATTAAATTTTAATAGAGGTCAGAAAATGTCTATGTTTTTTGTTTAGTGACGCTAGTTGTTGCCATAGTAACAACAAACAGAAATCATTTAATAATGAAACTCCATTTGATTTACATTCGACTTTCACGCACGATTTTTGTACTTTCATACCCGATTATAATAACAAGGTGGTCAAACGTCCCTATTTTGCCCGGATAGTCCCGCTTTTTGGAGGACAGTCTCGCTTCCCGCCGATTTTAAAAAATGTCCCCCTTTTTAGAAAACATCTGCATTTCTTATTTTAAATGTTCTGTAATATATAAAATAAGATTTTTTCACGTGTTCCCGTAAAATCTCCTTTTTAAGTGTCACCCAATGATATTTTTTAATATCCTCGAATTGAACTGTCCATTCTTCAAGATATTGCAAGCAGTTATTATAAAAAAATCATAGGCCTTTCAGAAAATCCGGTCGGTTAATGGTTTAATTTATCTCTCGTCAGTACAGCTTTGCTTTTATGAACAACAAGTGAATGTTTTACAAATTGTTGTTCATAAAAGCAAAGCTGTACTGATGAGAGATAAATCTCGAAATGCGTCTACAGATGGCTTTTCTGGTGTTTGTTGAGTGCCACGAAGGTTTGGATGGCTTTTATGCATGAGGTGCAAGTTTTATGTAATCGCAATGAGTTCACGTCAGAAAATTTATTTTCACTGTGTCCTATGTTTTTTGTTTGTTGTTACTATAACAAACAGAAATCATTTAATGATGAAACTCCATTTGATTTACATTGGATTTTTACGCACGATTTTTATACTTTTATAAACGATTCTAAAAATGGTCTTTCATTTGTGGTTGAGAAACTTTTATAAGAAAATAATAAAAGTTAGTAAATCAATGCCTGAGTAACTTAAAAAGCCTGTGTGGTTCAGTGTGTGACCCGCGGGTCATAGGTTAGCCATCACTGATCGAGTCCATCTATTCTTGCCCATCTATCTAATCTTGTTTGTTTACTCTCACCTGTCTACTCTTGTCTATATAGTCTCAACTGTCTAGTGGTAGTCTCGTCTGTCTGGTCTTGTCTGCCTTGTCTTGCCTCGTCTCTCTAGCTTTTTCTTATCTATTTAGTTATATCTCGTCTTGTCTTATCTATCTGATTATGTCTTGTCTTGCCTATCTAGAGTCTCGTCCTTTCCTGTCTATCTAGTCATGTCTGTATATGGTTAATCTTCTCTTGTCATTTCGATTTATTGATATAAACTTTATGTAGATAAGAGAAATTACTTAGATAAGATTTGTCAGGTGAGTATTTAAGAGTGCAGTGGAAACGGGGGGGGGGGTGGGGTTAATAAATTCGTTAATGAACACTAAAAGCTCATTAATAAGTGTCAATACGGACGTGCGAACACGCGAAGTAACGAAGAAAAAGGGGCTGGTTACAAGTTTTGCGAGGAATAAAAATTGTGGATGCGAACGAAATTTATGAATGACGGTGTGTAAAGCTCGGGCCATCTGTAAGAATTTCGATAAATAAATTTCAGTTGTTTGAGACTTCCTGCAATTATTTGCACGTTTTGAGTCGTTAATTATTTTCGTGGCCGAATTGAGAAAATAACGAGACGCGGGACGAACGCATGTGGGTTCTTTATGAAACAATATATTTAGTCTGAAACGTACGGTTTCCTGTTTCCTGTCTTGATATCGAAAATCAATTAGGTTCTCGGCTCGCACTTTCGGCCACATTTCTCACCGATTGCATCGCCACATTCCGACATATCTCGACAAGTTTACAGTTCACTTTGTATCACGCTCAGATCATTCCAAAGATAATTATCTTGATATACCGAAAAACTCTTATTGTTAGGCGATATAAACGCAAAATTATAGGTTTCACAATGAAACGTTTCTTTAAATTGTGGTGTATCTCGACATGACTAGACAGAAAAGACTAAACTTACAAGGCTAGACAAAACTAAACAGACTATACACAACAAATACGACTGGATAGATAAAACTAGACAGACAAGACCAGACAGACAAGATTTGACGGACAAGAAATAAGAGAAACAAAACTAATTTAATAATACTGTGCTCAGCGCTTAAAAAGACAAAGTTTAGACATTATACAACATATGACCTTTTAAGCGCCGACTACAGAATAATCCCTATAATATAAAGTGACCCCACGTCCCTATTTTGCCCGGATAGTCCCGCTTTTTGGAGGACAGTCTCGCGTCCCGCCGATTTAAAAAATGTCCCGCTTTTTAGAAAACATCTCCATTTCTTATTTTAAATGTTCTGTAATATATAAAATAAGATTTTTTCACGTGTTCCCATAAAATCTCCTTTTTTTAGTGTCATCCAATGATATTTTTTAATATCCTCGGATTGAACTGTCCATTCTTCAAGATATTGCAAGCAGTTATAAAAAAATCATAGGCCTTTCAGAAAATCCGATCGTTTAATGGTTTAATTTATCTCTCATCAGTACAGCTTTGCTTTTATGAACAACAAGTGAATGTTTTACAAATTGTTGTTCATAAAAGCAAAGCTGTACTGATGAGAGATAAATCTCGAAATGCGTCTACAGATGGCTTTTCTGGTGTTTGTTGAGTGCCACGAAGGTTTGGCTGGCTTTTATGCATGAGGTTCAAGTTTTATGTAATCGCAATGAGTTCACGTCAGAAAATTTATTTCACTGTGTCCTATGTTTTTGGTTTGTTGTTACTATAACAAACAGAAATCATTTAATGATGAAACTCCATTTGATTTACATTCGATTTTTATGCACGATTTTGGTTAATTTTACACACGATTATAATAATGGCGTCCTTCACATACAATCATATAAAGTGTTCATTTTGGTGGGTGAGTAGATAAAAGTTATTTTTTGAATTTTTGGTCTGCTTTCACAACTAAATTATAATTCTCATTTCGTGCCATTTGTCCCGCTTTGTCTCAAAGAAAATTTAATTGTAATAGCAATTGGAATATTCTGTTATCTAAAACTGTTTGTACGGTTCACCTGCCGTCTGGACAGTTAACTATTATCATTTTCTTTGAGTTTTCTGGTTTTTTTTTTTTTTGGTCTTTTATTTTTCGTTCTCAACATTCAAATTAATTGGCCGGAATTCGCAGGACAATTAAAATAATTCACTCAGGCACACAGCAAAGGAAACGCAGAACACGTAATCTACCCTTATAGTGTCTTTTATTTTAATTGCAGCTTTTTTTTTTAATTAACTTACATACCAAAGCACGATCAAGGCTAAACAGTTTACTTCGAAAACTTTGTCACTTCACTTGGTTTACTTTGTCTACGCATGGTTATGTCTAGCCTTGTCTAATATCGTACTTTCTTGTTTTTCCTAACATTGTCAGGTCTTGGTCGTCTTATCGGGTGTTGTCTACTATTGTCTGGACTTGCCTGGTCTTGTGTGGCCTTGCCCAGACTTGTCTTGTTTGTCGTGACTTGTCTGGTCTTGTTTTGTCTTGCTTCGCATGGTTTTGTATGGTCTTGTCTGGTCTTATCTGTTCTTGTCTGGCCTTGTCTGTACTTGCCTGGTCTTATCTGGTTTTAGTCTACTAATAAGCTTTAAGTTTTGTCTATAATAAGCTCTTTAATGCAAGTGTAATAGACAGAAAATTATAATCACGAACCAGATAGAATCCACAGAATCTTGTCAAATTCAAATTCAATTTTTTTTGTTTCTAGTCTAGACTGTCTAGTCTTGTCTGTCTAGTCTTGTCTGTCTAGTCTTGTCTGTCTAGTCTTATCTGTCTAGTCTTGTCTGTCTAGTCTTGTCTGTCTAGTCTTGTCTGTCTAGTCTTGTCTGTCTAGTCTTGTCTGTCTAGTCTTGTCTGTCTAGTCTTGTCTGTCTAGTCTTGTCTGTCTAGTCTTGTCTGTCTAGTCTTGTCTGTCTAGTCTTGTCTGTCTAGTCTTGTCTGTCTAGTCTTGTCTGTCTAGTCTTGTCTGTCTAGTCTTGTCTGTCTAGTCTTGTCTGTCTAGTCTTGTCTGTCTAGTCTTGTCTGTCTAGTCTTGTCTGTCTAGTCTTGTCTGTCTAGTCTTGTCTGTCTAGTCTTGTCTGTCTAGTCTTGTCTGTCTAGTCTTGTCTGTCTAGTCTTGTCTGTCTAGTCTTGTCTGTCTAGTCTTGTCTGTCTAGTCTTGTCTGTCTAGTCTTGTCTGTCTAGTCTTGTCTGTCTAGTCTTGTCTGTCTAGTCTTGTCTGTCTAGTCTTGTCTGTCTAGTCTTGTCTGTCTAGTCTTGTCTGTCTAGTCTTGTCTGTCTAGTCTTGTCTGTCTAGTCTTGTCTGTCTAGTCTTGTCTGTCTAGTCTTGTCTGTCTAGTCTTGTCTGTCTAGTCTTGTCTGTCTAGTCTTGTCTGTCTAGTCTTGTCTGTCTAGTCTTGTCTGTCTAGTCTTGTCTGTCTAGTCTTGTCTGTCTAGTCTTGTCTGTCTAGTCTTGTCTGTCTAGTCTTGTCTGTCTAGTCTTGTCTGTCTAGTCTTGTCTGTCTAGTCTTGTCTGTCTAGTCTTGTCTGTCTAGTCTTGTCTGTCTAGTCTTGTCTGTCTAGTCTTGTCTGTCTAGTCTTGTCTGTCTAGTCTTGTCTGTCTAGTCTTGTCTGTCTAGTCTTGTCTGTCTAGTCTTGTCTGTCTAGTCTTGTCTGTCTAGTCTTGTCTGTCTAGTCTTGTCTGTCTAGTCTTGTCTGTCTAGTCTTGTCTGTCTAGTCTTGTCTGTCTAGTCTTGTCTGTCTAGTCTTGTCTGTCTAGTCTTGTCTGTCTAGTCTTGTCTGTCTAGTCTTGTCTGTCTAGTCTTGTCTGTCTAGTCTTGTCTGTCTAGTCTTGTCTGTCTAGTCTTGTCTGTCTAGTCTTGTCTGTCTAGTCTTGTCTGTCTAGTCTTGTCTGTCTAGTCTTGTCTGTCTAGTCTTGTCTGTCTAGTCTTGTCTGTCTAGTCTTGTCTGTCTAGTCTTGTCTGTCTAGTCTTGTCTGTCTAGTCTTGTCTGTCTAGTCTTGTCTGTCTAGTCTTGTCTGTCTAGTCTTGTCTGTCTAGTCTTGTCTGTCTAGTCTTGTCTGTCTAGTCTTGTCTGTCTAGTCTTGTCTGTCTAGTCTTGTCTGTCTAGTCTTGTCTGTCTAGTCTTGTCTGTCTAGTCTTGTCTGTCTAGTCTTGTCTGTCTAGTCTTGTCTGTCTAGTCTTGTCTGTCTAGTCTTGTCTGTCTAGTCTTGTCTGTCTAGTCTTGTCTGTCTAGTCTTGTCTGTCTAGTCTTGTCTGTCTAGTCTTGTCTGTCTAGTCTTGTCTGTCTAGTCTTGTCTGTCTAGTCTTGTCTGTCTAGTCTTGTCTGTCTAGTCTTGTCTGTCTAGTCTTGTCTGTCTAGTCTTGTCTGTCTAGTCTTGTCTGTCTAGTCTTGTCTGTCTAGTCTTGTCTGTCTAGTCTTGTCTGTCTAGTCTTGTCTGTCTAGTCTTGTCTGTCTAGTCTTGTCTGTCTAGTCTTGTCTGTCTAGTCTTGTCTGTCTAGTCTTGTCTGTCTAGTCTTGTCTGTCTAGTCTTGTCTGTCTAGTCTTGTCTGTCTAGTCTTGTCTGTCTAGTCTTGTCTGTCTAGTCTTGTCTGTCTAGTCTTGTCTGTCTAGTCTTGTCTGTCTAGTCTTGTCTGTCTAGTCTTGTCTGTCTAGTCTTGTCTGTCTAGTCTTGTCTGTCTAGTCTTGTCTGTCTAGTCTTGTCTGTCTAGTCTTGTCTGTCTAGTCTTGTCTGTCTAGTCTTGTCTGTCTAGTCTTGTCTGTCTAGTCTTGTCTGTCTAGTCTTGTCTGTCTAGTCTTGTCTGTCTAGTCTTGTCTGTCTAGTCTTGTCTGTCTAGTCTTGTCTGTCTAGTCTTGTCTGTCTAGTCTTGTCTGTCTAGTCTTGTCTGTCTAGTCTTGTCTGTCTAGTCTTGTCTGTCTAGTCTTGTCTGTCTAGTCTTGTCTGTCTAGTCTTGTCTGTCTAGTCTTGTCTGTCTAGTCTTGTCTGTCTAGTCTTGTCTGTCTAGTCTTGTCTGTCTAGTCTTGTCTGTCTAGTCTTGTCTGTCTAGTCTTGTCTGTCTAGTCTTGTCTGTCTAGTCTTGTCTGTCTAGTCTTGTCTGTCTAGTCTTGTCTGTCTAGTCTTGTCTGTCTAGTCTTGTCTGTCTAGTCTTGTCTGTCTAGTCTTGTCTGTCTAGTCTTGTCTGTCTAGTCTTGTCTGTCTAGTCTTGTCTGTCTAGTCTTGTCTGTCTAGTCTTGTCTGTCTAGTCTTGTCTGTCTAGTCTTGTCTGTCTAGTCTTGTCTGTCTAGTCTTGTCTGTCTAGTCTTGTCTGTCTAGTCTTGTCTGTCTAGTCTTGTCTGTCTAGTCTTGTCTGTCTAGTCTTGTCTGTCTAGTCTTGTCTGTCTAGTCTTGTCTGTCTAGTCTTGTCTGTCTAGTCTTGTCTGTCTAGTCTTGTCTGTCTAGTCTTGTCTGTCTAGTCTTGTCTGTCTAGTCTTGTCTGTCTAGTCTTGTCTGTCTAGTCTTGTCTGTCTAGTCTTGTCTGTCTAGTCTTGTCTGTCTAGTCTTGTCTGTCTAGTCTTGTCTGTCTAGTCTTGTCTGTCTAGTCTTGTCTGTCTAGTCTTGTCTGTCTAGTCTTGTCTGTCTAGTCTTGTCTGTCTAGTCTTGTCTGTCTAGTCTTGTCTGTCTAGTCTTGTCTGTCTAGTCTTGTCTGTCTAGTCTTGTCTGTCTAGTCTTGTCTGTCTAGTCTTGTCTGTCTAGTCTTGTCTGTCTAGTCTTGTCTGTCTAGTCTTGTCTGTCTAGTCTTGTCTGTCTAGTCTTGTCTGTCTAGTCTTGTCTGTCTAGTCTTGTCTGTCTAGTCTTGTCTGTCTAGTCTTGTCTGTCTAGTCTTGTCTGTCTAGTCTTGTCTGTCTAGTCTTGTCTGTCTAGTCTTGTCTGTCTAGTCTTGTCTGTCTAGTCTTGTCTGTCTAGTCTTGTCTGTCTAGTCTTGTCTGTCTAGTCTTGTCTGTCTAGTCTTGTCTGTCTAGTCTTGTCTGTCTAGTCTTGTCTGTCTAGTCTTGTCTGTCTAGTCTTGTCTGTCTAGTCTTGTCTGTCTAGTCTTGTCTGTCTAGTCTTGTCTGTCTAGTCTTGTCTGTCTAGTCTTGTCTGTCTAGTCTTGTCTGTCTAGTCTTGTCTGTCTAGTCTTGTCTGTCTAGTCTTGTCTGTCTAGTCTTGTCTGTCTAGTCTTGTCTGTCTAGTCTTGTCTGTCTAGTCTTGTCTGTCTAGTCTTGTCTGTCTAGTCTTGTCTGTCTAGTCTTGTCTGTCTAGTCTTGTCTGTCTAGTCTTGTCTGTCTAGTCTTGTCTGTCTAGTCTTGTCTGTCTAGTCTTGTCTGTCTAGTCTTGTCTGTCTAGTCTTGTCTGTCTAGTCTTGTCTGTCTAGTCTTGTCTGTCTAGTCTTGTCTGTCTAGTCTTGTCTGTCTAGTCTTGTCTGTCTAGTCTTGTCTGTCTAGTCTTGTCTGTCTAGTCTTGTCTGTCTAGTCTTGTCTGTCTAGTCTTGTCTGTCTAGTCTTGTCTGTCTAGTCTTGTCTGTCTAGTCTTGTCTGTCTAGTCTTGTCTGTCTAGTCTTGTCTGTCTAGTCTTGTCTGTCTAGTCTTGTCTGTCTAGTCTTGTCTGTCTAGTCTTGTCTGTCTAGTCTTGTCTGTCTAGTCTTGTCTGTCTAGTCTTGTCTGTCTAGTCTTGTCTGTCTAGTCTTGTCTGTCTAGTCTTGTCTGTCTAGTCTTGTCTGTCTAGTCTTGTCTGTCTAGTCTTGTCTGTCTAGTCTTGTCTGTCTAGTCTTGTCTGTCTAGTCTTGTCTGTCTAGTCTTGTCTGTCTAGTCTTGTCTGTCTAGTCTTGTCTGTCTAGTCTTGTCTGTCTAGTCTTGTCTGTCTAGTCTTGTCTGTCTAGTCTTGTCTGTCTAGTCTTGTCTGTCTAGTCTTGTCTGTCTAGTCTTGTCTGTCTAGTCTTGTCTGTCTAGTCTTGTCTGTCTAGTCTTGTCTGTCTAGTCTTGTCTGTCTAGTCTTGTCTGTCTAGTCTTGTCTGTCTAGTCTTGTCTGTCTAGTCTTGTCTGTCTAGTCTTGTCTGTCTAGTCTTGTCTGTCTAGTCTTGTCTGTCTAGTCTTGTCTGTCTAGTCTTGTCTGTCTAGTCTTGTCTGTCTAGTCTTGTCTGTCTAGTCTTGTCTGTCTAGTCTTGTCTGTCTAGTCTTCTGTCTAGTCTTGTCTGTCTAGTCTTGTCTGTCTAGTCTTGTCTGTCTAGTCTTGTCTGTCTAGTCTTGTCTGTCTAGTCTTGTCTGTCTAGTCTTGTCTGTCTAGTCTTGTCTGTCTAGTCTTGTCTGTCTAGTCTTGTCTGTCTAGTCTTGTCTGTCTAGTCTTGTCTGTCTAGTCTTGTCTGTCTAGTCTTGTCTGTCTAGTCTTGTCTGTCTAGTCTTGTCTGTCTAGTCTTGTCTGTCTAGTCTTGTCTGTCTAGTCTTGTCTGTCTAGTCTTGTCTGTCTAGTCTTGTCTGTCTAGTCTTGTCTGTCTAGTCTTGTCTGTCTAGTCTTGTCTGTCTAGTCTTGTCTGTCTAGTCTTGTCTGTCTAGTCTTGTCTGTCTAGTCTTGTCTGTCTAGTCTTGTCTGTCTAGTCTTGTCTGTCTAGTCTTGTCTGTCTAGTCTTGTCTGTCTAGTCTTGTCTGTCTAGTCTTGTCTGTCTAGTCTTGTCTGTCTAGTCTTGTCTGTCTAGTCTTGTCTGTCTAGTCTTGTCTGTCTAGTCTTGTCTGTCTAGTCTTGTCTGTCTAGTCTTGTCTGTCTAGTCTTGTCTGTCTAGTCTTGTCTGTCTAGTCTTGTCTGTCTAGTCTTGTCTGTCTGTAGTCTTGTCTGTCTAGTCTTGTCTGTCTAGTCTTGTCTGTCTA